>FR989943.1:12605952-13198504 GCA_905404155.3 Plebejus argus
AATAATCTTAGAATTATAGCAGATAAAGAAGAAGAAGATCGGAACGATTGACTTCTTTGCATATAAGAGCTTTTGAAATTTTAAGACTAAACAACTAAAATCACCGCTGAATGCTGATTCGCCTATATTTGCACACGGTTCACATCGTATCGTATCGAGTTAGATTGCAGTTTACGTCATTACGAATTGATTTGGTCCAGTCAATTAAGTTCCTACGTCGCTGCGTTTTCGCGTTACAGCCGATTGAAGTTGTTTAAAAAAAAGCAGCCAAGTGCGAGTTGGACTCGCCCATGAAGGGTTCCGCAGCAGCAATAAGTTTTATTTTTATGAAATTAAAAGGTTCATTGTTTCCGATTTTTTTTATTTCACACTGTAACTACCACAGAAAAAATAATGATTACATTATAATTGATACCAATTCAGTGAATTTTGGGGCTCTGGTAATTAAAACACTGAAACACATACCTGAACATTGTTCTCCGTTTACTTGAAAAGGTATGCTCATGTCTGGATACTACTTGGAACTGCCGAATTTTCGTAATAAAAATTGCATTCACATGACTGTAGTAGCAACAAGAAATAAATTGATAATGTGGTCATAATATTATGCTAATTAGTTTTTTATCATTACACAACCTGTTTCTAAATGTCTTTTTAGAAACAGGTTGTATAAGCAGCTAATTAATATAACTAAGGGGCTGTTATCACCACTTCCTGATAAAGTGCCGAATAGGTTATTCACACCTTTTTTTGACAGATTCTCCACACTTGATCTGTCAAGTTAATTGGTGGATAGCCTATTCGTCACTTATCAGGAAGTGGTGAAACAGTATTGCCGCACATAGAGACGAATATTAAGAGTCCGGGGTACACTCGAAATTTTCATACATTCTTAATACCAAAATCATTTTCTCATACGAAAATATTTAACACTAGCATCGTAAAATACGGATTAAATTTATGAGCCTTTACGGTCTTCATAAATTAAGTTTTTTTTTTTGGATTTACGTTCTATAATATAATGGTATAACAACTAGTACATTAATTAAGTATAGTGATTTTTTGTGCATACAAGTTCTTTTACAAAGACATAAAAACGATTTTAATAAATACTAGCTGTCCCGGCAAACGTTGTTTTGCCATTTAAAGTATATTTTCTACATCATCAGTTGATACATGTTTTACCCCCTCTTTTGTCCCCTAAGAGGTGTGTGGGGGAAGGTCATACTATGTTAAGTTGAAAAACACAGTTAATACCTAATATTAAGTAAGTCCACTAATGAAAAAAGTTGTATACAAAATCTGACCCCACTTTGGTCCCCAGAGAGGGTTGAGAGGGGAGGGGAGGGGAGGATTTTTATACACCAGATGTTGAGTTGGAAGAAGACAAATACATATCTGTGAAAACCGTATGCAAATCGGATCAGTAGTTTTCGTGTTAATCTTTTATGGGGGGAAAAATTTTTATACACCAGATGTTAAGTTGGAAGAAGATAAATATATCTGCGAAAACCACATTCAAATCGGATCAGTATTTTTCGTGTGATGCTGGAACAAACATACAGACAGAAAGAGTGACAGACAGACAGACAGACAAAAAACTAAGCACATTTTTGGCTCCTATAGCGATGTAGTGACAAAGGTGTAATTTCGGGTGTCATTTCATATCTTTTATGTACAGAATTTTCATTTCTACAACAGAATATTGTCTTCCTGCCGGACGCGCTTTGGTGACGCCCACTATCGTAATATTTTAATTTCGCCATAATTTCAAAACCAAACGTCCAATTTTAATCATTTAAAGACCAAATATTATCTACATAAACTGTACTTAGTGATAAAATAATTTATTTTGATAAGGATTAATAGCGTGAGTAAAATATATCCGTTTAAATGTAGTCCAAAAAAAATTCAGGATTTTTAAATAAATAAATGGTTATTGTGCCCCACTCGACATAGATAGGTATAGTGTGTCGCGGACTTTTTTGTAGATATTTATAAGATCTACAATTACTTAGAACATTTTATGGTTCTATCTTTTATAGTTTAGGCAGCGTACGCAAAATAAGTAACTTTTCTAGCTGATTTTTTACACCTTGCGTCCGAAAAACTCAAATATCTTACGGAACCCTACTTTTTTCCAAAATAAAATGTAGCCTATGTTCAGCAGAAATAATGTAAGATTCCAATAGCAAAAGAATTTTTCAAATCGGTCCAGTAGTTTCGAAGCCTATTCGACTCAAACAAACAAACAAACAAACAAACAAACAAACAAACAAAAAATCAAATCTTTCCTCTTTATAGCTGTAGTAGTGTAGATGTTTGAGCTATTTTTCAGCTTAAGATGCTAATTACCTAGGGTCCTGAACAATTTTTTTTACAAAATATTTAAATACTAAAAAAAAATTGTGTTTAAATATTTTTAGTAAATTTACTACTAAATATTTAAACACCAAAAAATAGACAAAAACACTAAAAAATATATAAATAAATAGTAAATTTACTACAAAATATTAACGGTGGTATGAATAAAAAAATCTTAGTGAAGGTTTTAACAGTTTTCAAACTAAAATGTTCGCTAAAGCTAAAAACCGTCATAAAACACTCCATATGAATAAACGCTTGCTAAGCCTTCGCTAGCTTGAATACTGTTAGATGACGTTTTATAGTATTCTTTTTTTGGTAATGTTGGTAGTGTGCCAATTTATTGTGTTCAATCATCAATATTGTGTCAAATTCAATGAAATTCAATGAGTATTTTGTAGTAAAAAAAACTTGAGAGGTGTCAAAGGACACCCGAAAGGAATAGAGTTATTTCATGAGTTAAAAAAATCTACAAAAAAAAATATTAAAAAAACACCATCTATTGACAAACAGGAATACTATCAACGCGCAGCGCCCTCTGCCCCTAACATGCAGGTACTAATAAAAATATTTTTAAGTCGTCAAATGGATTTATTATTATCTTATTATATGTATACTTTTTGTCGACGAGGGCGGCTAGAAATTCCTTCAAAAATTGCAATAATGTCAGAAATCGCGATAATACTCGATATTTCGTCCATTTCAATCTCTTAAAATGGTCTTAAAGTAGGTCCGAGGCTTCGCTAAAGTTAGCGAACTCCGATTTGACGTTTCGAGCCTAAACAACTGTTAGCAAACGTTTATTCATAACGATTACGCTTAAAATAGGTTTATATCAGGCTTATCAAACATGCGCTAATTTTTGACAGCTGTCACCTTAAAAAGGTGTTAGAGCACTGTTAGAGAACGTTTATTCATATTAAATTTCACAACAGGTTCATAAAGCTGTTGTAAACCTTCGCTAAGTTTTTATTCATACGACCGTTAAACTTTAACTTCAGTTTCATATTTTATAAGGATGAATTGCACCAGAAGCGTAGTTAAAGTTAAGGTTATCGTCAAATATGGCGACTGTTGCTAGGGATTTGACAGTTCATTTCACATTTTGTTATGATTTAGTTAAAGTTATAGTTGAAGTAAGCCGGTGCAATCCACTCTAAGTTTGCTTTGTTGAGTTTTGTTTTTTATTTTGACATAACATTATTTAGACCATGACATTATCTATATAATTTACTAGCTGTCCCGGAAAACGTTGTTTGCCATTTAACTTCATCAGTTGATCATACAAAATCTTACCCCCTCTTTTGTCCCCTAAAAGGGGTGGGGGGAATAAATGTACAACATGACTGGTGAGACAATACCGATACTTATGGAGAGTACTCTGTACTCGATTCTCATTATAATAATTATGTAATAAAATTAGGTTCTTAATTTTTTTCCGAATTTCCCAAAAATAAATGAATCTTGGATACTAAGTAAATTATGAGGCTAGGCAAGTAGGCATACTGTGCGGCCGGTGCAGAGGCGTGTGCTACCAAAGAAACACCACACAACTACCCTTCCCGTTCGCGGTGTCCATGTGTTGGGTAAATAATTATTTAACTTTAAGCTACATTTACTCAGTGATCAATTGATATTATATTTTTTATATTATTTTTTTCCAACTAATATAATAGCCAAATATCACGTCCTCGAGTATTGAACATGTCTCACCAGTCACGCAGTATACACCAGATGTTAAGTTGAAAAACACAGTTAATAATATGAAGCAAGTCCATTAAAGAAAAAAGTTTGATACAAAATCTGACCCCCTCTTTGGTCCCCTTAGAGGCAGGGGTGGGGGGGAGGGAGATTTTTATACGCCAGATGTTGAGTTGAAAGAAGACAAATATATCTGCGAAAACCGTATGCAAATCGGATCAGTAGTTTTCGTGTTAAAGAAAAAAGTTTGATACAAAATCTGACCCCTCTTTTGTCCCCTTAGAGGGGGGGGTTTGTATTTAATAAATTTGTAATTAATAAAAATATAATATTCGTCTCGAAGTGCGGCAGTAAATATAATATGTATAGGTCTACCAGAATCTGATGGCAATTTTTGACAGCAGATTTTCAAAAAATATCCTTGATCATTGGATAAATTTTTATATTTGCATGTTTCACACACAAAATAAGCCGCTAAAGGAATAAAAAAGGATGAAAGTGTTTTATTCCTATTACCCCGATATTGCTAGAGTCAATTTATTTTCTCACTTTTTGCCATCAGATTCTGGTAGACCTATAGTATCACATAACAACGTTCTAACTTCTAGACGTTGCCCCATAAGATACATTTTTATCGCTCGGGTATTGTAAATATTGTGGGAATAAAATCTACCTCAATTGACATTCGCGTTAAGAATGCCCTGCGATGCAGCGCAGCTCTTCACAAGGTGCTCGTGTCCAAGCTTTTCAGCAAAAATACAAAAATCCGAATCTATAATACGATTATTCGGCCTATTCTAATGTATGGCTGTGAGGCTTGGACACTGACACAAAAGGAGGAGAACAAACTACTAGTCACTGAAAGGAAAGTCCTCAGAAAAATCCTGGGCCCGGCCAAAACAATTGACGCTGGAGAAATGCTGTTGGCTGACCTGCGTGACCTTCAATTCAGTAACTGGCAGGAGGTAGCGCAGGACAGGGCTCAATGGCGAAAGCTCATTTTGGAGGCCAAGATCCACTTCGGGTCGTTGAGCCAGCGGAGTTAGTTAAAATATGCATAACCTATGTCCTTTCTCGGGACTCAAAGTATGTCAAAATCAAACCACTAAAGTGATTTGGGCGTGACGAGGTCAAACAAAGATAGACATATCGAAAAACAGACAGGCAGACAGGCGTACATACAGATATACAGACGACAGACAGGCATACATACAAACTTTTGCATTTATAATAATTGTTTGAATTTTATTAATTTACAGTGCCATTTTCAAATAATTTAATTCTATTGCATGACAAATTAAATAACCAATTCCTATATTTGTTGCATTAATATCACTAATTGTTATAATAACATCCAGTTTAGATAAACACAATAATTTTAGTGCTAACGTAAATGGGTGGATAAAATCTAGGCCTGTTGCTGAGTTTACAAGTTTTTAAACGGTCTATTAATTTCTCACATAGCAATAATTAACGTTGCAATCTGTGGTTGCAATAATATTTTATCCATCATTCTTGTCAACATCATTATCATCATCATCGTCCTCATCATTTATATGATCAATATTATCACTAAGTACCAACAAGTCCTAAAATCCTATCTTGGTATCCTATCAGTGATATGGTCAATACCAGGTAAGTCATAAACTTTCATAGCAATTTAATATCCATACTAAATACAGCATGACTGGTGACTGGTGAGACATGTTCAATACTCGAGGACGTAATAATATATACTTAGTAGTTGAATCTATAAGCTATTATAGTAGTTGAAAAAAAAATAATAACAATAATTGATCACTGAGTAAATGTAGTTAAATAATTATTTACCCAACGCACGGTCACCGCGCGCGGGAGGGGTAGCACGGGGCGCGGGGCGCACGTCGCGTCGCTCGCCGCAGCATAGTAATTTACTAACCCCCTTACTAATAAACGCTGTATAAGCTTTGAATAGTTATTCAGTGTTTTGTCTTCTTCAATCCAATTAAAAATGTCACTTGTGTGACAGGAATGAAACACTGTATAACTATTCACAGCTTATACAACGTTTATTAGTAAGGGGCTAAGTGTCCATGATTTATTTATTTATAGGCAAATTTGGTCAAAAATTAAGTACTTACCTAATTTTATTACATAATAATTATAATGAGAATCGACTACCGAGTACTCTCCATAAGTAGGTATCGGTAATGTCTCAACTCTCACCAGTCATGCTGTATACTACTGTCCATCTGTCTGTCACCTCTTCGCTTGAACAGATCTTCGCGACAAGGTTGCAGACATCATCTAGTTAAATTTAAGGCTCTGTGACAAACCACGAAGGTTTGAATTTGATTTTATAATTGAAAACTTACCACAATCATTATTATACGAAGTCTTTATTTTTAAGCCCCGCATCGTGAGTTTCTACGACACGACGTCGGGTCGTGTATCGTGCCACGTTACGATGTCGCGACGTAGTTTTTTACGATGCTCGTCGTAAATTCCCACGACGCGACTTCGCATCGTTGGCATCGTGGTACGACACGACGTCGTATCGTGTTTTTGTGTCCCGGCCCTTACTCTCATCAATTTATCAACATTACCATTTCATCCACCAATAAGCGTCGAAGGTGGAAAAAATGGTCTTGTGTTAGATTCACGTGAAGGCGCTATATTGATAATAACGTCCTTTTTGAAGTAATATTATAGGACCCTCAGAAATGTAACAAATCTCCACATCACACATGTAGATGAACTCTCTGCAAGGAACACATACAGTATACACACTTTAAAGTATTAACAGGCCTGTCTCACTCCGCGCGTAGGTATCGAAAATATACCTACGCGCGGCTGCCCTTGCGCAGGGTATAATTCAGTGGGGCTGCGCGAGCGAGCAGCGACGGACATACTTTTAAGTTTTGACCTGTTTTTATTAAAATGGAAAATAAAAAGAAACACCCTAAAAAGTATGGTGCTGTATTCAATTGTTTAAAAACTGATTGCGATACAAATTTATCTTTTTTTGGTTACCTAAGGACGCTGAAAAGTAAGTAATATAATATGACTCATGCAAAGTATTATTTGTACTTTGAATAGGTACCTTTTACTATATTATGTAGGTAATCAAAGCGCACGGAGTGCGCGGCCAAGTTCCAGCAGGCCGCGCGCATGCCGTGCACTATTTACACGAACGGTTTCGACGCACTTTTGACCCCCTTGTATCTCAGTGCCTATTGCGAGAGCAAAGATAAAATTTTACCTACCTAATTATATACTAGTACTTACGCAATATACCAAATTTCATAGATATAGATTTGTTAGATCCTGAAATATTTCCTTGTAAAAATAGCTAATTTTGGCACTGACTCACTGACCGGTAATCAAAATCTCTAGGCCACTTCCAGTTGTCGTAGCGTTATGAAATTTGGCACACAGGTTGTTTGTTATATGTAGATTAACAAAAAATTAAGAAATTTGAGAAATTGGTCAAGCGTGAGTCGGCTCATCTATGAATTTGAGATAAAAATCGGTAATCAAAACCTCTAGGCCACTTCCAGTTGTCGTAGCGTTATGAAATTTGGCACACAGGTTGTTTGTTATAATTATGTAGATTAACAAAAAATTAAGAAATTTGAGAAATTGGTCAAGCGTGGGTCGGCTCATCTATGAATTTGAGATAAAAATCGGTAATCAAAACCTCTAGGCCACTTCCAGTTGTCGTAGCGTTATGAAATTTGGCACACAGGTTGTTTGTTATATGTAGATTAACAAAAAATTAAGAAATTTGAGAAATTGGTCAAGCGTGGGTCGGCTCATCTATGAATTTGAGATAAAAATCGGTAATCAAAACCTCTAGGCCACTTCCAGTTGTCGTAGCGTTATGAAATTTGGCACACAGGTTGTTTGTTATAATGTAGATTAACAAAAAATTAAGAAATTTGAGAAATTGGTCAAGCGTGAGTCGGCTCATCTATTATTGCAAGTCACCTTTTACTTTATGAGCAAAAAGCCAGCCTCAATATTTTAATGTAATTGATGTACAGTTACCAAGGAAATGGAAAAACTAAGCAAAATGATAAGAACAGAATAGAATTGAAATTAAGAATTACTTATAAACAAAGAAATAAAGAACAAAGTGCGGAAGACAGTTATATAGACAAGTTTGAATATGAATATAACTGTACAACTCAGAATTTGTGAACTTAAATTTTGAGTCTTTTTGAGGATGTCTCTTTGCTTGTCTAGTGTATGTAAAGTATTTGGGGTTTGTGTTTGTCTGGGCTTGTTGTTTTTATCTACAACTTCGCTTCCACGACTTGTCAAGCCAAGAGAGAAATGTACTTAGCCAAGTGTGATTGTGGACGTATCTCACTGATGTGAGAGGTGTGGAGTGGATTTATTGTTACAATTATTGTAAAAAGTGACTTATAGATTTAAAAATAAAAGCAATACTCCCCGGGATTTAGCAGTCCTTGAGAATAATCCAGCTCCAATTTGAATTCGTCCAGTCGTTGACAGGTGCACTTGACTTCAATTATGAATTTGAGATAAAAATCGGTAATCAAAACCTCTAGGCCACTTCCAGTTGTCGTAGCGTTATGAAATTTGGCACACAGGTTGTTTGTTATATTATGTAGATTAACAAAAAATTAAGAAATTTGAGAAATTGGTCAAGCGTGAGTCGGCTCATCTATGAATTTGAGATAAAAATCGGTAATCAAAACCTCTAGGCCACTTCCAGTTATCGTAGCGTTATGAAATTTGGCACACAGGTTGTTTGTTATATGTAGATTAACAAAAAATTAAGAAATTTGAGAAATTGGTCAAGCGTGAGTCGGCTCATCTATGAATTTGAGATAAAAATCGGTAATCAAAACCTCTAGGCCACTTCCAGTTGTCGTAGCGTTATGAAATTTGGCACACAGGTTGTTTGTTATATGTAGATTAACAAAAAATTAAGAAATTTGAGAAATTGGTCAAGCGTGAGTCGGCTCATCTATGAATTTGAGATAAAAATCGGTAATCAAAACCTCTAGGCCACTTCCAGTTGTCGTAGCGTTATGAAATTTGGCACACAGGTTGTTTGTTATATGTAGATTAACAAAAAATTAAGAAATTTGAGAAATTGGTCAAGCGTGAGTCGGCTCATCTATGAATTTGAGATAAAAATTAATATGTACAAGTAAATACACTGAAATAAGATGAGGAGGAAAGAAACAAATTGGTATGATTCCTTAAAAAAGTATTGAAATCTCACCAAAAACATACCTGTTAAAACGGGGCCAAGTTCCTATTCACTAATTGTTCGCCTTAAAAAAGAGTTGAAATCCAATTCAATGCCAAGTTTAGATGCACTTCCAAATCGATCATAATCATCTTCATCAACAGCCTGATCCTAAATACTTCTAAATTTGAACTTGGCAGGTTTTCATGCTAGTAGCACTTGATAATTATTGTATAATTTTTAAATTTAAATATAAGATATCTATGTGATTAAATTAACCTGCCAAGTTCAAATTTAGAAGTATTTAGGATCAGGCTGTTGATGAAGATGATTATGATCGATTTGGAAGTGCATCTAAACTTGGCATTGAATTGGATTTCAACTCTTTTTTAAGGCGAACAATTAGTGAATAGGAACTTGGCCCCGTTTTAACAGGTATGTTTTTGGTGAGATACATTAAACATAAATCTTATTAATATAAAGCCGGCGCCACACACAGCACAAATATTTGAACACAGACTTTGTCACACATTTGAACACTTGTATGTTGAACCTGCCAGACATGTTTCACAGAGTTTCACATACATTTTCACTTCACAGTTGTTGCAAGGACGTCAAACAAGATGGACGACTGATTTGACGTGACAACTGACAGCTAAGAATTTTTTTTTCTTATTATGGCACTTCGGCTTTAGCCATGGCCAGTGTCGAGCATAATATATGGCAGGAAAACAATATTTTTTATTTCAATTTTCAGCATCGTTTTCCATATTATCAGGTCTAAAGTCTAGTCAAAGTCTAAGTAAATGTCATTACAGTCAGAAAGTCAAGTCAGTCGATTCAGTAAAGTGGTAGACGCTTTACTGAAACTTTTGATGGAGTTTTGGAGGGAACACAAAATAGCACGTTTCTGGGTAGTTATTCCATTACACTAAATTTAGAAGTTCTAAATAGAATTCTAAAAAGAAGACAAATTAGAAGCTACTTATTCCACTTGTCCTAATTTAGTAACTAAATCAGTTGCACAGATTAAAAATCAGTTGTGACGACGCGGCGATTTTGGCCAGACGTTTTCATAATGGCTCCAGTTCTGTCAAACCAACAAAAAATTGGTCTTCTCATAGGCTTAGCTGTTGGCTCAATGAAAATCAAAATAAATAAAAGGCGATAAAGATGGTTGAAAGAATTTTTGCTCCACGAAAAATTATGAATCATGAACTTTCTGAACTACTTGGAACCAGCAGACTTTAGAAATTAATTATGAATGGATTCCAGATCGTATAACATAAAATATATTGACTTTAATACAATAAAAGGTTGAAACCATCTGGCAACACTGATTTAGTCAGTTAAGGGCCCCCGAGACGGTCAAACGGTTTGACTCAAACACGTAAATTTTGGTTTGACTCAAACCATTTTGATCGTTTACAAAGCTAGTTTGAACGGTTTGTCAAACATTTACGTGTTTAAAGCTCGTTTGATGAAATTTCATATTTTTGTTTTGTTTGACGCGCCGTTTGATCGTGTTCCGATGCGTTTGAACAAACTTTGTATGATTCTTTGGAGGATATTATTTTTAACCGACTAAAAAGAGGAGGTTATCAATTCGATGCGTATGTATGTACTATTTCCAGAACCGGCCGGCTGTTTTATCTTTTATAAAATAATATTTATTCGTCACAAGACGTGTACTCCACAGCGCGTACTGAACCAAACTGCGCAGTGTCGTTTGACAAACCGTTCCAACCGACATCAAACGGTTGCATCAAACACGTAAGGTTTGAATCAAACCGTTTGATCGTCTCGGGGGCCCTTTAGAAGCCACATTTTTGCCGATTTAGTACACTAATTAGGATCCTAGCTTTCTAAATGTTATTTCACTTCACTAAATTTAGTGACTAAATCATTTAGATTTCTAAATTTTGTGTAATGGAATAAATACTTAATGCATCACTTTCCCACACGTCTTGTGCACGATAACGAATATCTAATGGATAATATTCTACTGCCGCGGCCGCATATTATGCGTAGTGCTTCGCGCTAAAACCGATTCTGTTGGACGATCTACTTGTATCGTCCAATAGTAGGTATCGTCTCATAGCACGAAGCTTCAGACGATAGACGCAGGTGCGGCCGGGCCCTACCAATATTACACATTAAAACCCAATTAACACAATTTTAGGAAAATAATTATACAAAAACACAACATCACTCTTTCACATTCCCGGCAAAATACTTCGATCAACCACAGACTACATGTATATTCAATAATGTAAATACTGAATAAATATTATTATTATTATTATTATTATTATATTATATTGTATTATCTATGGACTACACAGAAGTGTCAAGTGAACTTTGCGCTATGTGTAGCAGGTAAGCAAACATTTGAACATCGATCTTTGAGCTCTTTGATGTGCGCCAAAAAACCGACATCGAATGGCAAAGTGCAAATGTTTGTACAAAGCTGTGAACAAAGTCTCAAAGTCCCGTGCTACACATGTGTACAAACAAGTGTTCAAATAAGTGTTCAAATGTTTGTGCTGTGTGTGGCGCCGGCCTAATACTTATTAAGTATACTAGCTGTCCCGTTGTTTTGCCGTATACGCGATGGACGTTGCCATGGTGACATACTTATTTGGTCACTTCCATAAATTAATAATATACAAAGTATTTCGCCCGTATCTTTTTGGTTGCTCTATTGGCACGTCTGTTACGCCATTTTCGTTTTTTTAGGGTTCCGTAGCCAAAATGGCAAAAAGGAACCCTTATAGATTCGTCATGTCTGTCTGTCTGTCTGTCTGTCTGTCTGTCTGTCTGTCTGTCTGTCTGTCTGTCTGTCTGTCTGTCTGTCTGTCTGTCTGTCTGTCTGTCTGTCCGTCCGTCCGTATGTCACAGCCACTTTTCTCCGAAACTATTAGAGCTATACTATTGAAACTTGGTAAGTAGATGTAGTCTGTAAACCGCATTAAGATTTTGATGCAAAAATGGAAAAAATATTAAAAATATTAGGGGTCCCCATAGGTACAACTGAAACAAAAAAATTTTTTTTTCATATAACCTATGCGTGTGTGGTATCTATGGATAGGTCTCCAAAAATCATATTGAGGTTTCTCATATCATTTTTTTCTAACCTGAATAGTTTGCGAGAGAGACTCTTCCAAAGTGGAAAAATGTGTGTCCCCCCCCCTCTAATTTCTAAAGTAGAGGCATGATAATTCTAAAAAAAATATATGATGTATATTACTATAAAAACTACCAACGAAAATTGGTTTGAACGAGATCTAGCCAGTAGTTTTTTTTTATACGTCATAAATAGTAAACCTTAATGAAACAAAAAAATTTTTTTTTCATCTAACCTATGCGTGTGTGGTATCTATGGATAGGTCTCCAAAAATCATATTGAGGTTTCTCATATCATTTTTTTCTAACCTGAATAGTTTGCGAGAGAGACTCTTCCAAAGTGGAAAAATGTGTGTCCCCCCCCCCTCTAACTTCTAAAGTAGAGGCATGATAATTCTAAAAAAAATATATGATGTATATTACTATAAAAACTACCAACGAAAATTGGTTTGAACGAGATCTGCCAGTAGTTTTTTTTATACGTCATAAATAGTAAACCTTAATCTAAATTTCATTAAATCGACTGAAATATAAAAATAAATCAAAAATAATATAATTTCATAAAAATTAACCTTATTGCTGCTGCGGAACCCTCCCTGGGCGAGTCCAACTCGCACTTGGCCGCTTTTTTTACTTAATTACTCTCATTAAACTGAATATAATAAGTCTATAATAAGTCTAGTAATCTAAAGAAATTTCCATTAATCATCACAAAAAGTTGTTTATGGTTTATAATTAAATGATAATATTAATAGCGCACCGCGCGCAGGTATTTTTTTGGTACATTCAGCCCTAGCTGCCCTAGCGGCACAATAGTACATTCGAGCGGGCCGCTCAATGTATAGGTTCAGTGTAATATGGATCGTTATCCGTAGGCATAAGAATGAAATTGGCTTGTAATAAATTTTTGTAGGTACTTAAAAAAACAGACGCTGAACTCTGAGTCATTCTAAATGGTACCATATGTTTATAGATTTAAAGATTATATATTCTGTGGTATTAATATCATTTATCACTATCATTTTATTTAGTCTACTGCGGAAGTCTTCAAATTGTGTTGGGGCCACATATTATTAATTGATGTATTTTGATCTATCGTATAGTTGATAGATAGTGTGTATTATGATAGCTAGTTTGGAGACTACGAGGCCATAATACGACTCAAATAATATAATATGCACTATCAACGAAAAATTGCTAAAATATGCACTAACGCCTTTAAAGTGCCATTACATGCATTTGCATATGCAAATATGCAAATGCCGATGTCTAATCATCATCACCACTACCACCATCAATGAACCACCATTTTGCCTACTAAATCCACATTTCAAAGTTATACTTAGATTTCAAGGTGGTACTTACCACGATATAAGTTGTCGTTAATTTTAAAGGTGACTGACATGACTGACAAGCACAACCGTCCACCACTCACTGTGAATTATAGTTAGCTGTTGGTGAAGTTGCCTGTGATTACACTTCCTAGCTGCTACATGCTAGTGCCACAGAATACAGAGAGCGCAGACGACAAGCCGTGCCGTATCGAAGAAGAAGCGCGAATATTATCATTTTGTTTGAGTGGAAGCATCGATTTATATGTAAGGATATGCCTACTAGAAGATTTTGCTAATAGGTTTTTCATACAAGGAAATAGAGAGCCATCTATGAAAAATCGATTGAACTACGTAGTGCGACACAATATTCGGCCGCGTGCGAATGCTGTTTTACCGACGAACCACGCGTTCCACCTGGCGTTGAAAACGATCAAAACGCTGAAAATGCCTCCTATTTTTAGCAAGATCGTTTTCAACGCCAAGTGGAACGTAGGGGTTGCGTCATTACTCGGTAAAACAGTAGCCATGGCGGACATCGGTATGTAGTAAAATTATAAATTAATTATTTCTATTCTTAAACAGTTTGTGAATTTGTGATGCTTACCGATGATAAGATATTCCAATGTGCTTTTTTAACTTTTTTGACATAATTTTTGCAGCTTTTTACCACACAACTAGGCATTTTTATGGCACTGAATAGACATACGATGACACCCGATTTGTTCTGCGGACCACAGACGACTAAGTCACGTAGGAGTCAAACGGAGCGTTTTGACCCCTACGAATCTGCATCATTGCAACGCACGATTGACCCGGTCCTTAGTAATATATAAGTCTATGAGTGGAAGATAAAATAATTACAATCTTTGTCAGCCGAGTCAAATATAGTACAGATAATAAATATAACTAGTCAAGTGGGGTAAGTGTGCGCACTTTATTTTTTTGAATAGTATTTACAATGAATAATATAGACTTTCGTAATATGGCTTCACCTTATATAATATAGGAGAGTATTCAGTACTCGATTCTCGTTACAATTTTGTAATAAAATTAGGTACTTAAATTTTGACCAAATTTCCCTTTAAACAAATGAATCATGGACACTTAGTATATTACCGGCGCGGCGGCGTGCGCCCCGCGCTCCGCGCTACCCCTCCCGCGCGTGGTGTCCATGCGTTGGGTAAATAATTATTTAACTTTAAGCTACATTTACTCAGTGATCAATTGTTATTATTTTTTTATTTTTTTTTCAACTAATATAATATATTGTTAGGAGTAAAGCTTCTCGATAAAATAAGAAACACCATACTGCGCTCCCAAACGGGCATCAAGGACGTATGTGTCAAGGCGGCCAAGCTGAAGTGGGAGTGGGCGGGTCACGTTAGCCGCATGCATCCCGACCGCTGGGCAAGGGTCTCAACAGTGTGGGCACCCGAAGATGGACGCCGCTGCCGCGGCCGGCCTAGAAAAAGGTGGCGCGACGAGCTGGAGGCATACCAGCCAGACTGGCTATCGGCGGCGCAGGAGAGAGAACAGTGGAAGATCCGGGGGGAGGCCTTTGCCCAGCGGTGGGACACTATAGGCTAATAAAAAAAAAAAAAAAAAAAAAAAATATAATATAACCAAATATCACGTCATCCTCGAGTTTTGAACAATGAACATGTCTCCAGTCATGCTTGTACATAATAAGACTAACTATACACAGAAAGTAAAATGTAACCCACGAGGCCACGATAAGTAGTTTTTTCAATGTGTGCACTGTGATGTGTGAGACTGTGTCATTTCAAAGGTTTATTTTGACTGGCCTCAAAAAATGGCCTGGAAGTGGCCTCAAATGATTATAACAAACTTTTCGTTTGCAAAACAGTGTCCCATCTCACACAGAAAGTAGGTATTCTGTATTGGTCTGAACGTTGTCGAACGCAATAACTGTCGGGTAAATTATGTCGAAACACCATAACTTGCTTTCTGTATATCTTTATTTTGTGATAAGTGCTGATTATTCATTTCAGTAATTAGATAACAATGTTGTATGCCGAACAGGAAATAATATGTTATATCGGAGTTAGCACGCGTGCGAATCTTACGAATAAATTACTTTAACGATAGGAAAAAGGTGCTGCTCATAATAATTTGGTTCCTAGAAGATTCTGAGATGTGGGGATCAATTTAGATCATTTAAAATATAACCCTAAACTAGATCGATAAAGTTGAAAATCGAAAACTTAAATGTTTCATTTAGCTTAACTACAGATCTACCAAAAGTCCAGAATGCTTTGCTGCGTGGCCAAAATCAAAATTTTAAGAGTATGTTCTTAATCTGTTTCGCATCCACAAATGCTATCCCATCTTAAAAATTTCTTAAATCGAGGATACACTACAGCCGTTTTTCCATAGAAACGTTGTCCCCTGTTTCCTTCCTGGATAATGCTGGTAGAGTTATAATTTTTTTTCTGAATACCTATGGCCACTAATACAATATAAAATTATAGCATATAATATATAATATTCTACCGGCATTATACAGCATGACTGGTGAGACAATACCGATAATTAAGGAGAGTATTCAGTACTCGATTCTCATTATAATTATGTAATAAAATTAGGTTCTTAATTTTTAACCAAATTTCCCTTTAAACAAATGAATAATGGACACTTAGTAAATACTATGCGGCCGGGCGCGGCCCACCCCGCCCCGCGCGCCGCGCGCTAGTAGCACGCGGCGCGCGGGGCGGGGTGGGCCGCGTCCATGTGTTGGGTAAATAATTATTTAACTTTAAGCTACATTTACTCAGTGATCAATTGATATAATTTTTTTATATTATTTTTTTTTCAACTAATTTATTAGCCAAATATCCTATCCTATCCTCACGACTGGTGAGACATGTTCAATATTCGTCCTCGAATATTGAACATGTCTCACCAGTCGTGCTGTATAATTTGTATGGAAAAACGGCGGTGTGGACTCTTAATAGAAACTCATTCAAATTTTATTTATAATATGCTGCTTATCTCATTCCTTGTGCAGACAACGAGTGCAGTTTATGTAAATTAAACGACTTAATTGAAAATTACACGGCAATTAATTTTAGGAGCGCGTGTTTAGCTGTTAGCTGATATTTACATACAACATTGATGATAGCTCATAGCTGTTAAGTCATTTACCGTGGTTAAGTTATTACTCCTTATTTATTATTTGACTGCATAAAATATATTTTATTTGTTAATATACGTCAGCCGAACGTTAAATTATTGACTTTTTGAGCTCTGACCACTACGTTTGCCATGTCATTTTAATTTTTAGAAATAAAATCGGGGGAAAATTTCAGCCACAGTCCTTATAACTGTCATGTCTCTCCCCCAATGTATTTACCATATTTAAGCCGCGAGTCTTGTTACTTATCCTAACCGAATCTTGTGATTGGCTCTATCTGCCGTTTTCACTTCCTAAGACGTGACGGGAATAAAATAAGCTACTTAGCCAAATTTTGGGAGCACGAAAAGTGACGATAATTTTGAGGCTTTTCTTCGTTTGTGTAAAATCAGTGGTAAATGATTTGCCTAGTATAAGTTAAACAGTTTCCATAATCAATTCTTGAAGACTGAACAGAATTTTAATAACCTATCCTAACACCAGGTTGTCCTAATCATTAAAACTCGTCCTGATAACGGTAGTGTAACGACTGATTAATATGACGTAATAAACAACTGCGTGATATATTTATTTTTATATCATAAACATGTTTAAATTAATTTGAAATCTTCTTTTCTTGTTCCCGCAGCCATACAGATTTTTTCAACGGTGTATGGGCCATCTGAAAATGAGATAATAGGTAAATAGGTTTTTTTGTTTGGAAGCAATGGTTGAAAGTATTACATTTTAGCCTGCTCCTGTAGGGGTGTTCTATGTATATTGTATGAATATCGTACATGTATGTAAAAGGCAGTATGGCCAGTGTTCGGGTGAAGGCGCGCGCGACTAGTTGCAATAACATAATAAGTTTGTTCTATAAAATAACTAATTTGGTTTCATCAAATTCTATAAGATTGCTGTAATGGAATAGAACCAACGAGAGTACTCACGTATTTAAAGGTCTTTGACTACTTTCATTTTAAACCGCTAGAGGCACAATGCAAAATGACAATAGTTACTGTAGGTACAGACCTAGTTCAAACCACTGATTTCTGGGCAGACCGACTTCTGATCTGGCTGCAACTATCGCCTCTCTCAGAGCAAATGCCACGGCGACCCCCATACACGTGGCTGGCTCACCCGTCGCTGAAAAAGTTAATATTAATTTAGACCGAGGGTAAAAAAATATTAAAGTGAAGGCGTGATGCTTTCACGCAGAATAATAACCAAGTTTAACGCAAATAGGTATCTGTGGTAAAATATTTAAGTCGAGTAAAAGATATTGTATTTTAGTTTCTTTGTCCTTTTAGTATTTGCATAGCTACCTCGTTATCTCTGCATCACCCTAAGGTTTGACTGGAAGAAAATGCTACGAGGTATTAAGCCCGCCTTTATACAACAACGTGCAAAAAGTTTTAAATAAATAAAAGAGGCTACGCTATTTTCTCAGTACTAAGAACTAAGACAGAAATATAGAGAACAAAATTTTAACATGAAAAGCCTACACCTCTCCAACGACGTTCCCTTAAAATTCTAAACACATCCAACCCAAATTCGTACCTCAAAGTTTAAACGCGCGAAATCAGTCGAACATTATTCAAACGATTCGCAATATAATTTAAATTATTTTTCTAGGTCGGCACAAAAGGGAGAGAGGAACATGCGTGGCTGCCTTCGCAGATCTTCGCCAGACCACTGGGCCGTGAAAAAAGATTCACAAAGTCTTTGTGAAGTATGGTGATTCAAGCACACATCGTGGATTGGATAATGATAAATTATGTTCATCCGGCAACCAATTTTTTAATATCTCCCTCTCTTGGATCGTAAATTTTATTTATGAACGGGTAAGGAGCTTATGTTTTTGCGGTTAAGCTTATCTCGAATTGTTTTTACTCGAGATTGAGATGCGGCTTAAAACTAGGGGCGTGTTACAAGGAAATGCCGGTTGTTTGCAATTTAAGACGTTAAGAATTAGTTTAATTATATATTTTTGTGAAATTTTCTGCCTGAAATGCCCGCAAATCCGTTGCGCCAAAGTTAGGTTATCGCGCGGGTACCATACATTTTTCCGGGATAAAAAATGTCCAATGTCCTTTACCGGGACCCATACCCAGCAAAATCGCAGCGTGGCGGCTTGGGCGTGTAATAGATAGACAGACATAGAGACAGACAAACAAACACACTTTCGCATTTTTAATATTAGTTCGGATATAGATATATAACTAGTTGTCCCGGCAAACGTTGTTTTGCCATATAAAGTATTTCTAGTTTTCTACTTCATCAGCTGATACAAAATCTTACCCCCTCTTTTGTCCCCTAAGAGGGGTGAGGTGGGGGGGGGGGATTTTGTACACCAGATGTTATGTTTAAAAGCACAGTAAATAATATGAAGAAAGTCCAAAGAAAAATGTTTGATACAAAATCTGACCCCCTCTTTGGTCCCCTAGAGGGGTGGGGGAGGGAATTTTATACACCAGATGTTAAGTTCGAAGCCGAAAAATATATCTGCGAAAACAGTATGCAAATCGGATCAGTAGTTTTCGAGTTATATACAAAAGTTTGAAACAAATTCTGACCCCTCTTTTGTCCCCTTAGAGGGGTGGGGGGGAAATTTTTTATACACCAAATGTTAAATATGATATTGAATGTACTGTCACTTCTTGGTGGAAATTCATGTTGAATTAATTATACACTTTCCTTGCACTTATTCCACTTTATTTTAATAGATTTATTACAAAATTATAATATACACGACCGGTTTCGAAAAATTTATCATCATTGATGAATTTTTCGAAACCGGTCGTGTATATTATAATTTTGTAATAAATCTATTAAAATAAAGTGGAATAAGTGCAAGGAAAGTGTATAATTAATTCAACCAAATGTTAAGTTGGAAAAAGACAAATATATCTGCGAAAACCGCATTCAAATCGGATCAGTAGTTTTCGTGTGATGCTGGAACAAACATACAGACAGACAGACAAACAGACAAAAAACTAACCACAGTTTTGGCTTCTATAGCGATGTAGTAACACCCCCTGCTTATTATTTTTTGAATATCTTTAATGTACAGAATTTTCATTTCTACAGTTTTATTATATGTATAGATTAATAATTATAACTAACTCTTATCACATTTACCTTTAGCTCCAAACAAGATGTCATTGGAGAACGACCGTTTCCTGAAGTAGACTCTGAAGTCCTGGGGTATGTCCCGCGCCTGCGGCACCCAGTACTCCCATGTGCGGTTGGTGAGCAGCTCACCAGTGTTAGAGTCATACACCAGATTCTCCGACGTCCAGTACCCTGCGCCCATGATGAATGCTCCTTCCACCTGATTGTGAAAATTGAACCGATCAAACTGGGTTGTTTACGAGCTTTTATTATATAATAAAAAAAAAAACAAAATTATTCAGCACTGATAAAGATGATAATGAACATGAAACAAGATAAAAATCAATCCACCTGTTTGCATGCTACGATGTCATGGACAGACTGACAGACAGACCGATAGCTACAAGTCAATTTTATAACACCCCATCTTTTGATAGGAGGTTTAAAACTAAATAATATACACACATGTAATAATATATGCCTGTAATAAGTTGACACCATTGACGAATCATCTTTTTTACGATAAAAGTTTCCTTATCTGTGATCCAATCAACAAATTATCCACATGTCCTGCAAGCGAGATCACGTCCACATAATAAAGCTTTTATCGAGAAACATTTAATCCAGCAATTACCTGTCCGATATCGATTTCGGGATTAACACTGCGTCCTACATCCTCTAGGAGATCGACCCTGATAATCTCTGACTCGCCCGTTAGCACGTCTATTTCTACCTCAACCGACGTCACTCCGTAAATATGATAGTTCTGTATATCGTTCATGTTGATGAAGCCGTGAGTTTGCAGGTCTATGTCTCGTGAGTGAGCTGTCTTGATCAGGACTTCCCAAGTTGGATTGTTGAGTTCCGTCCGTAGAGACGCGAGTCTACTTAGTAGCTGTTCGCAGCATTTTTGAACGCCAATGGCCACGTTTTGAGTGGTTAAGTACCTCCTGATGCGAAATTGTTCGGTGATATAGTCGTGTCGTTGGGTTTGATTTGAATTTTTTCTACAGGTATGTTCAATAGATACGCACAAACTTGTATCGCTTTAGTGTTAACACCTTGTCCCATTTCAATACCTCCATGGGTGATGGCTACTGTTCCATCGTCGTGATACACGTTCATAGTTATATCCAAATATAAACTACCAGCTGGCGTCCATCTCAGGAACGAAAATCTTAAGCCGCGTTTTCTCCATCTGTTTTCTGAATTAAATTTATTAACTGCTTTTCTTCTATTGTCATAATCGGAGTTCGTCTTTAAAGTTTGGACCATCTCCCTAAGATCCCCGTGGGTGACGTTATCCAAGTTATTTAGTCTGACGTCGACTGGATCAAGTCCCAATTCATACGAGATTCTTTCCATGAAAAATTCTGCCATTGCAATGCTTTCTAATGTTCCTATAAAATATAAAACAATTAATAAAATATAATTAATAAGCAAGAAAAAATGTAAGTCTAATTAATAATATATAATAACAAGTTGTGGGGGGCTAATTTATTATGTATAAGGAATATAGCCATCAATAACAGCAGATTAACTAGCTTTGAAAAAATATAAAGAAACTCTATATACCTGGAGAACGACACCAAGTATTAGAAGCAGTGTCCGTCAAAGTATTGAAGGCTTTGTAATTCCACCTGGTCTTGTCATAGCAGTTGTTATAGACATCTAACCCGAGATTGATGAGAGGTTCGTTAACGATATAACCGTTGTCACTGTACAAACTAAAGTTATTGTATTGGATTACACCTTTCGCATCTACCGCCATCTGAAAAGTAATGATTTGTGTAAGAAATATCTTGTCTGTATAAGAGACTGGAAAGAGAAAGCAAAAACAGAGGCACTGAATTAAGAATGTAATGATCAATACAATGTTCAACTAAAGAAAATGATCAAAAATCAATAGATCTTTTTGTAACAGCCAACCATTTAATCAAACTGGTAACAATACCTCGCTTAGAATAAGCATATTCTTTGTACCTCGAAATTGACAGAACATGGGAGTCGTTTGCCGATCGCTCTCATGTTGTTGGTCAGCGATTGTATGAACCGGCACGGCTTGTTCAGCTTATAGGCCACTAAATTGCAAGCTACAGCTATTTGGGTCGCTCGGGAGATCTTGTACCCGTAACCTCCACCTAAGCGACGAACTTGCACGTCAATCCTAGAATAGAAAAGTAGTCAGTTATTATGGTAGTGGATATACTAATGCAGTAAGTTTAGTGATAAAAATGTCATAGTGTCATAATATTATCTACATTGTACACTGCACAGTCATTTAAATAGTAATAAGTTTTCTGTAATTTCTAACAGATGATGTGCACCTACCTGTTTTGATCAATTTGCAATATCCTTGACGTCATCTGCTGAACTACATCCGTCCATTGAGTAGCAGCATACACTTTCAATCCCTCTTCAATCGGATGACTTACAGTCACTAAAGTTTCCATACAGAAATGATACTGGCCATAAATAGTATTTTCTCCTGTGATTACTTTGGCGATATCATTACCTTTGCCAGTCGCATCGATTGAAGATACCATAGTATTCTTGGTTGGATCATTTTTGGCAATTTTTATATCCACCACGGGTTTTCTTACGTTACTGTAGGTGACTGACACTAATTTTGCAGCCCTATTGGCTATGGCGTAAGATTTTCCAACTATAATACCTATGGGCTGATTGTAAAACTTTACTTCGCCGTCGCATAATAATTCTTCGTTGCTTAAATTGAATGTCCTTCCTGCTGGTGTATAGCTGTTTAGTCCGGGTATATCTGATGCTGTGTAGAATGCAATCACACCGGGATATTTCTGAAATTATAATAATTAATCGTTATTATCATCCACAGATGCTTCAATAACATCAGATAAGTAAGCTAACGATTGATTGACGTATTTTTATCATGGTGATTTACGAGTTACTAATTACATTTTTACATTTAAGTTTAATTTATTTTTACTCTTACCAAAGCTTTACTGGCATCGATCCTTTCAATCTTCCCCAAGGATACTGTGCTTAATACAAAGGCAGCAAACACTTCTCGTGGAAGCGTTGGGAAGTCCTCTGTATATTGTGCTTCTCCTGCACATTGAATCTAAAACACAACATTTAATGTGAGTTTACAAGTAGCAATTGTCAATCTATTATTAGGTTTGTTCGGTTCCACTGTTTGTACAGATGTAATAGTTAACTGTGGTTATGTTAACTATAATCATGTTTTTTCAGCTTTAGTCCTCGACTATGACATGACACATTAAACTATAGCTATTAGTTTTAGTGTCATCGCGCCACCTTACCATTTGTTTGGGAAAATTATTTAATAGTTAAAAATATGCATAAGCAAAATATCTGTGTATACAACATGACTGGTGAGACATTACCTATACTTATGGAGAGTACTCTGTACTCGATTCTCATTATAATTATGTAATAAAATTAGATTCTTAATTTTTTTCCGAATTTCCCAAAAATAAATGAATCATGGATACTAAGTAAATTACGCGGCTAGGCAAGTAGGCATACTATGCGGCCGGTGCAGAGGCGTGCGCTACCAAAGAAACACCACACAACTACCCCTCCCGCTCGCGGTGTCCATGCGTTGGGTAAATAATTATTTAACTTTAAGCTACATTTACTCAGTGATCAATTGATATTATTTTTTTATTTTATTTTTTTCCAACTAATATAATAGCCAAATATCACGTCCTCGAGTATTGAACATGTCTCACCAGTCACGCAGTATAGTGTAAATATTTTTTATCTATTTTTATTATCTAAATTTAGGACCTTACCAGACCATCAATCTTCGGTATCGGTTTGTTCAAAGGCCATAACGTGGGGTTGGTGTCGAAGATCTGCCTGCCGTCTGACAGTGGTCGTGCTTCGTGGATCTTGCCCGCACCGCTCCGAGCTCGCGAGTTGATGGTCGCGGACTTTGGACTTAGTGATAGCAGACCCTGAAATTTTAATAACATTATGAGTAAAATATCTCCCTTGGGGTCTCTTGGGGTTTACACGGGTGACTAAAGCCGGCGAAAATCGATCGTCTAAATGGCAATTCGGCTAGATCGCAGGTTACTAAAGTCGCAAGCACCAACTTTAGTTGGCATCAAACTACAAGGCCCCTTAAAATCTACAATCTAGCTTATAGTAGCAGGGAAAAATAAATCAAAGAAGTAACATGCTACGAGTAAAAGACAGCACAAATTGCTAAGACAAATTGCTGAATATTAAAACTTGTACAGTGTAACGTCGCGTCGTCTTGAAACATTTTGTTAAATGTAACATTACCGCAACGTCGCTGCAATTACAAACCTAATTCTCAAGATGATCCATAGCGTCAGTTCACACAAAGACGCGACGCAACGCTGCATTTTTAAGACAGCGATTTTAAGCTTTTGATATACTTCACAAGATTAGAGTGATACAGGCTGATTTCGAAGCTACAAGAATGTTAATATTGTGGATACAAGTAAAAACTAAATGTTTGCACACTAAATATTTTTAAATTAAAATTAGGTATCACAATTATAGGTACTCTAGTCCATTGAAATGTTACCGAGTACCTATAGTTTCCGAGGTATCGCGAAAATAATAATGTCACCCCTTTTTCAAGATGGCGGCCGGGGGACAAGAGTGATGACCCCACAAACTTGATGTTAAGAGGATACACCAAGAGCGAGAGAAATTAAAAATATGTATTTTAAGAATGTATTGCTGTCTCCAATCTCATGTCTCCCACCGCAGAGCGCGATAAAGACAACACGACAAAATTTCTAATAAAAGAACAGAAAATCATCGATTCGTTAATATCCTCTGATTTCTTCTCCAAAACTTAACCGATTTAAGTACTTTTTTCATTAGGAATTAAAGCAAGGCTTGAGCTATGTTTCTATGTTTTACTTTTTTTTGTATATTCTAGCCAGTTTTGTTTTATGGGTGTTTAAACACAGAGGAAAATCTGGATTTTTTTTTTTGGGTTTTTGAACGTTTTTATCTTTTTCAATAATAAAATTATGAAAAAAAAAAGAAAACATAGGGACATGCTTATAATGGCCATAGATATTCAGAAAAAAAAATTATAACTATACCGGTATTATCCAGGGAGAAAACAGGGGACAGCGTTTGTATGGACAAACGGCTCTAGTGGTAGCTCTTAAGCTTCTAACGACCCCCTCCACATGTTCCAATAATACAAGACTTTTCACTTACAATCACTACATTAGATGAAATTACAAATGCGTTTCTAAGTGTGTTACAACCCTTACACAAAATTGAATCTGTACTCACTTTGTAGAACAACGCTAACGCCAGTTGACGTCGATACTCCACGCTCGGGCTCGGCGGGTTAGGAACGACCACTAGCTCTCTCTCCAACACCGTCAACGCGCCTTGCAAAGTTTCATCAGAAAAGAGCTGCTTTCCTGTCAGATATCTCTCCGTTGCTGTGGCTCTGACGAAGCTGTCAGATAGGCCGGAGTAGACCAGCCTGCAGGATATCACTTGGTTGTTCGGATTGAGAGTGTAGTGGAAACCGGAGTTGACTATGGCGTGAGCGTTTTGGGCGCGGGGCATTATCTGTAAAGAAATTAGGTAGTTGTTTGTGTGTGTAATAAAAGATACGCGTTTACTAAAGCAACATAGGCTTCAAGATTTGGAAAATTATAGAAGATATAGCAAGTAAAATCATACGGTGTAACATTTAAATCTATATATATAAAACTCAAAGGTGACTGACTGACATGGTGATCTATCAACGCACAGCCCAAACCACTAGACGGATCGGACTGAAATTTGGCACGCAGGTAGATGTTATGACGTAGGCATCCGCTAAGAAAGGATTTTGATAAATTCTCACCCCAAGGGGTTCAAATAGGGGATGAAAGTTTGTATATAATAATACTTCTTAACGCGAGCGAAGCCGCGGGCAAAAGCTCGTAAGTTGTACATTTTATTCTGTTTTTGCTTTGCGTCGATATTCTCAGAAACTATTGGACCGATTTGAATATCAAATTTGTCATAGATACAGAGTAGATAACGGGAAAGAACATGCTGAAGAACATAAAGTATATCAAGCTTTAACATAATAACAGATTACCTTGAATGTAACAATTTTATGATTGTCAGTCAACGGCGGTATGAGCACGCTACAGATAACTTTTCCTCTCATATCTTCTTTCAGGAAATCTTTCATCTTTAAAATTTTCTTCGTTAAAGGTGTCGCTAAAAATATATAAATAAATGTTACCTGGTATCATTATTTAATTTTTAATAAGACAAGATTAAAGGAATCTATAAATCCACATCAAAGTCTTAGACAATTTCTCGAATTTGGTAATGAGCGTTTATAATAATAATTACATTATATTTAAGTTACATTGATACGCTTTTAGTCAATATATACTTTATGGTATAATACTTTATGGTATAATGCTGCAACCTCAGATTTACAGATATGCGAGACGATCACTGGTCAGAATATGGTCACATGTCTAAATGTACAAGTGCAGTGCAAACTTCTCCAAAACAAAGTTTTTTTATGAAATAAGGGGGCAAACGAGCAAACGGGTCACCTGATGGAAAGCAACTTCCGTTGCCCACGGACACTCGCAGCATCAGAAAAGCTGCAGGTGCGTTGCCGGCATTTTAAGAGGGAATAGGGTAATTGGGGAGGGTAGGGATGGGAAGGGAAGGATTAGGGGAGGGTAGGGAAGGAAATAGGGTAGGGGATTGGGCTTCCGGTAAACGTAAACTCACTCACTCGGCGAAACACAGCGCAAGCGCTGTTTCACGCCGGTTTTCTGCGAGCCCGGGGTATTTCTCCGGTCGAGCCGGCTCATTTGTGCCGAAGCATGGCTCTGCCACGTATAAAACTTTTTTTTCATGACTACTCGATCTAGTTTTTGTTACTTGTAAATTTTACAAAATCTTAAAATAGCAACAGTTTGACTAACCTATGGTTATCTGAGCACCGATAGTCTCTAGCAGGAGGAACACGTCGGAGGGGAATGAAGGATAGTCGTGTTTTATCATCAGGTTGCCGGCGATTGTACCTAGCTGTAACCAATGAAATTCATTAATAACCTCGCATTGATTGGGGTAACCTCTGTGACTCTAAAGGTAATGAGTAAAATAAAGGTAAAGATACTTCACAAGTTTAAGTGCAGGGCTTAGGAAACAAACGTACATAGTTTTCAGGCCCCTGCGCCTCTTTTTCTATGCCTCGAATGTAGTGTCTATCTCAAGCTGTTGAATTGAATTAAATTGAATTAAATAAAATGCCACTTGCGATGTATTATGATATGAGAAGTCCACTTACGTTTCTCACAGGAATATGCGCGACCAACTTGAGATGGTCAAGGAGCACCTTCACATACTGAAAGTATTGCACGTTGGAGACCGTCTCCAGTATCGTCATGAACTCCGTGAGGGTATTCAGAGCTCCCACCACCAGATTCTGGTCGAAGAGGTAGTTCTTCAGCTCTGATACTCCAGACACATCGATCAGTAGCCTTGGGTACTCCTCAATTGGGTAGACTCCTGGAAGAATACAATCGCTAATGTACAGATTCTGAAGATATTTGGCTGGTTATCAATTCAACAATATTATTTCATTGGTTAAGCCATATTATTTTGGCTTGTTCGTATTAGGACAGATTAAAAAAAAACCGGCCAAGTGCGTGTCGGGCCACGCGCAATGTAGGGTTCCGTAGCACCGCTAGTTTTTGAAAATTTCTGTATGGTCAATGAATGTAAATTTATAACATGTTTTACACTACTAACAACATCATCTCAAAGGAATTTGAACGAAAAGTTCCTTTATACTTCGCCGAATACATTTTTTGTAGTTGATCGACTATTACTCAATAACTTAAATATGAAGTCAACTTAGCCGTGATAGTTTTCCTTTTAAATTCAGCATATTTCCTACTCCTGTGAACTAGACTCTAACGATTTTTTCCACTTTAAAACTTAATATTTCACAAAAGGATCCCTAAACCGGAAAATGATTTATGAATACTCATAATATTTTTAAAAAACCTATCCAACGACACCCCACACGATGGGGTGGGCGCGAAAAAAAAAATCAACCCCGCTTGATGTGCATGGAACTGGGAAGATACCATAAAAAAATATTTTTTAAATATTTTATGTACCATTTTGTCGGCATTATTAATATGTATATTCATGCCAAATTACAGCTTTGTAGGTCCTATAGTCTTTGAGCAAAACCGCGGACGGACAGACGGACAGACGGACAGACGGACGGACAGACCGAAACTATAAGGGTTCCTTGTTGACTACGGAACCCTAAAAAAGGACAGATTCTGGTTTGGACAGATTCTTGTAACGATAGATTTTGATGATAGCCAATCAAAAGCGCCAATGAACAAAATATTAACTCCTGTAACAAAAACTAATCGGTTTACGTGAAAATATTTATTTATTTTATTTATTTTACTCTTTATTGTACACAAGAAAAATACAGAAAGATACAATTAACACGGAAAGACGACACAAAGGACTATTTTAACAATAATTGAGATTTGAGTTATGTAGGTAAATTATTTCAAGTCATTTTAAATGTAGGTAATTTATTTCAAGTAAGTAACCGGGCTAATTTAACTAGGTGATTCACATGGTTTTTTTTTACAAATGTTTTATATTAAATTAACAATCAACTTTTTAAACGAGGATAGTTCTTGTACTTCCTGTTCCAAAATATGCGTGTTTCACTGTCGAATAAAATAAATAAAAATACTCGAAAACTAGAAGCTAAAAATTTCGCAAGAAAGCAATAATTTAAGTCATATTTGATGGATTCTACGAAGAAACAAAGAACAAAGATGACATCCAGTGAAGAGAGAATTAATGATTTTAAAAGCTTTGATCCAGGTGGCCTACTCTGAAGTGCACAATATTTCGGGCGAATTATCAGACCGTTTCCTACTTCGAAATACTTCTGGGCTTGGGTTGACCGATGTTTGTCACGTGGCTCACGCGTAACGTGACGACAGGGAGCCCGATGAGGCTCGATTTACATAATATTGTGTCCTTGTAACGAGCGGTTTAGCCGCTACACTACAAAATCAATAGCAACTTTTTTATGTAACGATTTAGTTAAATAGCGACGCAACTATTTACATACAATTGTTTCTGATTTCGTGATGATTCTAAACTTCGATCGGTTTTCGGTCGGATCCAATGATTTGAATGTGTCGTTCCGGAGTAGGCCTCCCAGGTCATGCGATAAACCAGTTTTTCAAATTGAAAAGGTTATTGTGTGAATGCAGAGGTTCAGACTTCAGGCACATTCACAAACATTTACTACTACACAGCTACTTTTGAATATTATAAATTTTGTTGCTCTTGCAGGAATTAAGATAATCACCTGGGAACCGTAAGTTTAAAATGAAACTTTTCAAACTTTTGAAATTCAAACCAGATGTTTATTAAAATAGATTCAGCGGTTAGGTAGATACTAGCACAAAAGATAAACCTACATCATTATTCTGTTAATATTCTGATATTATTATGATTTAACTTTTTGTAATTTTTTTTTGTTTGGTATCATTTCAAGCTAGTTTTCAGTGAGACTGCGGTGCCTATGCATTCAGTGAATAGGCCCAAAGGCATAAAACTTTCCACTGGTTAAAATCATTTGAGGAGATTGGCTGTCCATATTATGAAAACAAATTTAAAATTCACTCGTGGGTTGTTAGCGTGGGTAAATCCCCATTTTAAAGTTTACGGTTTTTATAAAATCATCAGAAATAAAATGTATTTTAAATATGATTTCGTAGAATCTATGAAACGCTCTTATGAGGATATCGAGCGAATAAATACGAGGTAATTAAAAATAAACATTCAACACCTAATTATATCTAATAGCCAAATTAGAATTAAGCAAGTATTTATAGCTACATTGATGATAATAATCAAAATATTATGCCTTCTGTTTCATAGTCGAAGGCTTGATAGTGCTAGAATAGAAAAAAACCAGGACTAAAATATAACCTTAATAATTAACTTTAAGGTCAGTGCATATTGCAAAGCCAAGAGGCGTGACCTTTCAAATTTAGCAGCCTGACACTCCTTGTGTTGTACAAATAACGCCGCGTCACGTTGCTATGTGAACTGGTCCCAAATGATGCAGTGACTAAAATAAAAACCTCCTCCTTTTTGGAAGGTTATAAATAATTACTAACCTTTTGCAGTATTCCCCGCAACAAGCATATAAGAGTCCGTGCCGCGTTCCGCCCAAATTCTGAATATATCGAAAATGGTTTCCACTCTATACCAGTCTCTATTATCTTGCAGTCGAATATACTTCAATATATTACCGACCTCCTCCTTATCTATGAAACACCATTCGTCTCTGTCGGGACACGAATTGCAATCTTCCTTTTTGCATATCTTCAAGTCTTCGATGTCTAATATTTTGTCGGGCGAGTCTTTACCGAATTTCTTGAACGCTTCCAAAATTGGACGATATCCTGTGCATCTACAGACGTTGCTTCCGAGTGACTGTTCTATTTCCATCATAGTAGGGCTCTTGTTCTTGAGAAGACTGCAAATTATATTATGTTAAAATTACCCTTAAATGCCCATTTTACCAACACATGTTGCATAATTATGATATGATAAAAAAAAACATGTGAATATTTCCCTCATTCTACGTATTAATGACTCAGAAGGCAAGATGTTTGAACAAATGGTTAACTCTATTTTTAGGATAGGCACTATATTATAATGTTTTAACTTTTAATAAAATCAATAAAATGAATAAGAATAAGTGGTCGTGAAATTCGCACGAAAAGATATTACCTATATTATCATCATGAACATTGAACATTTTCTCTTTCATCATTCCTACAATTACCGCCCCGTCACCACCACCATCATTATCACCGCCACTATAACCACCACTATCATCATCATCACTAGCATTCTCACCTGTACATAGACATGACCCATCCTGGACTGCAGTACCCGCACTGACTCCCGTTGTGCTCAGCCAGGGTCTTCTGAATAGGGTGGTAGCCCTTGAGTCGGTTCCCAATGCCCTCTATGGTCGTGATCTCCCAGTTCTTGCATGATGTGATCGATACTAGGCACTGGGTAGAAAAGTATCATGTTATTGTTATAAATAATTATTATTACTGCATTTTAAAAAGATAAAACCGACTTTAAAATTGTATGTAATTGAGAATTAAAACTCCCTATCTCCAAAAGTACTCAACCGATTTTGATAAAACTTGCACTATTCCCTAAGTTGAACAATACCTAGTATAACAAAAAAGAATTACTGAAATCGGACTTGTAGTTCCGGAGATATGCGAACACAAACATAAAAACATACATATTACATACATAGATATACATACATACACTTTTGAGATTTGACACATTTGTTCAGAGACTGATATAGACTAACATAATATACAAAAACTGGACAGTTCTGGAAATATTACATACATACGCGTCGAATTGATAACCTCTTTTTTTGAAGTCGGTTGAAAAATAGTGACGCCCGCAACTCTGTTGTGCCAGTACTCGTTTATCGCGCAGGAACTGTACATTTTTCCCGAATATAAAGTATCCTATGTCCTTTACCGGGACTCTAAATATCTCTATACCAAATTTTAGCAAAATCGGTTCAGCGGTATGGGCGTGAAGAGGTAACAGACAGTCAGATAGACAGACGGATAGACAGATGGATATTAGTTAATATTAACATTAGTATTTAAGTAAAAAAGCAAGTATGAATTAAAATTTTATTTTAAATTTTATTTTATTTATTTCTGAATAATTAATTCAAAACAAACGTTATCGTCCGACCCTGTTTTGGGAATTTAATCGTACGAGTCCAGTTTTTAGTGAAAAGTGGAAAATTGTTCATTAATTTTCATATAAATTTTAATACTAACCTAGCGGTGTTACCCGTAGTTTATTAGGAAAAATAAGTTGTGATATTTTCCAGCAGTAAAAAGTAGCATAATATATTATGTGTTAATCCAGTGTAACTCCATACCAAATAATTAAAATTACTCAAGGCTCCAGCCGTTTAGACGTCATGAAGTAACAAACATACAAACACACAAACTTTCTCCTTTTAATGTTTCCTTTATAATGTTAGTGTAGTAAAAATAAAAACAATTTATTTCAGGTTTTTGTTTGTTAATGAGTACGTAAGTAGGTAAAGCACTCAAAGTAGGTAGTTAATGTCAAGACAAAACATTATTTAAATTAATATACAGATATGCATATCTGTATATTAATTTAAATAATGTTTTTTCTAAGTAATTAAGTAATGTTAATGTAAAAAATGTTTGCATAACATTACAGAAGTGTGGAAGTTTGCAGAGTGCATATTTTTAAGTAATTGTAGTCGGTGGCATATTTCTTTTATGCGAACTCGGACATTGTATGAACTTTAATAAGCAACAAAAATTTTCATATAAATTTTCCTAACATTCCATTGTCTTCGGCATCTTTCGTTGAAAAACTAAAAGTTTCAGCTTTTAATACGCTTTTGTGTGGGAGTCTGAGAGCACAATGGTTAATCTTTGGTCTAGACTCTAGAGCCTCGCTCTTGATGGTTATAATAATTATAATTAATTGAATTGTTATTTTGTGCGCAATTGCTGTATGTTTGTACAGTTTGCTTATGACAATGCAGGTCTGATTGTCTGACAAGTAAGATGCGTCGGATGGGCATGTAAAAACTGATTCACAATGCGCAATTCGACTGTAAATCCCAAAAGCACGCATGACATTCAATAAACTAAACAGCGACCATACGGTAAATTTTCCGAATCCGAGTCGAACATCGCGAATCACCATTTTTTTGCGTTGGGGGAATGCGAGTATGTGGGACTCCCCGGGGTGGACGTAATATCCGCACCGGGACTTCCCACTAAAACCCCAACGGTGTTCTTGCTCCTGAAGGACTACGGGAAACGCGTGATACACGACTTAGCCCCACTACCTCTGTCTCTTTGGGCTCTACTCGTGGAAACACCACAATCCACATCACACCTAGTACATCGTGGCCTACCCGGGTGCATCGCGAATCAACCTGCAGGTCAGGTGTTTCGTTCTGTCATGACTATCGCATTAGGCTGCGTTTCCACCGGAGCTGAACTAAGCTGCGTTGCGAAGAATGTGTTTTACAAGAACCAATAGAATCGTTGCGCTGAACGTGACCAGGAAAATGAAGCGTTTCTATTGGTTGTTAAAATTCCTCGCAACGCAGCTTAGCTCAGCTCCGGTGGAAAGGCCGCCTTAGATTCATGTTTTGTCCCTCACCGCGTTGACGCTCTGCGGCGTATCCCCTGGACACTTGGCTGCACTGACGATACAGGCTCCGCAGCCGCCCTCCCGGCACATGTATTTAGTGCCGCGCATCTCCAAGTTCTGCCGGAGGTAGTCCAGCAGCGTCACTGTCGAGTCCACCTCGCAGCCCACTGGAATCGGAGACGGAAGAGTAGTTAGATGTTAGTGAGGCCGGCAGGCGGCAACCACAGATATTGATCATGATAGAATACCGCATGTGTATGCACTTCGCGTGCCATATCGCGCTCTCAAACGACGAGCAATGCTCGTCTTTCGAAAGTCTGTTCTGTCTGCTATCGGAATCAGACGTCAATCGGAATTTTAAAAATGCCTAAATGCATAAAAGCACCGTATTGAGCTGTGAAAATTCAAACAGAAACGTTAGCCTAGATAATGCCTAGATGAAAGCTAACACTTTTCTTATCATAGGTACGTCACAGTAGCTATAAAAAAGCACGCTCGTTTTCATACAAATGGAGCGACATGCGGTATCTATCTTGATCTATGTCTGTGCCGGCAACGCATGGGCAGCCTCTCTTCTAATGTTGCGAGTGTACATGTGTTGTTTTTCATCAGGTGAACCGTTTGCTCGTTTGCCCCTTATTTTATAAAAAAGAGACATCATACACAGTGAACTGAATGTGTTTCGCTGGTCACACATTGTGATTTGTGTGACTATGCTCAAAAATCTTTGTGTCATGTCAAGACGATCAATTGATTAGATACTAATTTTTTCACTCGTTTAAAGAAACTAAAATAATAATAATTATTATTATTATGTGTCAGTTGATAATTTGTTTTATTAGTCTTTCAGAAACTGAGTGACAGTCCTATTATTATTGTTTTCCGTAAAGGAGGGTGCCAACTGCCAAGTCTCTTTTGTGATCCTAGTCTAAAGCTTTTTTTATAAACTGCTACCAAATCACAAAAAAATGTTTGTGTGTGTGTGTGTGTGTTTGCGTGTGTATGTATGTGTGTGTAATATGTACTCTATGTTTAAAGTCACGTTATAAAACGCCATCATAATCTTGAACAAGATGGCGTTATAATGTGCACAATTATATTTTTTAAATTAACTAGTATGTGCCCATTATAAGCCATTATAATTTGAAATGCCTGATCTTATCAGTACCAACTACTAATTCATACCGATTATCATATTATTTTGTACGCAAATTAATTAATGCAAAAATTCATTTATCGCGCTGGTATTTTCTTAATTTATTATTTTAATAATATTTTTCTTTTTAATATTATTAACTTACTGATTCTCTTATATTCATTAGGTATTCTAACATGATCAAAAGCGACTTACTCATAAATGGACAAAACTCGTTCCCACATATTTAAAAAAAGTATATTTGTATTTTTTTAATAATAACAAACCTGAGCACTGCTCTCCGTTCACCGTGAACTCCACTCTATCCATTTCCACAGGTGTGCCACTACTGAGACATAATATCAAATCGTAGCGAACTGGTTTTGTATGCTGTGCTGTGGCACAGTGGAAGCTATGATTTAGATAAGGCTGGTTTCATAATTCATGCGTACGCGCGAACGCGAGTTTCGCGCGAGATCGCGAGCGATGTTTTTAATTTTCATGGTTTTCATAGGAGTGAAAGAGATGACGATACTTTGCATAAAATAGAGCGAGATAGCTGTTAACTTATATTATCTCCCTCTCAGGTTTCGTTCGCTTCGCCACTTTACGCCTCTAGTCCACCGACCCGACGCTACGAACTGCGAAATCAATGCGAAACAAATGCGAAACAGGAATAGAGCGAGATGCAATATAACGCATTGCCGTGTGGCAGATGAGACAATCGTTTCGCAGCTGTTTCGCAGCGAACTGCGTCGGTGGACTAGAGGCGTTACGCTCTCGAAGGTTCACTTCAAAAGCCTCAATCTGCTGCACTCTAAGACGAATATTAATTAGTTCACTGTGATTGAATAAAGATTTTGACTGAATCTGTCTGTTTGTCTATGAAATTCTTCATTAAATTGAAGTTTAATCATAATTAAAGTCTCTGAGTGTGGCAGAAAGTATAGCAAAGTATAGCTTGCTTTAATCATAATATTATCGCTGTAACAGTAGCCGCAGGCAGCTGAACAAACGACACCTCTTTACTCAGTGCGCGTAACGGTGTTTAATGCAATACTTTTCAGTGTTATTTATAACTAGTTGACCCGGTAAAGTTGTTTTGCCATTTAAAGTATTTCTACTTCATCAGTAATTGATACAAAATCTTACCCCCCCCCTTTTGTCCCCTAAGAGGGGTGGGGGGAAAACTAATGTTAAGTTGGAAAATACAGTTAATAATAATATGACGTAAGTCCATTAAAAAAAAATTGATACAAAATCTGACCCCCTTTTGGGTCCCCCTAGAGGGGTGGGGGGGAAAGTTTATACACCAGATGTTGAGTTGGAAGAAGGCAAATATATCTGCGAAAACCGTATGCAAATCGGATCAGTAGTTTTCGTGCAAAAGTTTGATACAAAATCTAATCCTCTCTTTCATCCCCTTAGAGGGGTGGGGGGGAAAATTTTTATACACCAGATGTTAAGTTGGAAGAAGACAAATATAACTGCGAAAACCGCATTCAAATCGGATTAGTAGTTTTCGTGTGATAGTGGAACAAACATACAGACAGACAGACAGACAGACAGACAAAAAACAAACCACAGTTTTGGCTTCTATAGCGATCTAATAACACCCCCCGCTTATTATTTTTTGAATATCTTTAATGTACAGAATTCACATTTCTACAGTTTTATTATATGTATAGATGTGACGTGTGTTACGTACAATAATATCGAAACGGAATCGCTTTCGCTATTTCGCTTGGATGTTTTGAAGTTTGAACTTACATTTTAGTGCAATTTACAGATAACGCTGGATGAGATTGGGATACTATACAACCATGGGACAGCCATGCTTCGGCACGAATAGGCTGGATCCACCGCAGAAATACCACGGGCTCACAGAAAACCGGCGTAAAACAGAGCAAGCGCTGTGTTTCGCCGAGTGAGTGAGTTTACCAGAGGCCCAATTGTCTACCCTATTCCCTTCCCTACGCTCCCCTTTTTTTTTTTTTTTTCCCGGAGGGGGAAATGCATTACGCATACCACCCAGGCGCAGGGGGCGACCCGAGCGGTGATGTGGGACTCCCGTAGCTAATGAGACCACGGTATACCCACTAAAACCCCCCCCCATCTTCCGCCACGCCGCCTTTTGACGGGGCCACGGGAACGATACACACATCCGCGACCCCGCCAGCGGTCCGAAGACTCCACGATGGGCGCACAACACGTGCGCCCTCCTCCTCGGCCCCCACCAGGGCTGTAGCAGACGCCCCCCGAGTCTGCTACTTGGAGGCCATGTGGCAGATCAGGTCTGTGGCTCTGCCACCGACCACACCTCGGCCGCAGAGGATAGGGCAAGCAGTGCACCGCAATACCTACTTGCCTCTTCCTCTGCGGCCCCACCAATGCCGTTCAAACGGAACGGCCAGCTCGCAGGGGGGGTAGGGAAAGGGGCAACCTACCACAATGCCTCTCCCCCCCGCGATCCGTCCTCGGCCGCAGAGGATAGGGCAAGCGGCGCACCGTAATACCTACTTGCCTCTTCCTCTGCGGCCCCACCTCGGTGCGCATCCGCAGCGGACTCCTCCAGTCCGCTGGGAGCGCCCTTCTCGGGCCAGGCGGCGACACCGGCCGGCCCTGGTTGCCTCTTCGCTTCACCGCGGTTGTCCAAGCCGCGGTTACTAGAGCCCCACCGCCACGACAAGGCGAGCAACCATCGGGGGGTCCCTACGCTCCCCTACCCTATTCCCTCTTAAAAGCTGGCTGGCAATGCACCTGCAGCTTTTCTGATGTTGCGAGTGTCCATGGGCGACGGTAGTTGCTTTACATCAGATGACCCGTTTGCTCGCTTGCCTTATTTTATAAAAAAAATACTTTGCGAGGTAGCTCCAAATATCTTCCGACTTTGGGGCTACCAAGCATAGGCTGGCATACCATCTGGCTCCAGATCTGGTATGCCGTCATCGTCGTCGTTTCAGTTGTCGTAAAATTGCCATACTTAGAAAACTTTGATAGCAGGATGCAAAATTGTGGAGTTTATTTTCAGCAGTATTTTAAACTATTGCATCTTTTATCACGGACTTTGAGCGCGGCGACCAAATTAAGAAATTCCGTAACGAAAAACACCTAACATTCATCTAACGTCGTCTCAGTTCGGCAGGGCTCGGTGTGGTTCGGGGTGTGGTGCTCACGAGTTATGCAATAGCTTACCCCGACAGTCCCCGGGTGTCATAGGTACGTATTTTTTATTTTGCGCTTCGACAGTAAAATTAACGAAAGAACCAGACCGATGACGGATACAGATTAAGAGAAAGTTTTGTGCCCCAGTAAATAAATTAGTTTACACAAAACCAAAGCAATACGTCTTTCATTCGTTGACTTTTTTAAGATAATAACTAGCTTACCCGGCAAACCGCAAACGTTGTATAATAATATTGCAATGTAGAGTGAAGACCTTGATCTCTTATAATATTTTAGGCAAATAATATTGTTCTACTTCCAAAATCCTAAGATATTTTGTTGATGAGGTAAAACTCCTATTCACCTAGTATTAGCTAGTTTCCATAAGTTATTTACTACTTATCATTAAGTAGTAAGTCCACGCTTATAAGTTATAACTAATCTAACGATGGACAATATCCTCTTTTAGCAGTCGAATAAGAATATCAAAAGATTCTCTATTTCGGTCATCTTTAACTTTCTGGATACTTCGAGCAATATAAACTTTAACAAGTGTCCGATTAGATCAGAACAACTTAACAACTTTTATGTTTAAACTTTATTCTTTTCTGATTTCGTTTCCGCTCCAATTTTATCTCCCTGTTGTATTGGTACAACTGTTAAGTGTTGCAAGTATTAATATAAGTTACAGATATAAAACTCTTCAAATACTGAAGTCACTTGAATGGGTTATTTCAAAATGTTCTTACGGTTGCCCAAGCTTTTAACAAAATAGACGGCATTATCTAGATTCTAGACTCAAGAGCTGCAGGGGTCACCAATTTTCGCTCACGGTCCTCCATCTTTGATAATTGAAACTATCTTCGCGGTCCACACTTTCTTTTAAAAATTATGTAAGAAAGGCTATTACGGAAATAATAAACTTTATTCTCGCATTTTTTCGCCATACCCTTTCTCAAATTTTCGTGAAATTACATTCTCTGTAGTGCAAGTTGGTGTGTTTCGTGGTCCGCACACAACTGGTTGACGGTCCGGATGCGGGCCGCAGTCCGCCATTTGGTGACCCCTGCTCTAGAGGAATAAACTGGTCAATACATATTTTATAAGAATTTGAACTAGTCAGCCACATGCGACTTTCCTTACATCATGTTTTCGAAGGAAATACTCAAAATATACTTCAGACAAATGCTATGCTGAAGTATATTTTGAGATCTGAATAGTCTCGTTGGCAAACGCTGATGGCGTCTGGAAATACCATACCTGCGCCCTCCCCAGTCCCCTGTGCAGTACTGCAGTCCAAAGGTCTACGAGGCTCAAAAAATTAGAGAGATAATACGTAAAGTGAGACTCCGCTTTTGCAGAAGCAAAACATGCTCTTTTTATGTTCTATCAAGTTTAGCAATGACCATGCGCCGTAGTCGCAATGCAAATGGTGACATACAATGATATTCTATCATAAAAAGTGACAGAGACAATATTGTCATTTGTCGCATTTATTATTAAGAGCATCTGAAAACTCCAGGAAAATACTGAATTAAACCTGAAATTGTTTATCTCCTTATCTTCTATTTACTGAGAGATCAAACGACTCTCAAACTAATTGCTTTGACCTTCACATGCCTCATGCCGGGAGTGCTCATAACATGCGCCCGTAAGGCTGTGCAGATGAGACTTCTTAAGATTTTGTGCAGAGGTCCATACATGGCCATACCAAGCAATGTTACTTCAATAATCCTTTAGAATTTCATATTTAAAAATTGCAAAGTGATCATGATTATATTTATGCGGTAACATTGGCCTATTAATGACAAAACAATCTATATATCCATTTAGGCTTAACTCACAAACTGGAGAGGGATCTATAGGTGAAGAATATGCCCATTTATAAAACACAATACATGACCGTAACCCCCTGTATCGGGCTTATCAAAGGCCACAAGGCACACTAAGCACACAAAAAATCAACTTAAGTGTATCTGTCTTAATTTTCATGCTATAACGTCTGAAGCGAATTAGTTGAAAAGTAAGGAGACTAGCTGTCCCGGTGGACTTCGTGTCACATAAACCTTCCCCCGACATATACAAATATTTTAAGATTAAAATCAGCTCAATTTGTTCAGCCGTTTTCGTGTTTTAGCGTTACTAACATATTTAAAAATCCATTTATATACTTCAAGAAAAAGGCATCTGGGATAGTTTTTGTTGCCGAAAAAAGTACGGTTCTGGCGACATCGGAGTTGCGGGCGATATTTAATATAATTAATTATTATTTATGTTAATGTTGGACTCATCAGTCATCAGTCATCACACAGTAGAGTTAACATAATATAGTTTACTGCTGACTATTTCAAATACAAATCTCTAGCTAGAGTCTGTGTCTAAGAGATAATGAGAAACACCCTAAAGAGTAGACCACATCAGCATTAAAAACAATGTTCTTACAAGATTATTTCGTTGCTATTTTCGTATTATAATAAAAGTTTATTAGTCATTTTCTTAATTATTACAATGTACTAACGCTGTAATAAGATATTTTTTAAAAAATTACTAATTATACTTAACAAGATTTTACCCAAAATAATATTATTAATTATTATAGTAAATAAAGTCTTAAAACCTGTATGGTCCGCATGATGTTAATAAGTGTGCAAAAAATTGAGCAAAAAAACTAAACTGGTTTTGTTAGTTGACTTTGAATATTTGAGTTTTTTAATGCTTTCTTGGGGGATAAATGACATGGTAAAAACTAACATAGTAATTATTATATTACCACAGTTACTAAGTAGCGACTGGTAAAATATATTTTAATTATAGCCTACTAGATGAAGCCGAACTAGAAAGTTGATTGCGCGGGAACTGAAACCGTTTTTTTCCCCAAAAAAAGGATCCTATGTAAAGACCAATAAATAGAGGAAAGATCCTCTATTTATTGGTCTTTAAGCTGTAGGTTTAGATTGGTGAAATAACGATAAAGGGGTAACAGACATACAGACAGACAGACAGACACTTTCACATTTATAATAATATTAAAATTATTTATCAATTATGTATACATATAATAAAACTGTAGAAATGTGAATTCTGTACATTAAAGATATTCAAAAAATAATAAGGGGGGGGGTGTCACTAGATCGCTATAGAATGTGGTTAGTTTTTTGTCTGTCTGTCTGTCTGTCTGTTTGTTCCACTATCACACGAAAACTACTGATCCGATTTGAAAGCGGTTTTCACAGATATATTTGTCTTCTTCCAACTTAACATCTGGTGTATAAAAAAATTTCCCCCCCACCCCTCTAAGGGGACAAAAGAGGGGTCAGATTTTGTATCATACTTTTTTCTTTAACACGAAAACTACTGATCCGATTTGCATACGGTTTTCGCAGATATATTTGTCTTCTTCCAACTCAGCATCTAGTGTATAAACTTTCCCCCTCCCTCCTCCCCCACCCCTCTGGGGGACCAAAAAGGGGGTTGTATCAAATTTTTTCTTTAATGGACTTACTTCATATTGTTAACCGTATTTTCCAACTTAACATCAGGTGTACACAATTTTTCCCCCACCCCTCTTACGGGACAAAAGAGGGGGTAAGATGAAGTAGAAATACTTTATATGGCAAAACAACGTTTGCCGGGTCAACGTAGCCCGGCGATAATTTAGGCGTAATAGGCAATTTAGGTTTAATCTATATTTAAAAACAAACATACAATCTTTCCTCCTTTTATTAGGTTTAATGTGAAGATAAGTTAAAATTTGTTTTCTCTTGATGATCATTCCATGTTTATACTAGTAACAGAGAAATACCACCATAAGGTGAAGCTACACTGCTTCTATGCGTTGCGGCGTTGGAAAGACGCATCGCTTGCGACGTGCGTTGTAGCGACGCACGACAAACCATACAATATAACGATGATAAGAAATTATTCGTCTTCCGATTTCTTCAGTTGTCAAAACACCGCGGCCGATGACTCCAGGGCATGCATCTACATTCTGACTGTCTGTCTTTGCAGAGACAGAATATTATTACACACTATACAGGTATGATCTGTCTGTATGTCTTCTGTCGACTGTCTGTCTACTATACCGGGTGTAACAAAAATAAGTGATAATACTTTAGGGTGTGTACGTGTTCCTTGTAGAGAGTTCAATGTGAAAGTTGCAGCGCTGAAAGACCAACATTTTTTTTATGGGGAAACTCGTGACGCTCGGGCCCTTGCCCATACAAAAGTGAATTTTTTTTTGTCTTTCAACGCTGCTACTTTCACAGTTAACTCTCTACAAGGAACACGTACACACCCTACAGTATTATCACTTATTTTTGTTACACACTGTATACCTCTTTCCCTTTATACTTTATAGCGATGAAACGATTAAGATGAAATGGCATAGAGATGCTTTTACAAACACCACCCCTGCAGCAATATACCGCAACGCAAGCAACGTGGCCACTCTCTAATGTTTCCCAAAATGCCTAAGGTTTACGTTATAAATAAATTCCGCCCCGAGGCAAATTACGGAGGTGCGATAGGATGTAACTCGTGTTTGCTTTCCCGAAAGGGAAACCGGATTAAAATAACAGATAAGCAAAAGTATAGCCCGTTTACACGCTTACGTTAAGGGGCTCGCACACGCTTGGCAAGGACAGATTGGCGAGTGAGAGACTCGTAAAAAATTAAACTGGGTAGCTAACACAATTCTAGAAATACAGCCCGGTGTCAAACAGACAGGTAACAGGTAGACAGTCGTAGTAATAGGGTCTCGTAATTAGTCTTTAGTGACAGACAGACGGAAAGACGCACAAACTAACAGGCAGCCAGCGACGTCCGTAATAGAGTCTCGTTTTTACCCTGGGTATGGAAACCAACAATCACTCGCTTGGCTAACAGACTGTTTGCCTATCATGACGTTAAAGCATTGTTAATAACCGAGCAGATTATTTTTCTGCAGGCGTTGTAAAGAAAAATATATGTGTAAAGTAACATTTATTTGCCAACAAGCTTAAATGCATTTTTTGTATAATATTATGGTAACGAAACATGTAACAAGTTAACAACGTCCAGAAGTATAATATTATATCAGTATTAAAATCATTTTAATACAAAAATATGTTTGTTAGTATCACAGTACATTAGCTTGTACTTAACAAAAAAAAATTACAAGCCCAATAACACCTTGGTTGTTTACACCACGTTTGTTAATCATGTTTTATTTTGTTAAGTTTTTAGTAAAATTTGAAGTCTTCTTTCTTGGTTCCACAGTTGCACATCACTTTTTCGACAGTGTACGGACCATCTGAAAAGAATGAAGGAGCATTAATTTTCCTATTAGATTTATAAAAAACACATTGGCTATTATTTTTGAGCAAAAAAAAAACTACTGGCTGTACTGGCTTATGTCCCGGTTATCTATTACTTTCGATTGGTTAACATTTAGTATTAACCAATTATAAAAGCTGTTGAATACATAAACTCCTGTAAAACACTTCAGAAACTGGTCAACAGCAGAAAAGGTAATTTACCTATATTGAACCAGACGTTGGACGGTATCCCCGATTCCGCTCGGGCAGCCACCATGGCCGCTCTCAACGCGATGGGTATTCCCACCCCGAGGCACGTAGCTGGCTCACCAGTTGCTGAGAAAGCAGTCATTGTAATACAGAAATGTGTTAAGGTGACGCCATGTTGAAGTAAAAAACTGTGTTGGATGTGTTTTAGATTGCTTATTTTCTATGCGAGGCTGGCCCGGCCTCTCATAAAAAACAAGCAATAGAACAGCAAAAAATGGGAAGGGCGTAGCGACAAAATGGTTTTTGTCGCGTAATTTAAAAACCATAAATACATATTTTCATATAAGCTATGGGCAAATTAAAGTGTATACTAGAACCAATTTATGTACAAATTTTGGAAGCTTATTATCACTCTCCTCTGTTCGCAAAATAGGAATCCCTTTTTTTACAGAGGTCTTTTTGATTGATTATTCTTTGTTATAAAACTTGACCAATCGTGTTATGCTATGGGTAATTCAAAGAAAGACATGATGAATACTGACAGTGAACTTTAATTTCTTAGCTTTAGTCATTGCTGAGAAAAATGGACATCGCTACAGCCAAATTATCAAGGCGTCACCTTAACGATACAATTCAAATTATTTTTAACTATATTTTATTCTGCACAAGATAATATTATTATGACGCCCGTAACTCCGTTGCGCCAAAATTCTATTATTGCGCGGGAACCGTACAGGCTTCCGGGATAAAAAGTATATTAGGTATGTCCTTTCCCGGGACTCAAATTATTTTATACCCATACCCATTGGCGCAACTGAGATGCGGACGTCATCCAGATAAGTATAAAACATACCTTTAGCCCCAAGGATCAACTCGGTGCTGTAAGATCTTTTCCTAAAGTAGATCCTGAAGTCCTGGGGTATATCCTTGACCTGCGGCACCCAGTACTCCCAGCTCCTATCGGAGAGGAGTTCTCCGGAGTCCCTGTCGTATATCAGCTCCTCGCTCGTCCAGTATCCGACACCCATTATGTAGGCACCTTCCACCTATAATGGCAAATTGGTGAACAATGAAGCTTTGTTTTGGCATTGGCAAGAAGATGGATACATAATATTTAACAGAAGAATAAATCAAATTATAGTTTGTGAGTTTGTATGCTTGTTACTAAACGGCTGGAGCGATTTTAATAAAATTTAGTATGGAGTAAGTTGATACCCTGGATTAACATAATATAATAACAATATGTATTATAATTGATAAGATACTTTTTCTGTGGTAAAATATTATCACAATAATTCATTTTCTATAATAAACCGCCGGAGACAGCGGGGCACAGCTAGTCTTAGATGATTCCTATTTGTGCCACACAAAGTAGTAAAAAATTGCTAATCCATTGATTTATTATTTTTGATATTAGAGCTGACATTGATATGCAGCTGCAACCTGTTTGAGTCATAGTTGCCCAATATTACCTTTCTCTTATACAGAGCATGTAATTAGATTGATGTATGATAAAAGTAACTGTAGTCTGTTGGTTTAATTTTTGTAAGATTTAATATCATGCTAGCTCACCTGACCAATGTCAATAGCTGGATTGATACTTTTACCACAATCTTCTATTAGATCAACTCTTATGATTTCATATTCACCAGTCAAAACGTCTATCTCCACTTCATTCAAACCTATACCGTAGATGTGGTAAGCTTGTACATCAGCTATATTTACAAAACCGTGCGCTTGCAGATCTATATCCATTGAGTGTGCTTTCTTCACTAGTTCGGGCCAAGTAGGATTATCCATTTCCTTTCTAACAGGCTCCAATCTTTTCAACATTTCTTCGCAGCATCTCCTTACACCAATACCGACATTTTGCGATGCTGTTGCACCACCGGAGACGAAGCTGTTAGGAGTGGTAGTTGTATCGTTGGCTTTAATTTGAATCTTGTCAACAGGTATTTTGAGATAATACGCACAAATTTGGATGGCCTTAGTATTCATACCCTGTCCCATTTCTACTCCTCCGTGGGTAATAACAACAGTTCCATCTTCATGGTACACATTTAGATTGACGTCAAAGTATTGGAAGGCTGCTGGAGTCCACCGTATAAATGAAAATCTTAGCCCGCGTTTCTTCCATCTATTTCTACTATTGAAATCATCAACCAGTGCTCTTCTGTTCGCGTAATCTCCATTGGTTTTGAGCGTTTCGAACATTTCTACCAAGTCACCGAACTGTTCCCTGTCTAGATTTGCTAGACGTACATCAACTGGATCTAAATTCATCTCATAAGCTATATGCTCCATCATAAATTCACACATGGCTATATTTTCAACAGTTACTGAAATTAAAATGAAACTTAATAACATTGTCGCTGCTATTTTAATAATAAGCGTATTTTAATTTCGTTTTAAATAATTAAAACATAATAAAAACATATTTTACTTTTTAAATTGCACCCGCATTTAGATGAGGCATACATCAAATTTAAAAAATAATGCCCTAAGATTTTATCACGAAATATAGGACACAAAATTTAATACTCTTTAGGGGCTTTTATTTAGGACAAAGGATGTCGTCGAAAGAAAATCGTTGCACGTTCATTAAGAAGATTAAAATAAAAATTCACGATGTACATTTTAGACTTTTACCTCACTTCTGCTAACTTGTTTCGTATTAATATAAGGTTTTAAGCATAAGACAAAGTTAAAACTTATTAATCGGGACTTAACGCGACTTATTCTAGTAGTAATGCCACAACGAGTTCATAATTTGTATTTTAATTATAATGCAACGCGAAAGCTTAAAATGTTGTAAGACAAATTAGTGTAAAGAGTTTTTTTTCCAACGACTTCTTTTAGTTTCCTACATACGGAAACTGTGCATTCCAGCTACAAAAAATGATAAAAGATTGATCCCGCATCTAAATTACATAAGCACTAACTATAATACACTGAAATAAACATCGTTATTTACAGTACACATACCAGAATCCTTTCTTTGCCTGATTCTTGGATTTTTTTTTAATATTACATTATATTAACTAGGTTACTCACTGGGAGATCTACACCAGGTGTTAGAAGGCGTATCGGTGAGGGTGTTATACGAGGTGTACTTCCACGGCTCTTTCATGTAGCAGTTGTGATACTCTCCCAGCCCAATTGGTTGGAGATCCTCCGCTCGCACGTAGCCATTGTCTGAGTACATCTCGCATTTGGCGTATTGTATCACTCCTTTTTCATTTACACCCATCTGAAATATCAACATTACTTTCTAGGTAAAAGGCCAACGTAAAAGCTAAGATATGAAAAGATAAAAGGCTTATGTAGAGAAAAACTACTCTGAATTTGTATAGAAATTGCCTATTGTTAAAATTATTGACATGGAAAACGCGTAGACATCAGACAGAGGGTAGTGTATTGGAGAGGATTTTAATGGAAATTAAATAATTGGAATATCGCGACAAACTCTAGTTTTTATTCTACTTACTTTCTACCCTCTATCTGCGCTGATTTCAAAATTATTGAATGAATTTTTGAATGTATTTCAAATTTGCTTAAGCCCTAGACTAAAAGGACATTTCAATGTTATTAACACAATATGATATACTTACCTCGAAGCCGAGGTAAGCCGGTAGTCTTTTCCCCACAGCTTTCATGTTTGTTTTCAAGGGCTGTATGAATCTGCAGGGTCGATTCAACTTATATACCACCAGGTTACAGGCAATAGCGACTTGAGTGGATCGGGAGATTTTATACCCATAAGCACCTCCAACGCGACGACAAGACACATCGATCCTAAAAATAAATGAAATAATATAGAGTTTTTGGCGTATAGCGTTTAATAACATAACTATATTTATTCCTCAAATCATAATCTATTTCATAGGTACTGAAATTTACTTTCACCTATTAACATCCATTTTCAACGCTTTGGCAGTCATTTGCTGAACAACATCCACCCACTGCGTAGCTGTATAGACTTGTATACCTTCTTCTGTTGGATGAGATACACATACCAACGTTTCCATGCAAAAATGAAACTGTCCATATATCGTGTTATCTCCTTTTATTACTTTCTTTACATCATTTCCCATTTTGGTTGGTTCGATACTTGTAAATTGGGTATTTCTTGACGGTTCTTTCATTGCATCTTTAACATCTATCACAGGTTTCTTGACATTACTGTAAGTGACTGATACAAGCTTAGTCGCTCTTTCTGCTAAAGACTGAGTTTCAGCTACCACTACTGCAACAGGTTGGTTGTAATATCTTACATCTCCACTACAAAGTACCTCTTCATTTTCTACGTGCAATATTCTTCCTTTTGGTATGAAACTGTTCACACCAGGTATATCTGATGCTGTGTAGACAGCGATAACACCTGGACATGCCTGAAAAATAATATTTGCTGTATTTTGGTTTTGTCACATTATCTTTGAAGGTTTTAACTTTCATGTTTGGTCACATAGCTACCGATTATGATGAAATGTGCCAATCAAAAGACGTAAATATATTTTGTTATAAGCTTTTCTTTAAAAAAATAATAAAACACACAACTTTACTATTTTTCAATTGAACAGATTGCCCCTTATCACTACCTTGTAAAATGCAATGATCACCTTTGTCTAAATCTCGGTTATGATATTTTGGTTTCCCACCACCACTTGAGCATACCACTTGAGCATAATTTTCTTTCATTTTACCAGTGTTTCTATTTATTCTATTTATTCTAAAAATAATAATTTCTTTTATTTGGCTCTATATTTTAGTCCTTACCAAAGCATTGGTCGGATCTGGACTATGGAGAAGCGTGGCTGATACAAGTTCAAGTTACAAGACCGACATATTGTATTTTTTATAGATCCTATAAATAAAATACAATAAAAAAAGTTCAAGTTGAAAGAGCTGGCGGGCAGCGCCCGTGTGTCATGTTACAGGAACCATTTGGCAGTACTTTCGCCCAAATAATGTTTTTGTTCGGCTATAATAAATTATATTCAAAGATTTTCGGTTCTTACCAAAGCGTTGGTCGGATCGATTCTAGCAATCTTGCCCTGCGCGACGGTGCTCAGCACGAAAGCGGCGTACACCTCGTTCTGCAGCGTCGGCACGTCCTCCGCGTATTTCGCCTCTCCCGAGCACTGCAGCTAAAGTGGGATTAAATGTTTAATCTGCATGTAAATGATAATAATATCGTTGGATGTAATTGAAGTTTCTTAACTCCAAACACTAGCGTGAAGTTTAGGTCTTGTGTGTATCTTGTGTGTGAAGTGTCTTATACTATTTCAATTGGGATTTTGAGAACCTGAGATAGGTTCTCAAAATCCCAAGTTTTCTTGTACACTAAACTTTAGATTTTGCATGACAAGAGGTCTGTAGTAATTAAGTTATGAGTACATAATAATGCAATGGTTATTGAGACAGTATCTAAAGCTAATTAAACACTCTATTATTATTGTATTGCTACCAAAAATACAATAATGTGTAAAACCAAAATTAACGATACTTTTAAAAATAAAAAAATTACAGGTCAGATCTAAAGAGTGCACTATTAAGTTTAAAGATTTTAATATTAATATTTTCAGTGCCTAAATTGACAAAGTCTTCTCGTCTTCGAAAGCTTTAGGAAGTGTGTTCTAAGTATAAAATATGAAAAAACACATACTAATCCATCCAATTTGGGTATAGCCTGGTTGACGGGCCAGTCTTTGGTATCGGTGTCGAATGTTTGCCGGCCACTCGACACCGGCCGCGCTTTGTGCACCTTGATGGCGCCTGAAGCGTACTTCGGACGGAGAATGTTAGCCGGGCATATCGTTAGCAGGCCCTGGAAATTACACATTATCAGTTTTAGGGAAAGTAAAAAATAGCTAAGGGTGTGAAAAAATTAAAACCACCTTGACATTTAAAATTTCGCTATTTAATTTATTTAAACCACTCTCCACGTTGGGCCATGGTAACCGTGATTGCTGCAGATGCTGTTATATTATGCCGAATTGCTGTTAGCAGGCCATCAGCTGTTGGTGTGGGAGCTATTATTATTCTTTAATCTCGAAAAACAAAGTTTCTTTGTTGGAGACTTCATACTAATATACCTGGTGGTAATATAGAAAAATATTTTATTCAAGCAGCAAAAATATATTCAGCATTTTTATAATGTAATATTTACGCTAGGTGCCAGGTAGCGCTACATTTAATTAAGGCTTGCACTTTTTACGAGGGTTCATTACAGACTGTAATTAGATCAAAGCGGAGACTTAACATTCACTTGCTCTTACACTTTTTTTATATCCTGAAAATTTATTGTACGTTTTCATAATTTTTGTTGTAATAATTAAGGACGCTATTACAAATATCAGCGATTTTCCGGTACCCTATTATAGAATTAGGAGTCAAACTGCGAGAATATTTTGGTTTCAAATGAAAGATAATATATTCACCTCCACGACTGTACCATAAAAATTCTATAGCCGCATACAAAATTTTCACATAAAATACGTTTTAACCATCACAATAATCGCAAAATATGAAAAAAATGGGGTCTGATTAGGTACCTTAATATCTAAATACACTGAACTGAGGAAAATAAATATACAAAAAAATTGTTGCTTATTTAGTCCTCTATAAAGTCCGTTAAAAATTTTATATAAAAATAAACAACTTTTCCAGTTATAAGAAAAATAAGAAAATTTTTCAAAATTTTTCATACATTTTCGCCCTATCAAGAACGCGGCGAGCATCGTAACCGCCACTGTACAAGGCGCGCTAATATGAATCTTATTTTAATGTCGTTAACGTCGATATTCGTACTGACAGACATCCGACCTGCTAATTAAAAAGTTGGAGCATTCTTAATATGATCTTTAATCTTAATATCTACAACATATGCAGCTTGCTATGACTACTTAAAGCGAAGTTATTTATAGCGAAATATCTTTTTTTTTACGAAATAAGGGGGCAAACGAGCAAACGGGTCATCTGATGGAAAGCAACTTCCGTCGCCCATGGACACTCGCAGCATCAGAAGAGCTGCAGGTGCGTTGCCGGCCTTTTAGAAGAGGGAATAGGGTAATAGGGGAGGGTAGGGATGGGAAGGGAAGAGAATAAGGGAGGGTAGGGAAGGCAATAGGGTAGAGGATTGGGCCTCCGGTAAACTCACTCACTCGGCGAAACACAGCGTAAGCGCTGCAGTTTCATACCGGTTTTCTGTGAGGACGTGGTATTTCTCCGGTCGAGCCGGCCCATTAGTGCCGAAGCATGGCTCTCCCACGTCTGCTTAACGTGACTTTAAAGTAAGCCTTAAATATACCTTATAAAACAAAGACAACGCTAGCTGCCTCCGATACTCCACCGACGGTTCTGGAAGCTTCAGGGTCACCACCATCTCAGCATCAAGCACTTTCAATGCGCCCTGGAGGGTCTCGTTTGTGAACAAAGGCTTCCCTATCAGGAATTTCTCCGTTTTGAAAGCCCTGAGGAAGTTCTCCGAGAGACCGCTGTAGATGATTCGGCATCGTCTGACGATGTTCTGCTGGTCCAACTGGTAAAGGTAGCCGCTGTGTAGCATAGCATGAGCGTTCTGCGATCTGGGCATAATCTGAAACATGAAAAATAGTTACAGTGAGCAGAAACATTGAACGCTGCGGTAAAAAGTATTTTTGCGGTAAAAAGTATTTTTTTCAAAGTATTTTTGAGTCTTTCACTCTGTTACATTTTATTCACGTACAAACCAACTTAGGGTAATTTTTATTACCCAAAAATGTATGGTTACAGCTAAACAAAAAAAATTGCAGACAATATCAATTAAAATAAGTATTGAACAAATACCTTGAAGGTTACGACTCTATTTTCGTAATTCAGAGGAGGCAGCATCACGTTCAATATTATTTTCCCTTTCATATCTTCCTTGAGGAATGATCTCATTGACATTGACTTCTTCACTCCAGGGCGAGTCACTGAAATAAACATTAAAAAAGATATTATCCATTACTTCGCCCAAAAAAGCCATAGGCATCTTAGGCCTTCGATGAACTAGTTTTTGTATGATATCTAATATGTTAGTTAAAAACACTTTTTTGTTGTTTTTTTTTTAGATTATTAAATTGTTTTAACTTACCAATAGTCATTTGTGCTCCAACAGTTGCCAACATAACGAATATATCCGACTTAAATGTTTTGTTTTGGCTTTTCAGCATCAGATTACCGGCTATTGTACCAATCTGAAAAATAAAGTTCCTTTTAAATTTTATTTTAAATTCCTAACAGATTTTTCAGTTCTTGTTGGGAAGCAAGCCTAATATTTTTATCCTATAATGTCTCCGCATGCTTTTATATAATGTGGCTGCTTATAAAGCTACTTTACTAGCTACTGATCATTGCTACTTACATTTTTCACTGGAATGTGTGCGACCAAACTTAGATGATCGTTCAACACTTGCAAGTATCTAAAATTATCGTTAGCGCTCAACTGCTGAAAAATCTCTGCGAGCTCCGATAAGGTGGTTCCGCCTCCAATCACCAAGTTCTGGTCAAAATAGTAACCTCTTAATTCGGGAATATCTGCTATATCTATTAGTATTTTAGGGTATTCTTCAATTGGGTATACCCCTGAAAATATTACAAAATATGGATGAGTAATGGAAATAAAATAAATTTTAGTCCTGTCGCTATTATAAGAATTTAAATTTGAAGATAATTGGATAATATTTGCAATCGCGAGGATGTAGAATTACGATATCCCTTACTTTTTACAATTATTACTTTTACTTTACAATAACTATGATAGGTAATAGTATATAGTTAAGTATGCATTGAATAAAACCGGCCAAGTGCGTGTCGGGCCACGCGCAATGTAGGGTTCCGTAGCACCGCTAGTTTTTGAAAATTTTGGTATGGTCAATGAATGTACATTTATAACATGTTTTACACTACTAACAACATCATCTCAAAGGAATTTGAACGAAAAGTTCCTTTAAACTTCGCCGAATACATTTTTTTTAGTTGATCGACTATTACTCAATAACTTATGAAGTCAACTTAGTCGTGATAGTTTTCCTTTTAAATTCAGCATATTTCCTACTCCCGTGAATTTTTTCACATTTCCACTGGACTCTAACGATTTTTTCCACTTTAAAACTTAATATTTCACAAAATATGGATCCCTAAACCGGAAAATGATCTATGAATACTCATAATATTTTTTAAAAACCTATCCAACGACACCCCACACGATGGGGTGGGCGCGAAAAAAAAAATTCAACCCCGCTTGATGTGTAGGGGACTAGGGGAGGTACCATAAAAAATATTTTTTAAATATTTTATATACCATTTTGTAGACATTATTATTATGTATATTCATGCCAAATTACAGCTTTGTAGGTCCTATAGTCTCTGAGCAAAACCGCGGACAGACAGACAGACGGACAGACGGACGGACAGACCGAAACTATAAGGGTTCCTTGTTGACTACGGAACCCTAAAAATGATACAATATAGGCCGTATTCATATTAATCGATTGGAGTAACGTAAGCTTCATTGATTACTAAACTCTGACCGTAATTACGATATTCAATTCTTCTATTTTACCTTTGCCAGTATTTCCCGCAACGAGCATGTATGAGTCTATTCCTCTTTCTTGGAACACGTTAAATATGTCGTTAATAGTGTCAATTTTGTACCAGAATCTTCCATCCTGTAGCCTTATGTTAATCAGTCTATTACCAACATCTTCTTTGTTAACTAGACACCAGTCGAACTCTTCACAGTTTGATTTCGAGCATACCTCTCCAGATTTTTTGCAAATTTTCAAATCCTCTATATCCATTATGTCTATAGAATCATAGGAATCAGACGCGAATTTCTTGAATGCTTCTAGGATCGGTCTGTAGCCTGTACATCTGCAGACGTTGCTACCCAGAGATTGTTCAATTTCTAGTCCTGTCATTCTTTTGTTCTTCAGCAAACTGAAATAATTATTATTATTACAATAAATTACTTGTTGATATTAGAGTTTTTGAATCATGAGTTACTTTGGCCTTTTAGGATTTCTCTTCTACTAAAGTATACAATGATATTGGTATTGGAGGATTCATGTCGTTGATTATGTATCTTCGTCATTGATAAATCAGCAACGGAAGATTTATTCATAAGTAAGTTGTATGGCAAATATAATAATACCTACTATGTTGCAAATATTTAAATCGAGTTCTCTCTAAAAGTATTATAGTATAATGTAATTATCTTTTTTTCTTTATGCAGTACTTAATAAAAACACTAATAAAACCCATTATGATCAGAACTGATTGGAGTTTTTACGACGGTCGACTTTTAATTGCATTCATTTTGTATTTAAATTAGATGATTGAGAAATATTTGACCATTACTATTTGCACAATTTGTTCATAACCATTCATTTACAATACAAACGCAACAATATGCATTGAAATACGGTACATCTGATAAAATATCAGCTGGGGGATTTTTTGGATAAATTTGCAGTGGGCTTCCGTGGGCTACAAGATTCTAGCGAAGATAATTGCAAATTTTAGGGTCAAAGTTCGAAATCAAAAATATATTTTGCTTCATATAAGGTATTGTCAATCTCCAGGCGCGTTCAGGATGTTTACTTTCAGTGACTTCTGAGGTTTCGCGATCCGCGTTTAGTCCGCGCGAGTAAAAACCCCAAATATACTGATTTTGTAATTCGACAATTATTAAATCCACGAAAGTACTTTAGTAAAGATACCTGGCTTACGTCTTCCTATTACAAAGACCATTCAAGATCCAATCCTCAACTTATATTATCACTAGTTGACCCGGCAAAATTGTTTTGCCATTTAAAGTATTTCTACTTCATCAGTTGATACAAAATCTTACCCCCTCTTTTGTCCTCTAAGAGGGGTGGGGGGAGGGAGGTTTAACAACAGATGTTCAGTTGGAAAACACAGTTAATAATATGAAGTAAGTCCAAAAAAAAAGTTTGATACAAAATCTGACCCGCTCTTTGGTCCCCTTAGAGGGGTGGGAGGGGGGATTTTTATACACCAGATGTTGAGTTACAAGAAGACAAATATGTCTGCGAAAACGGTATGCAAATCGGATCAGTACTTTTTGTGTTAAAGAAAAAAGTTTGATACAAAATCTGACCCCTCTTTCGTCCCCTTAGAGGGGGGGGGGGGGATTTTTATACACCAGATGTTAAGTTGGAAGAAGACAAATATATCTGCGAAAACCGCATTCAAATCGGATCAGTAGTTTTCGTGTGATAGTGGAACAAACATACAGACAGACAGACAGACAGACAGACAGACAGACAAAAAACTAACCACATTTTTGGCTTCTATAGCGATCTACTGACACCCCTCGCTTATTATTTTTTGAATATCTTTAATGTACAGAATTCACATTTCTACAGTTTTATTATAATATGTAATAGATTATCAACCAATTTACCACCAGTAAAACTTTTGATTTACCAAAATTATAATATGCATTACATACTTAAATATGCAATATTTTGGATATTAATCAATAGAAGAGGAAATGTAAAGGTAAACAATAGAAATTGTGTAATACAAAACCGCGCTAGATGGCTTCAGAACACAATGGGAAATAAAATGTCGGAAATTCTGAACAGGGCCTATAGCCGAATCTTTTTCGTTTTCGTTTCGTTATAGAATCGCCGATCAAAATGTATGGAATTAACATAAGACGAGTCGAACGTCAACGTCATGTTAACGAACGCTTATGTCAATTCCATACATTTTCATCGGCGATTCTATAACGAAGCGAAAACGAAAACATTTTGGCTCACCCCCCAGGTCTGAAATCTGATAGATATTAAAAGGTTGGATTTCTCCGGCTTTGCTGAGAGTCGCCCAAATTAATTTAGTATCGAGGCAATCATTATTTGTAGGTTGTGAACTTGGCTTTACAATATTTCATTGGCTTATTTGCTTGCCTCAAAACTACTTTTTGTATTTAGTGTAAATTATATTATTAATACTATATTAAACGTTTTATTAACTATAATAAGCAACTTTGTTTAGAAAGTAAAATTGTTCGATTAAAAAATATATTGTTCGTCAGTATTTATTTATTAATTTGGAAATTCATAATCTAAAACACACTTTAAATCTGTCTTCTCTCATCTGACTTCTTGCACAAAGTTTGCATTATTGTAAATTAGCTAATTAATAAACGCTTTTTGCAACTGTCGGCAATTTATGTCCATTACTTTGCAAACTTTTTGTGATATATTATAAAGTCCTATGTAATATATAATTACGTTTAGTGTCATAAAAAGTAGTGATTGTAACAACTTTTAAATTATTGTTAATCATGCAAAACTATCTAAAAGCCTGTTTTAGATAATATATCGGCTTTTATGTTATTTAGCAATATGCATCACCTCTTTATCATCATTATCCCCACCTGTACATAGCCATCACCCATCCCGGGCTGCAGTACCCACACTGGGTGCCGTTGTTTTCAGCCAGCACCGTCTGCACCGGGTGGTAGCCGATCAGCTTGTTCCCGATTCCTTCCACGGTAGTCACATCCCAGTTGTGGCAGGAGGTGACGGACACTAGACACTAGAAGAGATGGTGAGTATTACCCGTCTGTGTAAAGCGTCTCCCAGAAAGACGCGGCCTGCGGTGGCGGTGGCGGTGGCGGTCAGTTGGATGACTTGAGAATTCTAGGAACGACACAGACACAAGCGGCCACGCGGCCAAGTCATCCAACTGACCGCCACCGCCACCGCCACCGCCACCACCACCGCCACCGCCACCGCCACCGCAGGCCGCGTCTGTCTGGGAGACGCTTTAAGGTTTAAGAGGGTTACGTTTCACAAATGAATATTTTTTTGTACGCAGAATGTGCCGCATTTGATATTATTTTGCTTTTAATTAAATTTGTCGTTAAGGCGTTTCTAAGAGTTGGGCCATGATGGAAAACCATGATTGAAAAGCCGTCTATAGCATTCGCATTGCGCAATCGTCACTCATCGCTTGTATTGGGTCATCCATAATTAATGTAGTGGTCACATTATAAAATTTTTCAGTCCTGACCTTAATATGTTCAAGCAATTTAAAATTGTTCTTACTACTTATAGGAATTAGTGAAACTTACATATTTTTAGGTTAGAGTTATATTAGAAGTAGGTACATCAAAAACATACAAAAACTATCAACAATTTACAATGATAGATTCCAACCATGAGATTTCTCAATGACCTATGGCTTTGATCATATTGGTCACGATTTTAACACAGCTTTTTTATTCAATGCAAAAACTATACTCAAAAACATTCTGATTATAATAATCTGACGATTTGTCTAGAAACTACTCTTAAGTCAGGGGTCTAAATGTCAGAGATTCCCGAGGACACAATATTTTGTCACTTTCATTTGTGTTTTTACCGTTACCTAGCTCAGTAACATTAAACATAATCGGTTGATTAGAATTTTATTAGTGCTAGATTACTAATAGTAGAAGTCAATTACTCCATTGTTGCTATTTCCAAAGTGAAGTCTATACCTACAAAATACAAATTACAAGGGACACGTACAGTGCAGTGTAGGTACTCTACCTAAACGCCTCCGTGGTCCAGTGGTCTAGTGTCGCTCTTGACTTGGAGGAAGTGGGTTCGATTCCTGTTATTTCCAAGTTTCGTTAGGACAATGCAGACTGATCACCTGATTGTCTGATAAGTAAGATGACCCATCCGTCAGATAGGCATGTAAACAGTCGGTCCTGTGTCTGATCTCTCGCCAGTCGTGTCCGTCTTCCGACCCACTGGGTTATGACTTATGAGAGTAAAATGAATTGAGAGTGCTATTGTGTACTGCGCACACACTTGGGACTATTAAATTACTCCTGCGTACCTGCGGCCTGGGTTGGTAAAGAATTATCACTTAGTTTATATATTAATTAGTGGTATTAAAATGTGAACAGCTAAAAGTAAAACCCGACTTCGTCAATTATACGAAAAATTCACCACACAAAAAACATAATAATATCACAGATACCAAAAAATTCACAAATTATAACGATAACCCTCACTATAAAGCTACGATGCAACAACTGCTTCTGCCTGTAAAGTCTAATCCTCATTCCTCACCCATCAACTTAATCGGATATAAGCATTGCCCATTCTTCTTCCACACAGTCGCCCAGAGGTAACTTGTCTCCTAATTCGGGCGATTCTAAAAGCACAATAAATTATCCGTTATCCGGCAATATAAACGGGGGCTGGCGGATTGAACTACGTGCTAAAGTCCGGTTCGGTTTTATTGCCGGACCGGAGAATATGCCGATATTTAAAGGGAGTTTAACCGAAGTTTAACGTTATTGGGTTAATGATTTCGTATTTCGCTAACTCGGAGCGATGTTATAGGTTACAGGTATCGAGCGAACGTAGATTCGAGGAATTTTATGAAATAATAAATAAGTTTTCGTGAGTCCAAACGGAAATACGGGGTCCGTATATTTTGCGATGATTTAAATTAGAATAATATTATGCTTTTTTATATTATTGCAGTAGTTTTTTCTAAACAATGCCAAAAACATAAAAAATATCTAAATATAAAATTATTAAATACCTTTACCCACCTATAATGTAACATAATACTACCTAAGTCCTAAGCAGTGTATTGTCGATGGACAGCAGCTGCTGTAAAGCCCGGGCCGTTTACTAGTCTCTCGTCTCTCACGACACTTCTTACTTCACACTTCCCGCTCTCACTCTATCTTCTAATGAATACTTACCGAATTAACACCCTCAGGTTTCCCATCTCGGCCTTTAGTGATGGTGACGACGCAGGCGCCGCAGCCGCCCTCCCTGCACATGTATTTAGTACCGCGGAGCCCTAGGGTCTTCCGAAGGTAGTCCAGAAGGGTCACCGTAGAGTCCACCTCGCTGCCCACTGAAGGGAAACACAGTACAGTGAGATCAACCGTAAGATTAAAAATGGCTATCGTTTTTCTACGAAAATTTACAGACGATGGCTAAAAGAGCCAAAGCCACGAAACTTATACTTAGCTGTTAAATGAGGGATAAAGCGGTTTTTGAGATACAGCCTGGAGGCAGACAGAGAGACGGATAGACAACGAAATCCTATTAATAGGGTCCCGTTTTTACCCTTTGGGTACGGTACCCTAACAACAATGACATGTTATGAGCTGTCATTGTTGTTAGGGTACCGTACCCAAAGGGTAAGGGTAACATAACAGACATGGACTGAAAATTGTATTCTCATGACTGACAATGGCAAATTTTACAAACTTGCCAGTGTCAGTTTTTTTGAGTACCTACCGAAGTAAAAACTCTAAAGACAAAAATAATTATAATGTTAGTTTTTATAAGTTTTTTGTATACTTACTGTACGTACTCCTATATCTTTGTTCCACTTTATAGAAACTCTATTTAATACATTATTCTTAATCATCTCTACAAAACTTCGGTAAATCGAAGCAAGTCATAAGAAAAAGAAAATCGCCTTAGATTATGGGATAAAAACTATTTCCTCCACCGAATGAGCTCTGTACGAGCGATTGCATTTGATCGTTACAATTTTGTTCGCTATTACTTTAGCTTTATACTAGTTATAGCTCGCGACGTCGCTTAAGGAATTTCAGTTTGAATCGTTTTTTCCGCGATAAAGAGTGAATTCTGGAAAACATCTTTTTTCTGCCCTTTACTAGTGAGGATTTTGACACAATTGAGGGCATCCAAATGTGTTTTTATGGAGAGTATCGTAAGCGTGGTACTTTCAGAGACATTTCTTCATAGAAGGATGAGAGACCTATTTTTTCGTCTTTTTGTAGTTTTAAAAACAAATACATAGATTTTTTTTAAGAAAAGGTATGTTCGGAAGACCCTTACCAGAAGCCTAACTGGGCACTGCGAGCCCAACAAACACCTAAACAGAATGGGTATTTGTGTATTTGTATTTTGTAGCATAACGACTTGCAGATTCTGTGAGGAGGATGATACACCCATTCACCTTCTCCTCGACTGACCTGCTCTACTATAGAGCAGGAACAGGCATCTTGGTCGCTACGAATACTCATCCACAGAGGAGATTCGTGGCACCAACCCCAACCATATTATTATGGTTCAATTTATGAACAGCATTGGATTGGGGACGATACTCTAGTGCGAAGGAGTCACAATAGTTCCTTATGGGTCCCAGTGATTTCAGGGCTACAGCAACCTACTGAGTACTGCCTTCTTTAAGAGTGAGTTGTACCAACTTACCTTAACTATAACTTTAACCATAACAAAAAGTCAATTGAACTGACAAATCCCTAGTAAAAATCCATTATGGACGCCATATTTGACGATAACCTTAACTTTAACTACGCCTCTGGTGCAATCCACCCTAACAAAAAAAATGTCCGGAAGAGGTCTATCTAAATCATAAAGTTAATAAACCTAGCTACGTATATTGACTTTATGATCTAAATAGAACAAGTGACATTATATCACTGAAAAGCTTACAATACAGCGCATATAGTTGCAAGTCGTTAGTATTTTTTTTTTACCTTTTGAGTGATTAAGTAATAATATAAGCAAAATATAATAATATAAGCAAATAATATCACAGCCAAATTGAGTAACGTTTTTACGGTAATTTATCTATGTTCTCTCTAGGAAGTTAGAGGAAACTAATTTGTTATGTGACAATAGTTTTTTTTATTTATGAGTAATCTTTAGTAAAAAAAGTTCGCTAACTTTATGAAAGAAAAATTATAATAATATTGTTGTGCTTTCGTTTAAACTATAATATTGAATTCACACTTTATATTTAATAAAATAAGAGAGAAAGTGAAAACAATCCACAAATCTTACATAAAGACAGAATTACATACGAGTAAGGACTGTCACAGAATTAAGATATTTTAAGGGTTGGTTGCACCAGAGGCATAGTTAAAATTAAGGTTATCGTCAAATATGACCTCCATAATGGACTTTTACTAGGGATTTGACAGCTCATTTTACTTTTTGTTATGGTTAAAGTTGAAGTTATAGTTAAAGTAAGTTGGTGCAACCCACTCTAAGCAAAATTAAAAGTAAAAGGTTACGTACTATCAGAGAAGTTAATTTCTAGGCAGATGGAAGACCTAAGTAATATTAATTTAGTCGCGTTAAGTCAAACCCATCCGACTGATCATCCGAATTCAATGTTAGCTACATTTAATTGGCATAAGCCGACCACATGACGTAGATCCTTCAACTGCCTAAGAATCAATTTCCTCAATGGTACATAAAGTATAATTTACACTAAATGTACTCTACACTAGTTAGATACTAATTACCTAAAAGTTTTAGGTAGTTGGAAATTAAAAACATAAAAATGTGATTTCAAAGTGACCTGTTAAGTAACCTAACATTATTTTTAAATAACAAACATGCAACATAAACTGCCTTTTGTTTTGCCAAAATATATATTTTTTTATCTGTTAAGTGTTAACTACAGAAAATAAACCTGTAAATAAACCAAATAATAATTGGTAAGCATAAATGCACCAAAAACGCACTCAAAATCTCATCCATCACATCCATCAGGTTATCCACTAGTGGCTAGCTTTATAACTAATAAGCCGAGTTTTGTTGCGTCGTTTTTCTGCGTGGCAAGTAATAATTATAATCAGCTTTAAGGCAGTATTTTTTATATTTTATTAGTAACCAAACCTTTACTGACCGATGATAACACATCTACAATCTACATATAAATAAAAATTACAATGTAGCACAAATCAATTTCCGTAAAGTGTACCACAAAAGCGCTCAGGTTGAGGGATATACTTGGGCTCGCTTCGCTCGCCCTGATAAGCTCATTGACCAATAACTCACCAGAACACGGAACCCCGTTAACTCTAAGCTGTATCCTGTCCATGGTTGACACTGACCACGAGCACAGTGAAATCGCCCGCGATCACAAATCCCCACCATGATCGCCGAAATATCGTCACACACGAGAGCTTGACCTTTCAGAGTGTTGAGAGTCAAATTATTATTATACTAGCTGTTGCCCGCGACTTCGTCCGCGTACTATGCTAGTATAATAACAGAGATGGATACTTAGTTTTCCCCTTTTTGTGTTTCCTTATACAAAGGGTAAAAACGGGACCCTATTTAAGCAAACGTCAAAAGCAAATGTCAATAAGCTTTCATGTTTCTAACTTAAGAAATGACGGACTTTCATTCAAACTTTCAACCCTAATTTGACCCTCTTGGGGGTAGAATTTCCAGAAAGGCTTTAAATACGTATCCATTCATTTTTAACCAGTAGCCCAAAAATAAAGTTTCATGTTTCTAACTCAAGAAATGACGGACTTTCATTGAAAATTTCTATCCCAATTCCACGGGGGGAAAATTTTTATACACCTGATGTTGAGTTGGAAGAAGAGAAATATTATATCTGCGAAAACCGTATGCAAATCGGATCAGAAAAAGTTTGATACAAAATCTGACCCCCTCTTTTGCCCCCTTAGAGGGGTGGGGGGAATTTTTTTTATACACCAGATGTTAAGTTGGAAGAAGACCAATATATCTGCGAAAACCGCATTCAAATCGGTTCAGCAGTTTTCGTGTGATAGTGGAACAAACATACAGACAGATAGACAGACAGACAGACAGACAAAAAACTAACCACATTTTGGGCTTCTATAGCGATATAGTGACACCCCCCGGGCCCCGCATAAGCGGGGCCCGGGGGTTAATATTTTTTGAATATCTTTAATGTACAGAATTTTCATTACTACAGTTTTATTATAATATGTATGTATAGATTTTAGTAGTAGATACTTCATATTACTGATGATAACATTATTTTCTAAGGGTTGGATAATGTATTTAATATTAGATATTATGATGATTATAATGGTTGTAATGACTAGTTATAATGATTCAGTATTTAGTAGACAATTTTATTATACAGGATATAATAAAAATAATTGATAATACTTTAGGGCGTGCATGTGTTCCTTATAGAGAGTTCACTGTGAAAGCAGCAGCGCTGAAAGACCAAAATTTTATTTCACTTTTTTATAGGCAACCGCCCCAGCGTCACGAGTTTCCCCAACACCATACAAAAGTTAAAAAAATGGTCTTTCAGCGCTGCTACTGTCACATTGAACTCTCTACAAGGAACACATACACACCCTAAAGTATTATCACTTATTTTTGTTACACCCTTGACCCTGTATAGGTTTTGTTAGTGGTGGAAAGGACCAGACTCCATACATTTATCATACTCGTTTCAGTAAAATCGGTTTAGCGGTTTGGGTGTGAAGAGGTAACAGAGAGAAAGACAGACGTATGAAAAATGCGGCCTGCCCCAGTGCGCCCTTTGCAGTCTTTGTAAGTATAAATAATTCTTATTAAACATAATATAACTTTACAAACCAAAATATAATTTAACAAAAACAAACATTTGGCAACTAACAAGAAGTTATTAATAATTATTAAGGTCGTCGCAGTCACAGACTTAGCTATAATATATATTAATATACCGTAATAAACACACGGAGACCAGAAATATATATTATAGCTGAGTGTGTGGTCATGCGAAAATTGTATAGAAAATATATATTAATATGCCTAGCTATAAACATATTAATATATATTGTAGCTAAGTCTGTGACGGCCTTTATGGTTCTCCTTTTACGGATTGCAGGCTCGGCCAAGCGTGAAAACGGTTAAAACGATTATTTAGAAACAATATTTTCATCATTCGTATTCGTATCTGTGAGACGAGCAACCAGCTATCTTTTCTCGAAGTGTATCGCGGTTTTTTCGAGCCTTCATAAAATTGGTTTCCGTTATAATAGCAGATAGTTCATATTTTCAGGATATGATGTCATCAATAGAAACACAGTTAATAATAATATTATGAAGTAAGTCCATTAAAGAAAAAGTTAGATACAAAATCTGACCCCCTCTTTGGTCCCCTTAGAGAGGGGTGGGGGGGGGTTTATACACCAGATGTTGAGTTGGAAGAAGACAAATCAGTATCAAATCAATCGTCCCCTTAGAGGGGTGGGGGGAATTTTTTTATACACCAGCCGGCCTAGCATACGCCAACGAGATATCTCTCTAGGCAGGTCTATCGTGCCAAACTGCTGACATATGTCACGACTCACGATATAGCTTGACACGACGCGACGGCTACATCGCGGCACCATTGCAAATAGAATTTCAATAAAACCGGCCAAGTGCGTGTCGGGCCACGCGCAATGTAGGGTTCCGTAGCACCGCTAGTTTTTGAAAATTTTTGTATGGTCAATGAATGTACATTTATAACATGTTTTACACTACTAACAACATCATCTCAAAGGAATTTGAACGAAACGTTCCTTTATACTTCGCCGAATACATTTTTTTTAGTTGATCGACTATTACTCAATAACTTATGAAGTCAACTTAGCCGTGATAGTTTTCCTTTTAAATTTCCTACTCCCGTGAATTTTTTCACATTTTCGGAAGCAACCGTTTAGCTGGTAGAAGGGGGGGACACTGGACTCTAATGATTTTTTCCACTTTAAAACTTAATATTTCACAAAAGGATCCCTAAACCGGAAAATGATCTATGAATACTCATAATATTTTTAAAAAACCTATCCAACGACACCCCACACGATGGGGTGGGCGCGAAAAAAAAAATTCAACCCCGCTTGATGTGTAGGGGAGGTACCATAAAAAAAATATTTTTTAAATATTTTATGTACCATTTTGTAGACATTATTAATATGTATATTCATGCCAAATTACAGCTTTGTAGGTCCTATAGTCTCTGAGCAAAACCGCGGACAGACAGACAGACGGACAGACGGACAGACGGACAGACGGACGGACAGACCGAAACTATAAGGGTTCCTTGTTTACTACGGAACCCTAAAAACCCACGTTCATAAGTTGCGTCACACGTGCAAAATAATTGTAGATTTTCTGGTAATTTTGTTAACGAGATGTAATGGGTGTATGGTTAATGAGATTTTAATAACGAAATTATTTTTGTGGTCTGACAAAATTGCGTGGGAATGGTTTCGGGCCTGCTTTGCATATCCATATTCCATACTAATATTATGTGCAAAAGTCTGTCTGTTACCTCTTCACGCCCAAAATGCTGAACAGATTTTGTACTATTTCTGCTGTAAACGGTGCACGGTGAAGCGGGCATTATTCTAGTAAAATATAAAAACTCCTAAACTAATACAACTAGCAAATTGTGAGTATTTATGCTGTTATTATTTTCCTAGGATTAATATAATGTCAAAGTGTCCATATTGTATTAATTAAAATAAAAATACCACTTAATAATATGCCTATTCTCTACCTACCGACGACCTATGTAGCTGAGCGTGTGGCGGCCAGCAGCTCGAGCCGGGGGTCGCGTGTTCGAATTCCGCCGACAAAACATAAAATTTTCAATGTTCCTGGGTCATGGAAGTGTATTAAAAATCTTAGATAAGTATAATAATATGTCATAGCATAAAAGTATAAAATATATTTTCGTTGTCTAGTACCGCGGAGCACCCGTAACATACAAGTAACTACAATCATAAAAGTCTAACGCCTACGAAAATATTATGTTTTGTAGTGGCAAATTAGATAGCAAATTTAAATAAAAGGCAAGTGCGTTTAAAATATAAAGTTAATTTCCTTACTAATATTATAAAAGATCCCAAAGTGTACCTATCTGTCGGTCTCTCTACCTTTTTGTAAGGGTTCCGTAGCCAAAATGACAAAAAACGGAACCCTGATAGATTCTAAATGTCTGTCTGTCTGTCTGTCCGTCCGTATGTCACAGCCACTTTTCTCCGAAACTATTAGAGCTATACTATTGAAACTTGGTAAGTAGATGTAGTCTGTGAACCGCATTAAGATTTTGATGCAAAAATGGAAAAATTAGGAATTAAAAATTTTAGGTACAACTGAAACAAAAAAAAAATATTTCATCTAACCTATTCGTGTGGGGTATCTATGGATAAGTCTCCAAAAATCATATTGAGGTTTCTCATATCATTTTTTTCTAACCTGAATAGTTTGCGAGAGAGACTCTTCCAAAGTGGTGAAACGTCCCCCCTCTAATTTCTAAAGTATGATAATGAAGTCATGATAATTCTAAAAAATATATATAAAGGGACTTCACTGTTATCAGGATAGGTCTTTATTGTAAAGTGCTGCTTCAAGAGTCAAGACAATGGCGGGGCGTGGGATAAACGGGCTAAGACTCGAATAGTACGAAATGATACCACCTTACAATCTCTCTACTACAATTATTATTGAGTTTCCACTAATAGAGATTATGAAACAACGACAATTATTCGTAATAATTTCCAATTGAAATTATGGCGTCCGCCAAACACGTGAATTGCGAGCGCGATCGACATTGGAATCTTGTTCAAACTACCCTCTCCTTCTCCTTCTTTTTTATCCACAGACAATCAACGATAGTTTTGACTTTTGCCATATTCGGCCAGTGTCATTATAATTGGCCGCCTATTCAGTGTTTAGCGTTACGTCAGAGCGATCGATAACTCTATTTCATTTGGAAATTACCAATTACAATATTAATCTACCAAAAGATCACATTTAAAGTAAAACTATTTCGGCAGCGCCGTCATATACGATGTATAAAACTATAAAAACTACCAACGAAAATTGGTTTGAACGAGATCTAGCCAGTAGTTTTTTTTTACGTCATAAATGGTAAATTTCATTAAATCGACTAAAATATAAAAATAAATCAAAAACCTTTTAATTTCATAAAAATAAACTTATTGCTGCTGCGGAACCCTACATGAGCGAGTCCAACTCGCACTTGGCCGCTTTTTATTATCTACCTATTCTCGTTTACAGTTTAATTATTGGCAGATTGAGAACGATTGAGATGGTATGAAGATACATTGAGAGACGGAAGGTCATGGGATAATTATTTTTGTTGCAGAAAAAGTATGGTTCCCGCGCAATAAACGTATTTTCGTGCAACGGAGTTGTGATGGTCGTTACGGATTTTGGTAAAATTGGGCGTGGACAGACTATGAGTCCCGACTCCCGGGAAAGGAAAAAAAAAAGATTTTTGCGCGATCGGTAATTTTCGACGCAACATAGTTGCAGCCAACATTTAATCCATACTAATATTATAAATGAAAAAGTGTGTCTGTCTGTCTGACTGTCTGTCTGTTACGCCCAAATCGCTGAACCGATTTTGCTGAAATTTGGCATGGAGATACTTTTAGTCCCGGGAAAGATAAACAAATTTTGGTTCATCAAGTTTATACATAAATAAACAGATTACAATAGGTTTCAGCGCTAGCATAATAAACGGGAATATAGCAGCACGATACAAAGCAATTGGGCATGAAATTAGCTTCGTTTCTACTTAATTAATAACATAGCAGGATATACCTGATGAGGAAATTGGGTTGAAGCGTAAGACTGTTATTAATAATTCTTAGGCTTTCAAAATTTTAGAATTAAGACCGTGTGTACTAGCGGCTTGATGTGGATTGATTCTTTGCAAAGTGGAAGATAGGAACGATTGAAGAAAAAGTGCTATTAAAATTTCATTTGCTGGTTCCACGAGTCGGTTCTTTACGGAGAGTGAACGCCCAGTAGTGATAGCAAGTAAAAAAGAAAGTGGTGTCGATAGAATTAAATTTATTTATTTATTTATTTATTTATTTGGTCTGCCAACAGGTCTACATCTTATAAAAACTTATTTCACTAATATTACAACACGAAACTTATTAAGGTGCAGACCCAATTACAGGCAGATTCAGCATGCAAAACATTTATTTATAGCGAAATTGTTTTTTTTTTTGGGGGGTCGATGATGACAATACCGCACATTACGTTGGGTAGGGGATTTCGGCTAGCACTCTCCTAAAAGCAGCAAGTTTGTGAGCGGTAATGTCAACATCGAACTCCTTGTACAGCTTGTTATGGTCTCGACATATTCTCGGTAGCATGCTATGATGGCCTAAATTGGTTCTGTAACCCTTTACAGAAAACACCTCTCGCTTCCTAGAGTTAGGTCTAGGAACAGAAAACATTATTCGTGACAGGAAGTCAGGATTGTTATATATGTTATTTAATATTTTAAAAAGAAACACCTGATCAGTTATCCACCTACGATGCTCAAGTTTCTGAATATTGAAGTATTCTAATCGTTTGTCATATGTATTTAAAACATTATACTTTTTTGGTGAATTGTTAAAAAGAATAAGAATTTTCGTTGAACCGCTTCTATTCTATTAATATGGCATCGATAGTGTGGACTCCAGACCGGGGAACAATACTCCAATACCGTTCTCACAAGCATAAAATACAATAATTTAAAGGGCGATGACGTTTTAAAATCTTTACAGTTCCTCCAGATAAAGCCCAGCATCTTGAGAGATTTAGTCACTACGGTATCAATGTGGTTAATAAATGATAAGTTTTCATCAATAATTATTACACCTAGGTCTCGCACCTGGGATACCCGATCAAGATTTATATAATTAATGTGATAAGAAGAAGCGAAACTGTTCTGCTTTTTCGAGAATTTAATAAAATTAATAAATCATTAGATAAAGTATCTAAAGTGCAATCAACGAGATGTGCTATCCTTAGTAATATTAAATACGTTACCTGTAGATGAATACATTACGTAAAATATCATTAGTAAGTACGAGTATAATATTATTCTACAGTATTTTCATGGGATTCTACATTCACGCAGGTAAATGGAGGGAAGAAACAGATGAAGTATTTGACAACTTTTTCATGTAAGAAGGAATATTGTTGCAGACCGTATTTGTTTACAATGATTGTAACACGTATATCAATTAGTCAACTAATCACGGGACCATGACGATACTCGCAATATAGACGTAGTGCTTGCTTCGCAACTGTGAAAATGGATCGAGTGACTTTTACTATAAACGGAGTGAAACATTCAGGTAAAAAAATCATGTTTATTTGTATGGAAACTGAGCAGGGAAAATGACAAGCGATTGGGATTGCTCATGGACACTTTTAAGAACCGAAAAGTTTTCAAGAAAAGTTATTATGGGTTGAGCACTTACGTTCCTGGTACTTAAAATTCCCAACATAAAGTCGACATCAAAGCTGTGATATACTTTGTTTGGTCATGTTGGCCAATTTGTGTCAAAGCATGGCTCTCTCACTGCTAAAGTGCATTAAAAATATATTTCAGTCGGAAATGAGGTATCTTCAACCACAACTCTCCTGGACTACATCCGGAAGGTGGCGAATTTACGTGGAACTAAGTACATGTGCAAAGAAGCCGGATGTGGAGCCTGTATAGTGAGCTACTCCAGACCATCAGATAACGCAGCTTTTGGAAGACACATTGTACAAGGAGTGAATTCTGTAATTCTTAATTTATATGATGGAATAGTAACATATAATGGAATCGTAACATATTTCACTTAAGTTCCTTATGTTCTCTTAATATTTTTAGTGTATGGTGTCAATAACTTCGTGCCAAGACTGGGAGATCACCACCATTGAGGACGTCGGGAACCGGCTGAAAGGATACCACCCGCTGCAGGTCACCCTCGCCAAAGACAACGGCACTCAGTGCGGCTACTGCAGCCCTGGCTGGGTCATGGCTATGTACAGGTAATTGTAAAATCAGATTGAATAAAAATTATACGTAGCAATTCAAGTCTTGAATGAAAATTTACCAACAGCTTACTAAAAACAAAACCTCGGACAATGCTGGATGTTGAAAGAGACCTTTCTAGTAACACCTGTAGATGTACAGGTTACCGACCTATTTTAGAAGCATTTAAAAAATTTGCATCAGATGCTCCACCTAAAGAACTAATTGATATAGAAGATTTAAGACTTTGCCACACAAAGCTAAGAAAATGTGAAAGAAAAAGTGACAACACTGATTGGTATTTGGTATCTGCAAAAGAAGTACCGAGTAAAATGATACGCTTGGAACTACACGATCATAGAATTTGGTATAGAGTTGAAATGATAAGCGACATCTTCACAATATTTATGACAGAAGGAACTGATTCTTACATGTTGATTAATGGAAATACTGGAAAAGGTAAGAGAAAACGAACCACCTTAATAATATAGTTTTGATCTGCTTTAATTTTTATTTAACTTTTTTAATTTTTTGCTTTAGTTATTATTTGAAGTCATACTTTTTTAAGTTTAGCATTGAAGGCTGATAATGACGTGAATCTTACAAACTTTTTCAGGTGTAGTGCCCATTCTTGAGTATCCAAGATTACTCATAGACATCTCTTGTGTATGGGAACTTCAAGGTCATTACTTAGACCAGAACCTGGTTATCGGTGCCGGCACAACGCTGACTAAGGTTATGGAAATTTTCGGTCATATTAGTGAAGATGAATATTTTTCGTACCTGAAAGTGCTGAAGGCGCACTTGGACGTTGTTGCTCATATACCTGTTAAAAATGTAAGTTTTAGAAATTAGCATTGTTGAATTGAATTTGTCAAGATCCAAGATGTTTAGATTCTACCAACATAATATGTTTTTACTAAAAGTTTTATTGAAATTCTATTATTAATGAACTAGTTGTCCCGGTGAACTTCGTGTCACTTTGAAACCTTCCCTGGACTTCTACGAATATTTTAAGACTAAAATCAGCCCAATCCGTTCAGCCGTTGTCTAGTTTTAGCGCGACTAACACATATTTTGAAAATCCATTTTTATACATGAGAGTAGCTGTCCCGGTGAACTTCGTGTCACTTTAAAATCTACCCTGGACTTCTACGAATATTTTAAGACTGAAATCAGCCCAATGCGTTCAGCCATTTTCGAGATTTAGCACGACTAACACATTTGAAAATCCATTTGTATATATAACGTGTATATTTTCAAAACAAAATATTGAGTGCTCTATAAATATTTGCAGATAGGAACAATAGCTGGCAATTTGATGGTGAAACACCATCACCCTGAATTTCAATCCGATGTATTTTTGTTACTGACAACTGTAGGAGCAGAACTAACTATTTGTGAGTATTTAGCTAGAGCCTTTGTGAACTAAGCGTTAAATAATTATAGTAAAAATATCCAAGTATCCAGCAATAGCAGTACTTAAAAGAAATATTATGTTGTCTTCAGTGTATGCACCCGGAGTTACGAAAGTGGTACCCATGCATCAGTTTCTCCAGTTGGATATGACAGGCAAAATATTATTGAACGTCCTATTCCCACCACTGAATAGTCAATATAACATTTGGACACATAAGGTATTATTTATTAAACTTGGTAACATAACTATTATTATATTTTTGAAAACCTTTGTTTACTCTGTTTGCAGATAATGCCTCGATCACAAAACTCACACGCGTACGTAAATTGCGGATTTTTATATAAGCTTGATAAAGTCACAAAAGAGGTTTTAGAATGTCGAGTTGCTTACGGTGGTCTATCTCCTAAATTCACCAGAGCAGCCAGAACAGAAATTTTTGTTGTTGGTCGACAACTTTTCAACAATGAAACATTGCAGGGAGCATTATCTGTTTTGGATCAAGAACTAAGTCTCTTTGTTGTTCCAATGCCACCAAACCCATCGGTTGAATATCGAAAAGATGTTGCTTTAGCTCTATTTTATAAAGTGAGTATAATAGATTATATCGTAATACGAATTTTAATTTTAAAATATTAATTATATTATTTATTTAATTTTATACAAGGGCATTCTAGCATTAGCTCCGAAAAGTGAAATCAGTCCCTATTATGCAACTGGAGCTATAAAAATACACGAATCAAGGCCAGTCTCAAAGGCACAGCAAGATTATGATACCGACCCAGCGACATATCCTTTAAATAAACCAATACCTAAATTGGAGGGCTTGGTAAGTTTTCAAATAAAATATGGGGCGGATAATTTTTATCATCGTAGACAACATTTTATAAATGTACATTTTTTAAATTAGCTTCAGTGTGCTGGTGAAGCGAAGTATACTGATGACGTACCTACATTGCCTGGAGAAGTATACGCATGTTTCGTTTTAACTACAGTTCCATTGGGTAAAATAGTCAAAATAGACCCTAGCAAAGCATTGGTATGTAATAAAAATACTATTTCAGATCATTCATTGTTTCTATTGTAAAATAAAACGATTTTATGTGGGGCTATTTAACATTTATTTTATTTACTTACTTAACAATCCATTAATTCGCGTACATTATATAGGAAAGACCAGGAGTGATTGCATTTTACACTGCAGCTGATATACCTGGAATTAATAGTTTTATTCCTGTCGATCCAAAATACATTGTACTAATACAAAAGGACGAAGAACTACTTTGTGATGGAAATGTTAAATATTTCAACCAACCTCTAGGTATCATTGTCGCAGAAACGGAAAAATTGGCTGAAATCGCCTCTAAATTAGTACATGTTACTTACACTGACGTAAAAGAACCCGTGTTAGATATAAAGGTTGCCAAGAGAGATCCTGCACGAAATACTTTGACTTTGAATATACCAGCTACCAAAGTGGGTCCAAATGTTAATCGCATTATAACTGGTGAGAGAACAATATATTCTCAGTACCATTTTTGTATGGAAACATTGGCTTGTGTTTCTCATCCAACAGAAGAAGGAATTAAAGTTTACGCTACTACCCAGTGGATAGATGGTATTCAAGGCATGACGTCAAGAGCATTAAAAATGGATACAGGCAGGTAAACACAAAAATATCTAAATTTTATTTTAGAAAATTAGTAACATAATATTATAATAAACAACTCTGAATATAAAATATATTCTAATCTTCTTTTCATACTTTACTAGAATTGATGTAAGTGTTCGAAGGCTCGGAGGTGGTTTTGGTTTGAAAATTACTCGACCAACACAACAGGCTGTGGCGTGCAATCTCGTGGTTTCTAAGCTAAATAGGCCTTGCCGATTTATTCAGTCTATGAGAACAAACATGAGAGCTGTTGGTAAAAGACTACCAAATTCTGTTGACTTTGAGGTAAATTATAGTGTAGCTTGCTAGCACTAATAAATTTTTTTTTTATTATATTATTCATTGATGTATTTGTGTATAAACATAATAGTATCCTCATACCATTTATTATAATTTAACCCATCAATCCCCAAGCGGCACCCGGGTGCCGCATAACAATTATTGAATATTGTGTCTGCGATTCCCACGATCGAGGTATTAATCAATTTATTATGTTTGCATGCTAGTCACATTTTTAAGAATACTGAATTAATACAAGACTAAAAAGATTGGAAAAGGGATATTTAATTGTATACTCTTTGGATTAAAAATTTAACAATTTTATGCCGAAGTCCAGCGTTCTTTGCTTGTTGCCGAATAAGTACTGTATTTAGCAGTTATAACTTATAAGCTTATTTTAAAGTCAATACTATATTTTTTACTTTTATTTTTATACTATATTTTTATTCATAATATTCAGGCATCTGTTAGTGATACAGGAGTTATTCAATATATTAAGTATTCTATTTACTCTGACAATGGCTATATATACAATGAAAATTTCACGACATTGGGAATGGACTTGTACTACAATTGCTACGATCGAGGGCCTTGGAACTACACTTCGTACAATACTGTCACAGATACAGCCTCAAATACTTGGTGTCGCTCTCCTGGTTAGCATAATATTATTAATTTAAGTTAAAGATAATTTTAATTGTTGCTATAATCTTTAAAATTTCACACGCTTTTTATTTGACGACCTGAGATGACGACCTCTGTGGCTCAGTGGTAAGCGCGTCAGTCGCTCAAGCCGGGGGTCGCGGGTTCGAATCCCGCCGACGGAACAAAAAGTTTTCAATGTTCCCGGGTCTGGATGTGTATTAAATATGTGTATGATATAATAAAAATCTTAAATATATGTATAGTATAAAAGTATTAAATATATTTCCGTTGTCTGGTACCTGTAACACAAGTCCTTTAGGTACTTAGCACGGGGCCAGACTGACGTGGTGTGAAGCGTCCATAGATATTATTATTATTATTATATTATTATTTATTTTAAAATTGTTATAATTATAACTTTATATTTTTCAATGTTTATTCTTAAACAATTACAATTATTTCAGGAGCCTTAGAGAATGTCACATCTACTGAAATGATTATGGAACAAATAGCATATGAATTAGGATTAGATCCATTGAACGTACGACTTGCTAACTTAGACAGAGTGAAACATAACGCTATCCAAGAAATGACTGACTTCATAATGGCTAAAGCAGAATATAGAGAAAGAAGAAACAACGTGGAAAGGTTCAACAAAGAAAATCGATGGAAAAAACGAGGACTAAGATTCACCTTCTTGAAGTGGTCTCCATTTGGAACCCAGTACTATGATGTCAATTTGAGTGTATTTCATGACGACGGTGCAGTTATTATATCGCATGGTGGAGTGGAAATGGGACAGGGCATAAATACTAAAGCAGTCCAAATATGCGCGTACTATTTGAAAATTCCAGTAGAAAAAATTCAAATTAAACCAAACGATACATTAACTACACCAAATGGTTTTGCTAGTGGCGGTAGTCTTACTTCCCAAAATATAGGAATTGGAGTTCAAAAATGTTGTGAGGCATTATTACAAATATTGGCTCCGGTGAGAGAAAAAATGGAAAATCCTACTTGGGAACAACTAATACATGCTGCTTTTGCTGCTGATTTAGATTTACAGACACATGCCTTGGTTAATGCTAGCGATCAAGAATATTCTGATGTGTATGGTGTAACATTATCTGAAGTAGAAATTGATGTTTTAACTGGAGAGCATGAAATTATAAGAGTTGACTTAATTGAAGACACTGGGCGAAGTTTAAATCCTGATATTGATGTTGGGCAGGTTGATAGTTTTTTAAATTAAATTTTAAAAGACGTCTTTTTGTTCAATGAAAAAATATTTTATGTGTTTAAGGTTGAAGGAGCATTCATCATGGGAGTTGGTTACTGGACTTGCGAAGAAATGGTATATGATCCACTCACTGGAGAGGTTCTCACTGACCGTACTTGGGACTATCATGTTCCACAAGCTAGAGATATCCCGCAGGACTTTAGAGTGTATTTCAGAAAAGGATCGTTTGGTACTCCGAAAGCACTTGGAGCTAAAGGTTTCTTTTATTTGAATATTGTAATAACCTTGCAATAATATTTCTTGAAAGATGTATGTTTCTGATACTAATAAATTGATTTTTAGTTGTAGGAGAACCAGCTACGTGCATGGGCGTTGGTGTTGCTTTAGCTCTAAGAGAATCTATCACTGCAGCTAGGACAGACTCCGGCATATCTAGTAGAGTGTGGTATGATATTGGTATGTACACCTAATTGAAATTCTTTACTATTTTTTTTTGACATACTTATTATAAAATATTATAACTTTTGTATCACTTTCAGATGGTCCTTACACCGTAGAAAAAATATATTTGAACTGTGCTACAAAAAAAGAACAATTCAAATTATACTAAAGGGTATATTTTAGTAATTAAGTAAATTACAGTTTTATTAAAATATAAACATATTTTAACATCCGCGTTTTATTAGACACTAACAACAAAATTTACCTAATGACATACATAGTCTGTTTTATAATCTAGATTCTAGAAACTAGATTCTCGTGATATGGATGGTAATTTTATAGAACATTAGTAATTAATTTGTATGTCTGGTAGAAAGAAAACCATTTTTATTATCAGTTGTGCAGTACGTTAAATAAAAAAACCGCACGACTGGTATAATATTATTGTTGTGGAAAGAAATATAATTTAAAGGGTATCATTATTATAATATGGTAATTCTGGCAACAACCTGCGTGTTTTCTGCTTTATCTCTATTCCTATGCATACTTTTATATCCTGGAATTGTAACGATAGAACCGTAAGGTCCGTAAGCAAACGCGAAAAAAATAAACACATTCTCCCTTTTGGCAAAGTAACTTTTACCTATAGCAAACAAACACGTAAAGTATAAACTCGATCCACTTTCCATGTATATTATCTGGCTCTAACAAAGCCCGGAAACCCAAAAACTTTCAAAACTTACACACATCTTTTGTGTACAAAGTGATCAGAGTAGATGATCATCCATATAGATGTGCTATTATTTTGTATTTCATATTTTCTTAGACATTATAATGCTTTAAATTTAGTATACAATGGTTTAGTTGTCATTTTCAAGTATGTAGCCTTTTTATTTATTACATCATATTTTTTATTAAATTCTCTATCACGGTGTTTATCCAAATTGCTCCGAAATAGTGGGACTGATTGTGATAAAAACTTGAGTCTGTCTGAGAATTGGACAAAACAAATTAGTGTCTTATAAAGGTAATACAATAATACATTAAGCACATTCTAATATCAAATTATAACGATTAAATATTTATATTTAATCTTATTTCTACATTAATTTATAGTACAAAATATAAGTAACTTCATATTTGTGTTATTCGTAGCATATCTATAAAAATATATTATATCGTTGGCGAGAGCCGGATTCTCGCAACTCAGGCAGTCGCTGGAATACTAATAACACCTGAAAGCCCAACTTTAGGGCTTCTTGCACTTCGAAATGGAAAAATTACTTTCCCAGTAAATATTTTATAGCTGAAATTTTCCAATTTCACTGTGCCAGTTGAGTGATTGTAAGAAATTTTAGATGGAAACATTTTTTTAAACTATACCCCTATTTAATTTGCTTGAAACTAGGCATTGAATAAAAATTGACAAAACGTCGACTTGAAAATAAGTGCTATGCTGTGAATCCATGCATGAAACATTGGCCTGGATAACAATCATTGTTACACGAAATTAGCACTATACAATAATGAAAAATTAGATTATAATTTTAAGAATAATAATGTACTGTTGTTAAATAAAATATTTATTTTAAATGTTATTAAATTCATACTAGAACTAGCTGATATAAGAGGAAAGATTTGTTTGCATCAAGTTGGCTGTAAAACCAAGGGAGCGACTATGATGAGCGTAGGTAAAGACTTATAAGGACATATGAAATTTTATGTATAGGATATAAATGTTCAGTTTAAAAGAAAATTAAACGGAATGAAAAAATTAAATAAAAATAGTAAATAACTTAAAAAAATTACAAAGATTACAAAGGAACATGAATTATTAAAATAATTTTTTGTGCAATTGTTAAAGTTTCTATTGATTAATAATGTATAAAATGAACAACGTAAGGTGCGCATGCGCATGCAGACCATGCTCTAGAATATTTGCCACTTTTAAAAAGAGTTAATGAAAAGTGGAAACATCTAAGAAACAACGCAATGTTATGCTTGCAATACAAAATATCACTTACGATAGAGTCGTTTATCGCGTGGGAAACGTAAATTTTCCGGAATAAAAGTATTTCCCGGGACTCAAAATATATCCACGCCTCAGCAAAATCGGTTCAGCGGTTACAAACAGAGGGACAGACATATTTTTGCATTTATAATAATACGAGCTATTGCCCGCGGCTTTGCCCGCGCGGCGTTAAGAAGTATTATTATAATATACAAATTTTCATCCCCTATTTTAACCCCTTGGGGGTGGAATTGATCAAATTCCTTTCTTAGCGGATGCCTACGTCATAACATCTACCTGCATACCAAATTTCAGCCCGATCCGTCCAGTGGTTTGGGCTGTGCGTTGATAGATCACCATGTCAGTCAGTCACCTTTGAGTTTTATTTATATAGATAAATAAGTAAGTAATAATTCGTATGGATTGTAAAGTATACGATGTGATCACAATTCAAGACGTGAGTGGAAGAAGGTAAGTAACATGAAAAAACTTCCCGTTTTTTTGCTTAAATGGAGGCTTTAGGGCCGGAAAAAATATTTGAAATAGAAAAACTATGGATTGTATGTGTAGCCAGATATATTAGCTAGGTTATGAAGTAGATAAGTTACAAGTTTTATTGAAGTAATTAGGGAAAAATGAGTTATTGCCCGTATGTTACGAAATGTTACTTGTTCGATTCTTCCACTCACGTCTTCAATTATTTGTTTTAAACAGGCTCAAACCAATAAGCAGTTTCTGTATGTACGACGTACGTACATGACATACAGACAAGCCTATATTGTATCTGTTGACGGTACTTCACTGATGCAATCTAAATCCAGCTGTCGGGTAATATTTTGCATACTTGAATAGATATTAAAAGTGGAGTGCAATACAAGGCGGAGTTTTTCCTCGACCAGTCCATCGAAAATGGACAGAGTTACTTTTAAAATAAACGGCGTAAAACATTCAGGTAAGAATTACTTTCAGTCTTCGAAAAATTTAGAATCAATTTTATTTTTGGAATTTTTACATTATTTTTCACTACACATTGCTATGCAATGCAAAATATATTATGTAAGCAGCTGTACACTTTATCTTAAAATAAACTCTTTCTTTATTTATATAAAATAATAATATTTTGTTAGATGAGGTAAATAAGTACGAATTAATAATATTCTGTAAATCTATGGTATTTTTTAACCGACTTCAAAAAAAGGAGGTTATCAATTCAACGCGTATGTATGTAATATTTCCAGAACTGCCCAGTTTTTACATAATATTATGTTAATCTATAACAGCTTTGAACAAATGTGCCAAATTTCAAAAGTGCATGTATGTATGTATTGTTTTTATGTTTGTGCACGCATATCTCCAGAACTACAAGTCCGATTTAAGTGATTATTTTTTATTGTACTAGGTATTGTTCAACTTAGGGAATAGTGCAAGTTTCATCAAAATCGGTTCAGTAGTTTTGGAGATAGGAAGTTTTAATTCTCAATTACGTACAATTTTGAAGTCGGTTTTATCTTTTTAAAATACAGTTTTGTGATTAAAGTCATTGAACATTAATTTTAGTTGGTCATGAAGTGTCTTCAACTACAACTCTTCTGGATTACATCCGGAAAGCCGCAGAGCTGCGTGGTACCAAGTACATGTGCAAGGAAGCCGGATGTGGAGCCTGTATAGTGAGCTACTCCAGACCATCTGATGATGCAGCTTTCGGGAGACACATTGTGCAAGGTGTGAACTCTGTAAGTTGTGATAAAAACTATTACGTTATTTCTAAACTGGTTGGCAACATGCGGAACTGTTGGTTGTATTCATATTGATTTTATTGACTACCTAACACTCGTTCAAAAACTAACTTTATAAAACAACTTGCGGAAAAACTAGCACGAGACGACACTTTAGCAAAAGATCTATACATTATAAAACTGTAGAAATGAAAATTCTGTACATTAAAGATATTTAAAAAATTTAAAAAATAATAAGCGGGGGGTGTCACACATCGCTATAGAAGCCAAAAATGTAGTTAGTTTTTTGTCTGTCTGTCTGTCTGTCTGTCTGTATGTATGTTTGTTCCACTATCACACGAAAACTACTGATCCGATTTGAATGCGGTTTTCGCAGATATATTTGTCTTTTTCCAACTTAACATCTGGTGTATAAAAATCCCCCCTCCCACCCCTCTAAGGGGACCAAAGAGGGGGTCAGATTTTGTATCAAACTTTTTTCTTGGACTTACTTCATATTATTAACTGTGTTTTCAAACTTAACATCTGTTGATAAAATCCTCCCCGTACTCGCCTCTTAGGGGACAAAAGAGGGGGTAAGATTTTGTATCAACTGATGAAGTAGAAATACTTTAAATAGCAAAACAACGTTTGCCGGGACATCTAGTGAAGTAATAAAGAAAGATAACTTACATTTTAATAATTTTGGTGATCATTTATTTCTCCTAGTGTATGGTGTCAATAACTTCGTGCCAAGACTGGGAGATCATCACCATTGAGGGCATCGGGAACCGGCTGAAAGGATACCATCCGCTGCAGGTCACCCTCGCTAAAGACAACGGCACTCAGTGCGGCTATTGCAGCCCTGGCTGGGTCATGGCTATGTACAGGTAATGAATAGCGAAACAAAACTAAATGGTATTATGTCAATATAATCTATTTATTAATATTAATTTTACCAGCTTACTGAAGACAAGACCTCGTACTATGTTAGAAATTGAAAAAGATCTTTCGAGCAACATATGTAGATGTACTGGCTATAGACCTATAATGGACGCTTTTAAGAAATTTGGAACAGACGCTCCTTCTAACGTCATGATAGATATTGAAGATCTAAAAATTTGTGAAAAAACAAATAAAATAAGCAAATACAATAGACCAACTACTAGCAAACAAGTCAAAGAATGGTATCTTGTATCCAAAGATGAAGTACCTAATAAGGTCATACAAATAGAGCTGCACGACCACAGACTCTGGTACAGGGTAGAGTTGCTGATTGATATTTTTAATATTTTTATGGAAGAAGGAACTAATTCTTACATGTTGATTAACGGAAACACTGGAAAAGGTAAGTCCATTGAATTAAGATAAAACAGTAATAGTTTATGATGTTAACTAATTATAGTCAGGGTTATAGACGTGTTTTGAAGCGTCTTTGGATACAATAATTATCAATAGTTCTACCTCATTGAATAGAACACAATTTCATATCTTTAAAATATCTAACACAAATAATGATTTTCAATTAGGTGTTGTTCCTCTACTGGAGTATCCGAGATTACTTATAGATATCTCTTGTGTGTGGGAGCTCCAAGGTCATTACATAGACCAAAACCTGGTGGTCGGTGCCGGCACGACACTTACTAAAGTTATGGAGATATTCGACAAAGTCAGTGAAGACGAATATTTTGCTTACTTGAGGGTGCTAAATGAACATTTGGAATTGGTTGCTCACATCCCTGTGAAAAACGTAAGCTGGTTGTAATTATGTGTTATAGTATAGTTCTAGTCTTTATTCAAAAAGTTTTCAGTTTTAATGTATTTCTTACAGATAGGAACCTTGGCAGGTAACTTGATGGTAAAACACCATCATCCTGAATTTCAATCTGACATATTTTTGTTATTGTCAACTGTAGGAGCAGAGCTCACTATATGTAAGTAATAGCCTTTCTTATTCTGGTGTTTATTGGTTATATACCAACCAGTATTCGAATATTTCAGCATTTTTTACTTTTCAGTGCAAGGACCGGGTCTTATGGAAGTAGTTCCTATGCATCAATTTCTACAAACTGATATGACGGGAAAAGTATTATTGAATGTTTTATTTCCACCTTTAAATAGTCAGTATAAAATTTGGACAGATAAGGTACAAAACTATGATTGGAGATTACTCTGATTAATTCACAATTGTTAAAAAAATCATTCTTAACTAATTTTCAAATATTTTACGCAATTAATTTTACAGATCATGCCTCGGGCACAAAACTCACATGCCTACGTAAATTGTGCCTTTTTATATAAATTGGATAGAAAAAATAAGGAAGTTTTTGAATGTAGAATTGCCTATGGTGGTCTATCTCCTACTTTCACTAGAGCAGTAAGAACTGAAAGCTACATTGTTGGACGAGAACTTTTCACAAATGAAACATTACAAGGAGCACTAGAAGTTTTAAGTAAGGAATTAGATCTTTTCGTGGTTCCAATGCCACCAAACCCTTCAGTGGAGTACAGAAAACAATTGTCTTTAGCACTTTTTTATAAAGTAAGTTCAATTTCAATTTGCTCTTGATATATTAAAATAATTTAACGTTTATAAATTTATTTTTTTACAAAGGGTCTTCTAGCCTTAGCACCAAAACATAAAGTAAATTCTTGTTATGCAAGTGGATCTATAAAAATTCACGAATCAAGGGGATTGTCTAGAGGTCAACAGGATTATGAAACCGATCCAACTACATATCCCCTGAATCAACCAATACCAAAATTAGAGGGTGTGGTAAGTAGTAGGAAAAGTAAAAAGTTTTGTTTATTATCTTTTAAAAGTGATGTGTGTCTTGAAAGCTAAGCATCTAACGATATATTTGCAGCTTCAGTGTGCTGGAGAAGCAAAGTATTCAGAAGACGTGCCTACTCTACCAGGAGAAGTTTACGCATGTTTTGTACTTACTACTGTCCCGTTGGGTAAAATAGTTAAAATAGATCCTAGTAAAGCATTGGTAGGTGACCATCAATCTATATTCTATCATATTATATTTGGGAACGTTAAATTATAATAAATTATATTTAACAGGAACGTCCAGGCGTGATTGCCTTCTACTCTGCTGCTGACATACCTGGCTTAAATAGTTTTACGCCAGTTGATGAGAAATATTTAACGCTCTTTAAACTAAACGAAGAAGTTCTGTGCAATGGCGATGTTAAATATTACAACCAGCCTTTGGGAATCGTAGTCGCTGAAACAGAAAGATTAGCACAAATCGCGTCCAAATTAGTACACGTTACTTATACTGATGTGAAAAAGCCTGTGATAGATATAAAAGAAGCTAAAAAGATACCATCAAGAAACACTCTCACTCTTAACATACCACCCACGAGAGTGGGTCCAAATGTGCAACGTGTCATTACTGGAGAGAAGACTGTCTATTCACAATACCACTTTTGTATGGAAACATTAGTTTGTGTTTCACATCCAACAGAAGAAGGAATACGTGTTTATTCCTCTACGCAGTGGATAGATTCAGTTCAAAATATGACGTCTCAATCTTTGAAAATGGACATGAGCAAGTAAGTAAATAAGCTTATTGTATTGCAACTATTCTATTCGTTTAAGACAACTTTGCAGCTATAATTATTACATTGATCTAGAAAAAAATCTGATAACTTTTATCATCAAATGCCCTTTTTTGTTTCAAAGGATTGACGTAATAATAAGAAGGCTCGGAGGTGCGTATGGATTGAAAATTACAAGAGCCACTCAACAAGCTGTAGCGTGCAATCTCGTCGTGTATAAGCTGAACAGGCCATGTAGGTTTATACAGTCAATGCGGACAAACATGAGGGCCGTTGGTAAAAGATTACCAAATTCGACAGATTTTGAGGTATGTAACATCACTCTTTCTTCTAGTAGTAATGTGCAAAACCACTAACTTTTACGAAACCAAAATTCTCTTTTTTGACCTAATAGGACAAAAGGTGTTTCTTGGATTTATTAGTTAAAATTTTTTGAATAGTTTATGTTGTAATATTTTTGTTACTGATAAGCATTTGTGTCATTAACCCCCAAAGAATTATGCGTTGAGTTTAAGCTTTTAAATGCAGTCTTAGAGTAGGTTTACACGGCACAATATTGCACGTTATTTTGCAGTATACGTCTTAACATTTATACGCCAATTATTGTACTGCAACAAGTCGTGCAGTACAATCGACGTGTGAATGGTTCTATACACATTTGTGCGCCACTATTTATTATTTAAGACGTATGTAATTATTGCAAAAAACGTGCAGCAAACCTGCAGGATTGTGCCGTATGAACCTGGCCTTATTCTAAATGATCAAAATAAAGACTGCATTCATAACTTAACACGTAATTTTTTGTGGGATAATAGACAAATGTTTAACAACGTCCAACTGCAATTATTTTAGGTAGGCGTGAACGATCAGGGTGTGATCCAGTATATAAATTTTTCTATATATTCAGACAATGGGTACATATACAATGAAAATTTCACTTTCTATGGCATGGACGCTTATAACAATTGCTACGATCGAGGACCTTGGAACTACACTTCATACAATACCGTTACCGATACAGCCTCCAATACTTGGTGTCGCTCCCCTGGTATGTATAATATATCTTAGGGATAGTATTTCTAACAAAGTTTAATTGACAAAGCACAATACATAGAAATTATGTCACTTCATATACGACATTTAATATATTATGTAATATTATTACTTAGGTACATTGGAAAATGTCGTAGCCACCGAAATGATACTGGAACAAATAGCTTATGAATTAGGTTTGGATCCTCTGAATGTTCGACTAGCTAATTTAGACAGAGTGAGAAGTAGCGCTGTTCAAGAAATGACTGATACTATTATAGAAAGATCTAACTATAGAGAAAGAAGAGAGAGTGTAGAAAATTTCAACAAGGAAAATCGATGGAAAAAACGTGGGCTTAGATTCACTTTTCTAAGATGGTCACCAGTTGGAAATCAGTACTACGACGTTAATCTTTGCGTATACCATGAGGATGGAACAGTGTCTATATCACATGGTGGTGTAGAAATGGGACAAGGCATTAATACTAAAGCAGCGCAAATATGCGCTTATTATTTTAAAATACCAATAGAAAAGATTCAGGTAAAACCTAATGACACGGTAATAACTCCTAACTGCATTACGACTGGAGCTAGCTTAACAAGTCAAAACACTGGCATAGGAGTCCAAAAATGTTGTGAGCAGATTCTTCTTAGATTGGCCCCCTTGAGAGCTAGAATGGGTGATGTTTCTTGGGAAGTGCTAGTCAGGGCTGCTTTTACAGCTGATATCGATTTACAAGCACATGCACTCGTCAATGCTCTAGATACAGAAAATATTGATGTTTATGGAGTAACACTATCTGAAGTTGAAATAGACGTTCTAACTGGAGAACATGAAATAAAAAGAGTCGATTTGATGGAAGACACAGGTCGTAGTACGAACCCTGATATAGACGTTGGTCAAGTAGGTATTACAATTCTATTCTATAATGATATTTTTATAAAAAAGGCTAAATATTAAATAATTATTTAAGATTGAAGGAGCGTTTATTATGGGAGTTGGTTACTGGACTTGCGAGGAAATGGTCTATGATCCTCCAACAGGAGAGGTGCTTACTGACCGTACTTGGGAATATCATGTTCCACAAGCTAGAGATATCCCGCAGGACTTTAGAGTATCTTTTCGTAAAGGTTCTTATAGCACGCCCAGAATATTTGGTGCAAAAGGCAAGTATAATATTTAATAAACAGAACGAATAGTATTAATTGAGGTTTTAATTATTTTAACTGTCTTCTGTATTGTTCTTGTAGTCGTTGGAGAACCAGCTACGTGTATGGGGGTCGGTATCGCTTTAGCTCTAAGAGAATCTATCACTGCAGCTAGGACTGACTCCGGTATATCAAGTAGAGTTTGGTATGAAATTGGTAAGTAGTTAAAGGTTACTACGAGTCATACGAATAACTTACAGTTAGAATCATTTTGAATTTATTTTTCAGATGGCCCCTATACTGTGGAAAAAATCTACTTAAACTGTGCTACAAAGAAGGAACAGTTTAAATTTTACTAAGAGTTTATAGCTATAAAATATACAAAAGTATTTAATTTGTATACATAAAAATGTATAATCACGATTATTATAGTAATAAATCAAAACAGTATTGCAATATTTTTCGGACAAAACAGAAATATACTAATTGGCCATTCTAAAATCGTTCTTCTTTCCTTCACCGTTCTTAGATGGTTCTACGACTTACGAATAGTCGTATTTCATAAAATATAATAATTGGTTTGAATAAATTCATAATAAAGTCGGTTAAAATATTTTTTGTTAGAATTTATCACTTTATCTATTGATATGTATGACTTAAGGCATTAACTTGAACGAAGGATTTTCTTGAGCGACGAATGACGAAAGAAGGTGGAAATTCAGTCGTGTATTTCTTTGGTTTCCTACTTACCACTCAGTAGTATGAGCTGCCTGAACTAAGAGGTTTATTGAGATTAAAATTTCCAGGAAATTGCATTTCGCATTACTCAAAATGTACGAAATGTTCTGAGAAGATGACTTCGAAGAAAATATTTTATATGAATAAATTTTACATTCCCAAATATTAATACTGAGATTTATAAACTGTGAGTTCGAAACAAACTTAAAAGCAATAAAAATAAGAATTCATTAAAATTAATAACTGAGTAGATGAGCGGAATAAATAACATTAAAATTCCGCCCCAACGGAATTCAACAAATTAAAAAGCGACAAATTAAGCAGGCAATTAGCATAGAAAAATGTCAGTCCAATAGTATTTTGCGATGCAGATTTCATTATTCAACGACCACAGATGTAAACGACTGGATCTGAATGATACTTTGTTGAAAATACATTCAAAATTATTGATCCTGGAATTGTAATATACCTAATATTTGCTTTTTTAACGCTTTGTTTCGGACATTATGTAATAATTATAATTATTGAATGTTTAACTTATCTGATGATACTTAGATGATGGTAGGTTAATTTAAGAAGTAAGAGTTCACAATATATCAATACAATGTTAACATATTGTTTTTTGCGACATTATTGTAGTGTTCGTAGATATATTTTTTATGTAAGTACTTAATTCAACTTTACAATTTTAGCAATTGTTTTTATTTGGGGAACATCCAGTATTATAAATCCGCTTCCAACAATATGGTGTGTCGCGAACATTTTAAATAAACGCTTGCAATACGTGAATAATTTAGCAGTTATTTTTCTTCGTTTAGCCTAAATGCCTCCACAGTGTCGGCGGCTGCTCGAACATTATGTAGCTTATCTCCTTAACGTTGTTTATTATGTTCAACATGGCTCTCTGAATTTATGGCTCTTGTCGATATCGTGAGAAAAGTTTTAAAAGTTCTTTGTATTGTTTTCAATGATTTTAGCGTTAGTGACGAAAAATATATTATCAAGGTATATTATGTATTTGTCGTTGGCTAAATTATTATTTTTGCTATTATTTTTGTTGAATTATAGACGGTTTCAAGTTAAAAATTAATTACAATATTTTCAGCCACACATTATGTTAATCAAGTGAACTCAATTAACAACAGTCAATAAGAAAAAAAAGCGGCCAAGTGCGAGTTGGACTCGCCCGTGAAGGGCTCCGCAGCAGCAATAAGGTTTATTTTTATGAAATTAAAAGGTTTTTTTATTTATTTTTATATTTCAGTCGATTTAATGAAATTTAGATTAAGGTTTACCATTTATGACGTATAAAAAAAACTACTGGCTAGATCTCGTTCAAACCAATTTTCGTTGGTAGTTTTTATAGTAATCTACATCATATATTTTTTTAGAATTATCATGCCCCTACTTAAGAAATTAGAGGGGGGGACACACATTTTACCACTTTGGAAGAGTCTCTCTCGCAAACTATTCAGGTTAGAAAAAAATGATATGAGAAACCTCAATATGATTTTTGGAGACCTATCCATAGATACCCCACACGCATAAGTTAGATGAAAAAAAAATTTTTTTGTTTCAGTTGTGGAAAAAAATTTTTTTGTTACAGTTGTTCAGGTGGGGACCCCTAAAATTTTTAATAATTTTTCCATTTTTTCATCAAAATCTTAATGCGGTTCACAGACTACATCTACTTACCAAGTTTCAATAGTATAGCTCTAATAGTATCAGAGAAAAGTGGCTGTGACATACGGACGGACGGACGGACAGACAGACAGACAGACAGACAGACAGACAGACAGACAGACAGACAGACAGACAGACAGACAGACAGACAGACATGACGAATCTATAAGGGTTCCTTTTTGCCATTTTGGCTACGGAACCCTAAAAATAAGGATTACAAGTGTGAACGTTACATGCTAGTGCTGATAAAAATAAAAATGAGCTGAAGTACAGCACCAAATAATGAGCACAATAATAAAGTAAATATTATAGTAAAGTATGAAGTGATGTCAAAATTGGAGAATGTATTTTCGTACACAATGCGACCCAGTGGGGGTCCCGAATGACAATATTTCTTTTAAAGCCACCGTTTTCACGAGTCACGCGTCTATTGAAGAATTTATTCACCCCCACTTGCCTTTATATAATAATTACCTTCGTTCCATAGCCGCATTGTGCACGAAATTTGTGTCAAAACTTTTAATGAGACCAAATTTCAGCGTCTAAAAAGACACTATTTTTGGACGCTGCGGGTTTGACGTAACGCGACCAAATTACTAATTAGGTCCGCTATCTGCCTAGGGATCAACTTCTCTGATAGTACATGAAATAATCTCACTATTTATTAATTTTAATGCCATCATGTAAACTACTAGAGCTAATATTGAGGCACAGTGATATAATTTACCTATGGTGATGCCTAAAATAATTGCAGACCCACAGAATTCCCACAAAATTGGTCCTATATTCCGTTCAAAGGTACAAAGCTGACCTTTGATTCCCATTTCTCGGTTAAATACGAAATTAATTTTACAATTTACGTCCTTGAGTGGCGGTCAATGGGGCTGAATAGAATCTAATTTGGCCTGTGGAGCTCAGTCCCCAAATTAAATAATGTTTATTATAGAATAAAGATACCGTTGGATATTTTACTTTTCGACAAATAGGACTTTTGATTTTATAAGAGTTTGAACTCTTATAATATCAAAAGTCCTGACTATTTGCTTTTGATCAAACGTTTTTATAAATAACGAGCTTTTGCCCGCGGCTTCGCTTGCGTTAAGAAGTATTATTATATATACAAACTTTCATCCCCTATTTTAACCCCTTGGGGTTGGAATTTATCAAAATCCTTTCTTAGCGGATGCCTACGTCATAACATCTACCTGCATGCAAAATTTCAGCTCGATCCATCCAGTGGTTTGGGCTGTGCGTTGATAGATCACCATGTCAGTCAGTCTTTGAGTTTTGTATATTATATAGATAATGGTTCTCACAAAGTTCTTTTGTCCCGTCTAAGTTGTCTAAGTAACTGAAGGACTCGTGTTGTACGGTGTACCAGACAACACTAAGTACTTAATATATTGAGAAATACCTTTTCCGTTAGGTCTGGGTGGGTACCACACCATTGATTGTGGTAATGTGAAACTGTATATCCTGGAAAATCGATTTCGATCATGAACAATCAAAGATGAATTATTTATGCCACTCTACACGTCCGTCATTACTCATTGCTCATCGATCAATCCAAGTAGAGACAGACTACTATAGTATATTTTGAATTTTAAAAAGTATTTAATAGAACAACAAAAGTCCCCTAACGTTCACACTTGAAGTAAAGTAATTCAGTAATTATTTAATGCACCCGCAAGCAACAGTTGCGGCGAAGTGGCTCAGTTTCCCGGCTAATACATGCACAATGTTTGCACCGGAACTTCGAACAATGCCACACAATATTAAAGGATTTTCGGTTTGTTCAGAAACTACTATGATACTGCTGCAATTTATTTGTTAATGCACTGGATTTTGTCGGCCATTTTGCTTTAGCAATCAGTTTTTATAGAATATGTCTTTATGACTAGCAATTATGTTTGCATTAAAAATTAAAATGCACAAAACACGTTTTTGAATTCAGCTACCACTTACCTGTCTCTATGAACTCTCATAATATTAGTCCATTCTCGTCCACACAGAGGAAAATTTCGTTCTTTTAATACTTTTAATTTAAACAGGCGCTCATTTCTTTGTGCTCTTTGACGTCAAACACTTTTTAATTACTATTCTCTTAGAATTTAGTTTCATTGAATTTTTATTTCGACACATATAATTTAGGAATAGTTCTTTCAGTCTAGAATTTAACTTTTCGTTGAAAGCCAGATTGTCTTTTTTACTACTTATCAATTATAACTATAGAAAATGATTGTCTCTTTTTAGGGTCGTTATTTCATAGACCGTTTTCCCATCAAACCACTACATTTTATTTTTAGCATTCCAAGAATAAGAATTGTTGAACTTAGCAAGGTGAGTTCAGTATAAACGGTGTTCTCTACGGGAGAGCACTTTGCTAAGACAAATACTTTCAGTTGAGCACGAAGTTTCGAGTTTCCAGCGCTTTATAGAAGGTATTGTACTGTTTCAGTTTACATAGGTACATCAGCACTATGGTACAGTATAAAAATAGTACGGTAGAGTAGCTCAGCTTTGCCATGCTTATCATTACAAGGACGAAGTAACTCTTTTACAGGGTTCAAGTAAGTTGATGGGGGTTTTAGTGATTTAAAATCTCTTAATCCATGTTTGACAGGTCTGAACCGATCAACTGCTTTTAATGAAATAATTTATTATTAAAGATCTCTTGATCTGGAAAAGGACATAGAAATTTTATTCACGTCAAATTAAATTATATGCATATTGCATAAATAGCGAACAGAAGGACAGGCATTTCAACACACTAATGAGTAAACCTATTAAATGTTACTGAAATTGTAACACATAATTGAAGACGTGAGTGGAAGAATCGATCAAGTAACACTTCGTAACATACGGACAATTACTCATTTTTTCCCTAATTATTTCAATAAAACTTGTAATTTATCTACTTCATAACCTAGCTAATATATCTGGCTACACAATATACAATCCATAGTTTTTCTATTTCAAATTACTTTTCCGGCACTAAGACCTCCATTTAAGCAATAAAACGGGAAGTTTTTTTCATGTTACTTACCTTATTCTTCCACTCACGTCTTGAATTATTATGCACGTAATAACTGTTTCCACAAACGAATACTGATTAATTAGTAATCAGCTTGCTGTATTAATTAGTGTAATTAAATCGTGCGTGTAGAGGCTATGTAACTTTCGTGTTTCAATGCTAGTAGTTAGTCCCAGAAGAATTTCGGAACGAGTTATCGTTTCATAATAATGAAGATGTGAGTTAAAGAACACGATAACTAACATTTTGTAATAATATACGGATATTTACTAATTTTTTTCCTTCATAATTTGAACAAACCTTAACTTATTTACTTCATCACCTGGTGGCTTCACATAAAATGCACAGCTGTTGTTTATTTCAAATAATTTTTCCGATCCAAAAGTCTCAATTAATGGAAGAAAATCGGCCAAGCGCAAGTCGGACTCGCGCAGGAAGGGTTCCGTACCGGTATAGAGCGAAAGTAGACAAAAAATTGTGTTTTTTGTATGGAAGCCCCCCTTAAATATTTACTTTATTTTAATTTTATTTTAATTAGTAAAGTACAAATATAACTAAGGATTTTGTAAAAATTTCAAGTACCTAACTGTTACCATTATTGATTACAAGCAAAAATGGCCAAAAATCACGTTTCTTGTATGGGAGCCTCCCCTAAAATATTAACTTTATTTTATTTTCAGTATTTGACATTTGTTGTTATAGCGGCAACAGATATCACAATATGTGAAAATTTCAGAAGTCTAGCTATAGCGGTTCTTGAGTTACAGCCTGGAGTCAGACAGACGGACAGACAGACGGACAGACAGACGGACAGACGGACAGACAACGAAGTCTTAGTAATAGGGTCCCGTTTTTACCCTTTGGGTACGGAACCCTAAAAACGGACATTTTTGTACTGTTACTTATCATGTTCTTCCACTCGCGTCTTCAATAATTCTTACAAATGCACTAAAATATGGATGTAGAATATTACTACTAAGAAAAACATAGTTTAAAAAGCTACTAACTATACTTACATACATAGTGTAACAAAAATAAGTGATAAATACTTTAGAGTGTGTACGTGTTCCTTGTAGAGAGTTCACTGTGAAAGTAGCAGCCCTGAAATACCAACTTTTTTTCACTTTTGTATGGGGAAACTCGTGACGCTCGGGCCCTTGCCGATACAAAAGTGAAAAAAAAATTCGTCTTTCAGCGCTGCCTCTTTCACAGTGAACTCTCTACAAGGAACACGTACACACCCTAAAGTATTATCACTTATTTTTATTACACACTGTATACGTTAGCTAATGTACTAAGAATTTCAAATTATAATTATTTAGAAAATTAAATGAAAACTATTCATAAACAATAATAACGCGAGTTAGGCGCTGTTGAAAATATAATTATATAGTCTTCAAAATGCAACGAGACATATTCTGATAAGCATTTATTTTCCTTCACCGTACCATACATTCGTAATAACGTGAAGCCTCGACCGGAGCCCGGGCCGGCGATGTGCTCGGAATTGACTTCGGGCTTCGAGACAACTCGACTATTATCCGCGAACGCTGCTGGTGCAAGTTATACGCTTTCGATACAGTAGAAATTGATTTATTAAGAGGATACACTAGAGCTATTTTTCCATACAAACGCTGTTCCCTCTTTCTTCCCTGGATAATGCCGGTAGAGTTATAATTTTTTTCCTGAATATCTAGAGCTACTAATACAATGTCCCTATGTTTTATTTTTTTTTCATAATTTAATTATTAAAAAAGATATTATGAACATTCAAAAACCCAAAAAATGGCCAGATTTTCAGATATGTTCAAACATCCAGAAAACAAATTTGGCTAGATTATACAAATAAAACATAGGAACACAGCTCAAACCTTGCTTTAATTTTTAAATTAAAAAATACTTAAATCGGTTAAGTTTTGGAGAAGAAATCAGGGGAGAACGAATCGTTGATTTTCTGCAGTTGTCTCTATCGCGCTCTGCGGTATAGGCTTGAGGACTACTAATTTTATTCTCTGCTTGAGGTAAGCTAGGAGACAGCAATAGATATTACAAGTCTAGTACTTTTTCATTTCTTTAGCCCTTGGTGTAACCTCTTAAACACTTGCGGGATATGTGTGGAGGCCGCAAAGGAAGAATCTGCGCTAAGTACCGCTGCGGTACCGCCACGTACCGCCACATACTAAATGATGCCCGCAACTCTGTTGCACCAAAATTAGTTTATAGGAACCGTACATTTTTCAGGGATAAAAAGCATTAAGCACATTATAAACTCCAGCGAAATTCAGCAGTTCTGGCGTGAAGAGGCAACGTACAGACACTAGACAGACACACTTTGGCATTTATAATATTAGTAAGAAAGTATGGATTATGTCGAGACCACCCCAATCAGGCGTTGGCACAAATTCACTGATAAGTTTAAGGCGCTATATTGAAAAAACTGTCCTTTTTGACGTAATACTATAGGACCCTCAGAAATGTTACAAATCTAGTAATGAGATATACATATCTTCATTCATAGCCTTATCTAGGTTTAAGAAGAACTAGAAACACGATTAATGTATTTTGCCTCGATACATTTAATTTTAGAAATCACCTCTTAAAAATACGTTTAGTGAGAACCATGCATTTTTCCGGAATAAAAGTATCCCATGTCCCGTCGCGTTACTCAAAGTATCTTCATACCAAACAGAAAAATCGTTTTAGTGGTTTGGGCGTAACGAGGTAACAAATTCTTAGACATACACACTTTCATATTTATAATATTAGTATGGATTTTTATTGTGTAGGTACAGCAAAGTGTTTTTTTTATGAAATAAGGGGGCAAGCAACTTTCGTCGCCCATGGACACTCGCATCAGAAGAGCTGCAGGTGCGTTGCCGGCCTTTAAGAGGGAATAGGGTAATAGGGGAGGATAGAGATGGGAAGGGAAGGATTAGGGGATGGTAGGGAAGGAAATAGGGTAGGGGATTGGGCCTCTGTAAGCTCACTCATTCGGCGAAACAAAGCGTAGCTGCGCTGTTTCACGCCGGTTTGGCAACGTGGTATTTCTCCGGTTGGGTATTTCTCCGCATGACTCTCCGTGTGTGTTTGCAGAATGAATTATGTTAGGAACTATAATGACTAAAAATCAAGAACATCAAGAATGGATTAAAACGCTTCCGCTCCTGACTTGACGACAGCACTTTTAGAAAAGTATGATCGCCTATCACACTCGACGCTTTGTGACATGACAATGGTTCCACTATCAGCCTAAGTCCTGATCAGCGCGGGTTTTACTCCTGATTGATTCCCATTGTTGGGCTTAGGTGATGGATGGAATGGGCGTCTAACGTCTTATTATGGGGGACTGATAGATTTTTGATGTCATTGGTAGCTGAAGCTGATTATCTATTGTGAAATAAGGGAGTCTTCATAAAGTCGCAATGAACGGGGTACGATCGATCCGGTCGGATGGACTGCAAGCCGACCTGACCGGACTCATGCATACACACAGGAATGCCCGAATTGAGTTCACCAATCAGGTCAGTCCAATCGCATCGATTGGTCCATAAAAGCGACACGCCCGTTTATGGGCCTATAATATGGGCCTCCCTTTCCAAATTTTCGAAAATATCGGAAGCCACAAATTTATTATTGTGGAATTCCTCAGTGTAATAAATAATTGTTCTTGAATACATAATTTTCAATAATTCAAGCCAACAATAGGGATTTAAGCGTTATTTTGATTGATGATATCAAGGGGGAAATTGTTAATTCAGCATGAGAACTAAGCAACGATAAGGGGGATAGTTGAAATATGCCGGAAGATGGGGAACTTATGAATTTTAAGCACATCAGACTACTTACGTAATTCAATAGCGCCTACACTCGAGATCTTTGAGGGCTCATACGTGCAAAGAAATTTTGCTTATTTCAATATCATATTTTAGAAACGTGTCGGTTAGAAACGTTGCCCGTGGAATAATTTTGTCAGAATCAGCATAATGTGCCTGGAGAAGTGGAGATGGATCCAGGAGTTTACAGTCAAGACTTGAGCTTGACTGTAAATTCATACAAAAAATTGTGTATTTTTTTTATTTGTTGGGATTCAAGGACGCCTAAATCTTTAGAAAGGTAACGTATTTTTATTTCGAGTGCCTGACCGGATTAGGAACGAAATGATATTATAAAGCCTTCGTATTTTTCTGACTTTTACTAATAGGCATGATGATTGATGACTATTTTTTACTTGGTAAATAAAGGACCATTTAAAAGTAGAAACATCGGTGAAAGAATTATTCTGTTAGCTTAAAAAGTTTCCAAGATATTATAAAATCTAAAAAATTAAAACCGACTTCCAGGGTAAAAACAATAATAATTTGTAATGAACAAAAAAGTGTTAAATAATTCTTACTCCTTAAAGTGCCTTATGCATAATTCTCCTAAACCTCAACTATTTCTGTACACAATCTTCATTACTTTGAAGACGGTACCAGATAAGAATGCTGAGTTCTATAAGACAAAATATTTTTAATATTTAAGACTGGTACCGACTTCAAAATAATGTAGATTGTGTACAGAAATAGTTGAGGTTTAGGAGAATTATGCATAAGGCACTTTAAGGAGTAAGAATTATTTAACACTTTTTTGTTCATTACAAATTATTATTGTTTTTACCCTGGAAGTCGGTTTTAATTTTTTGTTAAAAATAATAATTTCACTCTTTTAAGTGCTTTATAAGCTGGTTTTCTGCACAGACTAATGTGTTATGCTTGGTGACTTTGGATCCAGGATACACTTTCATGATATTATGAGAACTCATTGTCTGATGTCACTACTTCAGAATTGCTTAAGCAACTCCAAGCATATACCACTGTATACCTAATGTATATGCTTATTGCTTGGCGTTAATCAAGCAATGATAAAATTAATGTTCATACGCCTGTCTTTAAAGGCTCTAAAGTTCTGTTCAGTGACTTTCTTTCTATCATTACACTCATCACTCATGAAAACAACTCAACATTACTAGATGACGCCCGCAACTTCGTTGCGCCAAAATTCGTTTCAAAATTCGTTCGACAAATTCGGGCTTTGTTCTTAAAGACGATTAAAAGTAACAATAATAGGGTCATAATTAGATAATTCATGGTGTGGTGACCGGTAGTAGTGATGATGATGATGATGAATGTAACTTGCATAGTAGCATAATATGCTTTCAGTTCTTAAACCAACTCCGAAACCCCCATACTTGCTTTTTGGTAGCACATGCTTAGGATACTTCTCATAAAATCGAAATCCATATAAATTTGGAGGAGTTCCCACGATTACTCACGGATGTATGGTGGAATGGTGGTGCTGATGATGATGATAAATTAAATTTGCATAGTAGTATATGCTTTCAGTTCTTAAGACAACGCCGAAACCCCAAACATGTATCTATAAGGAGTAAGGAGTTCTGTTCACCAACTTCGAACCATGGTATATCCTGGTGCAAAATCTTACTTTTCAGTTTTGGTAACATATGCCTGGAATACTTCATATGAAAACAAAAAAACATAGGTTTCCATTTGAATTTTGAGTTTCTGAACATTGCTTTTTGGTAGCATATGCTTAGGGTACTTCTCATAAAATCGAAATCATTATAAGTTTCCATATAAATTTGGAGGAGTTCCCTCGATTACTCACGGATGTATGGTGGAATGGTGGTGATGATGATGATGATTAATTAAATTTGCATAGTAGTATATGCTTTCAGTTCTTAAGACAACGCCGAAACCCCCAAACATGTATCTATAAGGAGTAAGGAGTTCTGTTCACCACCTTCGAACCATGGTAAATCCTGGTGCAAAATCTTACTTTTTGGTAACATATGCCTGGAATACTTCATATGAAACCAAAAAAAACATATGTTTCCATTTGAATTTTGAGGAGTTCCCTCGATTACTCATGGATCCCATCATCAGATCACCACTTTTTTTAAAATGGGACCAAATTGGAGTGAAACCTATTATAACAAAAGAAAAATTTTGAAAATCGGTTCATAAACGGCGGAGTAATCGTTGAACATACATAAAAAAAAAAAAAAAAAATATCCACAGACGAACGTATAACCTCCTCGTTTTTGGAAGTCGGTTAATAAAATAGACCTTCCCGAAATGCTCCGTACAAAGTGCTACGAAATAATTATGACGTCACCGTTTTGTAGTTTGTACGCATCGGGGGAGAACTTTATTCGATAGGTATATTATATTATATTGCGTTTAAGAAAGTGGTTTCATAACAAAAGATTTGTGTGAGCTTTTAATTGCACAATTAGTTATCGGATGGTAAATAAATATTTAGTTAATTTATGTAAAAAAACTGACTTATCTATCTAACTTTGAAGGTAGTTTATATAACAAAAAATATATAAAGTTATCAAGCTGATATTTTGGAAATACTTATTTTTTAGCGTTATATCTTTATTTTATATAAAAATCTGCTAACCTTTGACCTTGTCATCATCCCTTGGAATTTAGATAATAAATTTTATAATGAAACCTCGTCATACGTGAAACGATTTTGACTAAAGCAGTTCCTTTGAATCTGGTTCGTTTGATTTTAGACTCAAATATCAATGATTCCAATTTATTAAAGCTATGTTCAATGTTCATATTTGATTAGTTTCAGCTGATTTCTGTTCAAATACAATTTTTGGTCAAAATATTATGTTCCGCAGGGTAGTTTTAGCTTCAATATTTTAGTTTGATTCGCTCTAATGGTTTCCATGATTCTATGATGTTATTACGGTGAGTACGAAATTCTGTCAACCCCAATGTTTGGACTCCTGCAGATTCAATATTATCGTACAGTCACGACGAAAGTGGTCAAAATACAAATTATTTGTTACTTTTGATGAGAACAGTGAATTAGATTATGAAACTGTGCATAAAATACTGTTTATATCTAAATTATTAATAGTTCATACTTAGTAAACAATTTTTTAAACTATTATTATTATATTACTAGTTTTTATTGTAGTTTAGTTATTATTGTATTAGTTTATAGCTTATTATGAATAAATAAATACTCTATTCTGTGGTAAAAAAAAGTATTATCTATAGGTACATCTATACATTTAATAAAACTGTAGAAGTGAAAATTCTGTACATTAAATATATTCAAAAAATAACAAGCGGGGGGTGTCACTAAATCGCTATAGAAGCCGAATATGTGGTTAGTTTTTTGTCTGTCTGTCTGTATGTGTCTGCATGTTTGTTTCACTATCACACGAAAACTACTGATCCGATTTGAATGCAGTTTTCGCAGATATATTTTTCTTCTTCCAACTTAACATCTGGTGTATAAAATAATTTCCCCCCACCCCTCTAAGGGGACAAAAGAGGGAGTCAGATTTTGTATCAAACTTTTTTCCCGATTTGCATACGGTTTTCGCAGGTATATTTGTCTTCTTCCAACTAAACATATGGTATATAAATACCCCTCCCCCCACCCCTCCCTCTAACGGGACCAAAGAGAGGGTCAGATTTTGTATCAAACTCTTATCTTTAATGAACTTACTTCGTATTATTAACTGTGTTTTCCAACTTAATATCTGGTGTAATTCCCCCTCTTAGGGGACAAAAGAGGGTGTAAGATATTGTATCAACTGATGAAGTAGAAATAGTTTAAATGGCAAAACAACGTCTGCCGGGACAGCTAGTTATTTATTATTTTCATTAGTATTTATAATATTTCTAAAATACTCACATATAAATCCATAGTGGTATCCTGATTCCTAATACATAGTAACGATTGTTTTCATATCGTTTGTAATATTATGTATGTGCAAAATTTTTAATAATAACACAATAATAATGAAATGAACTAAAAAGAAATAAATATTAGGTATAATTATGATAGAAGATATAAAAAGAAAAGGGTACAATGTCAATGTATGAAAAATGTAAAAGCTTTCTGTAGCGATTGTACATGCATTAATAGCCTGAAATGAATATTCAAACGAACCCTTGTGGTGAGGTAAAGCTAAAAAGATATGAATATGAAGGGTCCATTTCGGTCTCTTAGTTTCGGCCTCAGCACTGAAAGGGTTTGTGAAGAATCAAAGTGATTTCAACCTAACAGGGTTTCTCGGCCTGATTTTTAGTACTTATCAACATCAATGTAATCATTATCAGATTCTGATGCTACACCTGAATATTTTCCGTCTTACACTTGTACTAATATAATATATTGTATTCTGTGCTCTTACTAATAAATATATTATGTACATGCCACATAAATAAATCAAGATAGAACGGCCACACGCGTCCGTTGCTAAGAAATCGCGCGTGTCAATTTTGCTTTGCTTTTAGTTAGAACAACTAAATTACCCGTGGAAAGAAATACCTCCTTTTAACCGATTTACTTTCGTACTTCTGTTTTTACAATTAGACACTGCACAATGAGGCATTTTTGCACAACACCTTCGATGTAATCAAGTCGAGACGTGCGCGCTGACTGAATAAACGTTCAACGAATTTTGCCCACTTGTGCAAGTTTGAAACACGCGTACTCCACACGCTTAGCCGTTCTATCTTGATTTATTTCTGTGGTACATGCACTTTTACGCCACTCCCTTGCGCCAAAACTCCTTTATCGCGATATTTTTCCGGGATAAAAAGTATCCTATGTCCTTTCCCGGGACTCAAAGTAACTCCATACCAAATTTTAGCAAAATCGGTTTAGTGGTTTAGGTGTGAAGAGATAAGAGACAGACACACTTTCACATTTTTAATATTAAGTATTATTAAGTACTTAAGTATTATTAAGTATGGATGTAAGTTGTAACCATTCGGATTTCAGTATCTTGTCATATTATTGCGATGTTTCCAATATGCCAATCCAAACAAGCCAACCTATATTTCGAGTAGTAATTCACTGATAATAATTATTCTTGTTGGTAGGGGTTTATGTAAGAAGCACGTTATAGTAGACCAAATTCTCTACAATTATCTCATAGTCAGTCATCAAAATAAGTCGTATATTCTGCAATGTAACAAAATGATACTTAAAATATATTCACTTCACTTATTTATGCAAGCAAAATTCATAACAATTTTAAAATACTTTTAGCGTAAAAGCCAAACAATAATTACAAGGGGCAACCACTAAAACTATTAGTGGATAAAACTAAAATTAATATCGAACGACCCCGGCATGGGCACCTCCACCGCAGTGAAATTCTCTAATGGCTTGCGGCGATCACCTAAGGTATCCCAGCTATCCCTTAGCGTTATTAGTTTTAAATATAGAGTTATGAGAGAAATTGATTATGATGCGGTCTCATTCTTGTGGTTGTCAATATCATCATTATAATCATTTCAATCAATCATTGTGTAGTATATTTGTGATTTAGAGCGTTCCTCTTGAAATTGCGGATTTCTGCGTTAGAAAAATTCCTAATTTTGGATAGAACAACGCAGACTTGACTATCTGACAAGAATGTCGTGTTATAAGAAGTCGATCCTGCGCCTGATCTCTTGTGAGTCGTATCTGTTTTCCTGGTAGGTATTATTGGTATGGGATTCTGGTATTTTTGTCACCATTTTCATCATCACATTATTAATTATTAATCATTAGTAATCACCAAAATTTGCATCGTTGATCACATCAGACAAAAGTAATTAATGATAGTATTTACCTCTTGGTATTGATTTATTTCAGTTTCCTTTACTATCATAACTCTCTTAGGTCAAAGTTCACTAGTTTATTAATTAATATTAACGATATTCCAAGCACGCATGTTGGATCAAGGCAGCTTGTCACGATTAGAAAAAAATCTTAACTGGAGAAAATGTTCTACAGTTTACTTTTCCTGGTCTTGTTGTGTTTTTTATGTAACTAATACGGAAAAGCGACTGTTAGGATTTTTTAACGTTTTGCTTTACGTCAATAAACCAGGGAACAAAGAGGCGAATCGCCTGATGAATAGTATAGCGATAATAACTACGAACTCTTCTACTTCCACTGTCAATTTATCTTTGGTCAGACCAAAAATTGAATTGAAAAATTGAATAGAATAGTAAACATTATTTACGCTAGGAATAGGACGCAGCACTGGTTTTCTTTTTCGTAGAAAATCATTCATCTCCGCTATAGTTTCGATTTATCTGAGTCAGCGATTTAATAACAATAAGCGTCATCAGCATGTGCCCAATTAATCAATCAATGTTCACAATGGATGGATGTTGTGATAATGTCTGACGATATTACATAACTTACGAAATGTCCAAGATGAACGTTGCTTAAAGATAATAATGTATATGACGGTTTGAAGATAAAAATTAAAGGAGCGTCATTGCTGGCCGATTGTAAACTGTGTTTGAAGGCACCGTAGCCTTTGAGGTACGAGTTGAAGGACATGGAAGTACTAGGGATATTTACGAAAACAAAGAAATAAAATTGAAGACGTGAGTGCAAGAATCGTACAAGTAACATTTCGTAACATACGGACAATAACTCATTTTTTCCCTAATTATTTCAATAAAACTTGTAACTTATCTACTTCATAACCTAGATAATATATCTGGCTACACATACAATCCCTAGTTTTTCTATTTCAAATAACTTTTCCGGCCCTAAAGCCTCCATTAAAAAAAAAAAAACGGAAGTTTTTTCATGTTACTTACCTTATTCTTCCACTCACGTCTTGAAATGAGAAATAGGACCGCAGTGTGGCGATTATTGTGACTTAATATTATCATTAATATTAGAGTATTAAATAATAATTAGCAACAAGTAACAACCTACTATAATAACGTGGTAACTGTGCTCCTTTTAATAACTAGTTGGTGCCCGAAATTCCGTACATTTTCCAGGATATAAAGTATCGTTATGTCCTTTCCCGTTTCTGTATTGTCGGTTCAGGTATTTGGGCGTGAAGAGGTAACAGACAGACGATCAGACACACTTTTGCATTTATAATATTGGCATGGATAGTAATAAGCAACAGCCTAACATTACAGCGTTGAAATAGTACGCAAAATTTTGAACTAACTAATTCTAGCACTAAATTTCACTTGTAACCCGAGTCCCGACTACTCAGAAGGACACAATATAAGATATTTTACTAACACAAATTAAATTTTATGTCGAATTCCTACTACAAGGTTTCTATGTCCTAGTTAGGAAGGGTTGTTTTATGTCCACCCGGTATTCACAACTACCATTTTAGACATTTTTGCCTTTAGGACCTAGCTGGGGTATGGAAGGAATTCAATTAATGTCAAGGTCGTTTTAAAGTAACTAACATTGTTGAAATAGTAAGTTATCTGGGTATTTTTAAGGTCCTAAAAAGGTCTTTGTTATAGGCTGTAGGCAAAAGTGTGCATTTGTTATTTAATTTTACTTTTACTTATTTACATCGATATTGTTACAGTTTAGAAATATCTGTTTTTTCACCCGTGTGTTTCTAACGGCCCGGCCGCAACTGCGTGTATCGTCCGAAGCTTCGTGCAATGAGACGATGCTATTGGACGATACACGCAGATCGTCCAATAGTATCGGCTTTAGCGCGAAGCACCACGCATATGCGGCCGCGGCATAACGATTCTTCTCGCCTCGATATTACTCAAATCGGTGGTAGGCATCACGTAGACTCTACGTTCAAAAAGCGTAATATCGAAAATAATTTGAATAAATAATTCCAATTTTGAATTGGTAAAGAGTGCTTGAATATCCATTTCAAATTCCAATAAAGTGTATGCAACGAAATTGCGAGCAGCATCTCATTTTTCTTAATATGCTTCGATTTCTTTAAATTTCGCTTCAGTTACGAAGGGAATATTCCGAATATAATTTCAATTAGAATCGCCGTGGAGCAATTACCTGCATTAGCACGAAATGTAATCAAAGGGCGTAATGGCGGCTACAAAGCCACGCTAATTCGATACTAATGATAGCAGGGTCGTGAATTGGCTCGACAGGAGCTATATAGCCTCTTATCGGCTCCATAGGATCAATAGTTCTACAGGATAGGCCCAGCCTTGGATAAGCACCAAGTGAACTGATGTTAAGTTATATTATTTGTTTATGAGATGTACATAGTTACATACATAAAGATGTATATGGCCTTCAAAACTGCTTGCGCAGATTAACAGCAGATTACAGTCTCTTTGAATGTCTAAAGCATGACTAATTCAAAAATATTAAATCATTTTTCTTACAAGTTAGAAAAAGCTAGAGACACTTCAATATTGCATCAATTAAATTATTTAAACTTCAACAAACAAAATCAATTGCTGTCAATGTTCATAATATTATTGCGAATCTGCTTACCATACACATACATACATAAGGCAGGTATCTATAGCAATTATTTCCAATGCCCATTGCCCAATCAATACTTTTACGAATTATATCAGATCAAAGCTTCAATTTCTAAACGTATTGTGTGAACAAATTAGTTTTCCGAACAATAAACAGTTCTATAACTAAAAGGTCAGTTATTCCAAATTCGAATCACGTGACAAAAGGGACAATTATTGTCTGGTAGGGTAACCAGTAGAGTCGAAAGCTGGAGGAGTCTATCCGGAACATAGATTATTTCAATAATAATTATTGTTTAGCTACGTGGAATAAAAAAATATATTTGGCACGTTCACAGGCGATGCTAGACTCCATAATTATTGTACTCTTGACTCTATAGTTGACTCTATAGTTGTACCCTGTTTCCTCCCTGGATAATGCCGGTAGAGTTATAATTTTTTTCCTGAATATCTATGGCCTCTAATACAATGTCTCTATGTTTTCTTTTTTTTCATAATTTAGTTATTAAAAAAGATTTATGAACATTCAAGAACCCAAAAAAATGGCCAGATTCTCCGCTGTGTTCAAACATCCAGAAAACAGATTTGGCTAGATTATACAAAAAAAAACATAACAACACAGCTCAAGCCTTTCTTTAATCTTTAATGAAAAAAGTACTTAAATCGGTTAAGTTTTGGAGAAGGAATCAGGGGACAACGAATCGTTGATTTTCTACAGTTGTCTCTATCGCGCTCTGCGGTATAGACACAGAATACATTATATTAGTGGTATAGGCTTGAGGGTGCTTGAGGTAAGGGAGACAGCAATAGATATTACGAGTACTTTTTTTCATTTCTCTTGACCTTGGAGTATCCTCTTAATATTTTCGTCACGGGTCTCGAGAAAGATTCAGATCTTGGGCGTCAGTACAATTGTAAGGTTTTGTGATTGGTTTACCAAAGCAGCACGTGGCTTCTCAAGAGTTGCAGTTATAATTGTAATGTGTGTAAATATGCCTAATAAAAAAAATATCAGGTGATGGAAGAGTTACCCCTTTTTTTAAAAAAAAAGTGAACCTAACACTTTTCTCTTTTCACCTCTCACGGAAGAACACATCCAAATCCGCTATTCTCCTAATACCTGGCTACCATTTAAGGAAAGTGAGTTTAGTTGGCAGAAAATATAAACATTTGTACACATTGTTCCACAGAGGACATATTACAAACACGATTACTAGGGACAAAGGAAAATTTTATATGGAGCTTCAAAGGAATTTTGTGACGAATATAGTTTTTATTGTGTTGTTATAAACAATGATAATGTTGGAATGTGTTTATTGCCTAAGGGTAAGAGGAGCAATTCAATTTGTCATATTTTCTCAGGATACTTTCTTGCTTTAGGTCGTGTCATGAAAGTATTCGTCATTTCTCGTTTAGCGTGCGACGATTACTATTACAAAATTTTAATACTCACTAAATACTAATTCTTGCCTAGATTCTTTCTTCTTCTTCGACTACCTCCCAAGCACTTCATGCTCTACCATGAGGTGCATCATTGTAGGTTCGTAGTTTTTTTTTTAATCTAGTCTTCTATGAACTATTTAATGTTGAACATATTAAGGCCGACACAGACTTAGCTATAATATATATTAATATGTTTATAGCTATGCATATTATTTTAAATTTTCTATACAATTTTCACTCAGCTATAATATATATTTCTGGTCTCAGTGTGTCTAGTACGGTATATTAATATATATTATAGCTAAGTCTGTGACGGCCTTTATAGTCTATCAAAAAAGTGAAGAAATTAAAAAGTGGCAACATCGTAATGTCATCCCTTTATTCTTAGATTGATTTGATTTTTGAAAGGGATAACACTACGATGTTGCCACTTTTTAATTTCTTCACTTTTTTGACAGACTATATATTTATTTATTAAATAAGATTGTGTTTGAGTCTGACGCACTCTTATGTTAATTTACTTAGGGCCTGTTTTACAACATCCTGAATCCTGATAGCTATCCACACCTGAACTTGACAGATTAAGGGCCTGTTTCACTAAATTTCCTGATAAAGTGTCGAATAGGCTATTTACAACTTTTTTGACAGATTCTCCATACTTCATCTGTCAAGTTAAGTGGTGGATAGCCTATCCGGCACTTTATCAGAAAGTAGTGTTAAACAGGCCATTAATGATTTTAATATAAACTCAATAATAGCGTGCAGGGTAATTATAATTTCAATAAAACGACCGTGTTAAAAACAGAATATAATTTATCAAGTCCAATTCGCATAGTTTAAACCGCTACTATAATATTATATAGAACATAAGTCTTCACTAGATAAAAAGCCCTCGTATTTTACATAAGATTTATACAATATAACAATTATTACTTATTCTTATGAGCAATTCTAAGATATAATACAAGTCACTCTTATTCTATGCTACTTTGTTTTTTTAGAGGTAAGTATATAATAAATATTAAATATTATTGAGTATTCTTAGTGACTAAATTTATTATTCATACAAAGGGTGGTAAAATATATATATTTATATTTTTGTGCAGTCTACTGACATTACTTGTTTTTGGTTTCAACGCAACATCATCAGCCAATGAGACGAGAGAAAGAAAACTGGAGTTCAAAGCTTTATCCTGTGTTAAAAGTCCGTAAAGGACTATAGTCAGGGCTATGTCAGACGGGCCTTGGAAGTTTGTTATCAAACCTTTCATCGCAGATTCCTCAGGGTGTTCAACTTACTGTAAAAAATATTTAAGTATGTGAATCAGAAAACAATCTAAAATTTCTGTCGATCGCAGTCGCTTGAAGCAAAGGTGCGAAAGCCACCTTAACGGTATACCTAAATGCAGTCGTTTTACAACACCACGACTTTATTGCTTCAGTAATAAGATTCTAAATGTGGTAATCAAAATTCTGAATAACGACGTGCGACGGTACACCTCCCATGTTATAATAACATAATAATATATTATATTATATTAAAATTGCTTTCTGAATAGTTTTCTGAAAAGTCAGAACTGTAGCTCGAATGATATCAACCTGAAAATATCTTATTAAAAGTAAAAACAGCTAATAGTAACACTAATTAATATTTGAAAACGCCGAAGGTAGAAAACTGAAACTGCAGAGTGCAGGCGACTACTAATATGAATATTGAATTCTGTTAAAAACTTGCTTTACAAATTATAAGACGTCTAGTTAATATAAATACATCAATACCTGTAAAATACTGCACAAAAACATAATCAGTAGGACGAATAAAAACAAAAAAATAATATCATGTAAAACACAACACAATTAGTTTGAGCAAACTGAGATCACAGTGTAAAACATTCTAAAATTAATGATAAATTAGTTACTATTTACAATTTGGCACATAATACAAAGTGAGCAGTTATAAAATATACCCGAAAACTTTTTGTGACTAGAAACATCATAATTATTTATAACTTATATAATAATAATATTATTATGTTACATCTTACAACTAAAAATATTTAATGCTTGATTAACCTCACTGATCTGTCTAAGTATAAGCAGAATGTTGTTTTTGAGAGCTTCTTCATAGTAAATTCTGGTAACGTTATCGAATATTAAAATAATATGGAATTTACATTTGCGATCATTTGACCATTGTCACAGAATATACCTATAATAGTATGCCATTGTTTGTGCGACGGGTAGCGAATAGCGATGGACGTCGCCATGGTGCCGTACGTATTTAGTCACTTCAATAAAATAATATGGGTGAAATACTTTATATGGCAAAACAACATTTGCCGGGACAGCTAGTAAATTATAAATTAATAATACCTCTGTAATATTTTGCAAAAATTATATTATGTATTTTGGGCGCATGATTAGGGCTGCTTATGAAAAGATGTTTAGAGAGATGAATATTGGTAATCCTAAAGAAAGTATTTAGATCTATCACCCTTTTAAACACTCAAGAATTATTCATTTTAGATTTTTCAAAATAATTTCAAACCAAATATCATTTTCATAACTTACTACTTGACCCGGTGAACTTCGTGTCACTTTAAAACCTTCCCTAGACTTCTACGAATATTTTAAGACTAACATCAGCCCAATCCGTTCAGCAGTTTTCGAATTTTAGCGCGACTAACACATTTCAAAATCCATTTTTAGGGTTCCGTAGTCAACAAGGAACCTTTAGAGTTTCGGTCCGTCCGTCCGTCTGTCCGTCTGTCTGTCTGTCCGCGGTTTTGCTCAGAGACTATAGGACCTACAAAGCTGTAATTTGGCATGAATACACATACTAATAATGCCGACAAAACAGTACATAAAATATTTAAAAAATATTCTTTTTTATGGTACCTCCCCTACACATAAAAAGGGGGTTGAATTTTTTTTTTCGCGCCCACTCCATCGTGTGGGGTGTCGTTGTGGTTTTTTAAAAATATTATGAGTATTCATAGATCATTTTCCGATTTAGGGATCCATTTGTGATATTAAGTTTTAAAGTGGAAAAAATCGTTAGAGTCCAGTGTCTCCCCCTTCTACCAGCTAAACGGTTGCTACTGGAAATGTGAAAAAATTCACGGGAGTAGGAAATATGCTGAATTTAAAAGGAAAACTATCACGGCTAAGAAGACTTCATAAGTTATTGAGTAATAGTCGATCAACTAAAAAAAATGTATTCGGCGAAGTATAAAGGAACTTTTCGTTTAAATTACTTTGAAAGTAACTGAGATGATGTTGTTAGTAGTGTAAAACATATTGTTATAAATGTACATTCATTGACCATACAAAATTTTCAAAAACTAGCGGTACTACGGAACCTTATATTGCGCGTGGCCCGACACGCACTTGGCCGGTTTTTACATATTATAAGACAAGATGTGACGAAAGATGTGACGAAGAAATATAAGTGGTAATAATGGCACAGAAGGGATGATGACAAGGTCAAAGATTAGCGAATTTTATTAATAAAATAAAGAAATATTGGTAAAAAATAAGTTTTCCCAAAATTTCAGCTCGATAGCATATTTTGTATTTTTTTTTGTTATGAGTCTTCAAAGTTGGATAATCAAGTCGATTTTTTTTTTCAATTAAATTTCTTAATATATTTTGTATACCATTCGATAACTTATGCAATTAAAAGCAACTTTTGTTATGAAACCACTTTCATAAACGCAATATTTAATATACCTATCGAACAAAGTTCTCTCCCGATGCGTACAAACTAAGAAAGAGTGACGTCAGTCTTTCGTAGCACTTTGTATGGAGCGTTTCGGGCAAGTCTATTTTATGAGATGTTTGAATTGTCATATCTTGGTGAATTTTTAAGCTATCAGAGTCATTCTTTCAGCGATGTTTCTATTTTTAAGGGTCGTTCAATTACCAATAAGAAAAAAATATAGTCATCAAGCCTATTATTATGATGTGTCCTAAACAGTAAGTATCACTTAATAATATTTTATGTATTAAATATAACGGTTATAATATTAATATTTATTATTTACGTACAGTGACTTTCCTATATACAAATACTAGTAAGATTCATAATATTGAGTTTCATAAGTCCTAAATTTCCTTCCTAGAATATTAATATAATAAATTGGCTTATTTTAATATTCAAAATTGTTTTTATTTTGATATGATCACTAAACATGTACACTACACTCGATAATCGATTCCCTAAAGAAAAACAAAACAAAGTCGATAATTTAGAATTAATACAGCATTAAATAAATATAAGATACAAGAATTTAGGGCTTGTTTCACCACTTCCTGATAAGTGCCGAATAGGCTATCCACCAATTAACTTGACAGCTCGATTATGGACAATCTGTTAAAAAAGTTGTGAATAGGCCATTCGGCACTTTATCAGGAAGTGGTGAAACAGGCCCTAATAATACAAACAATAATTATTTGATACTAGCTTGGCTATAGATATGGGGCAGAGTAGATTTTTAGTAGCTGTCACGTTTATAAAATGCTATAGCAACAATTTCATATGGTTTATAATCATGTGAAATTGTAGCTGTTCAGTTTCATTTTTATTAATTTCCACTTTTTATGGTCAAGCTAACAACAAATATAATAATTAAGATCTTCAAGTTGCTTTATGAAGAATTACCTGTACTTAATTTGAAATATGTGTTTACTAGTTTCAAGTCTTTGGATAAATTAATAGTATTATTTCCAACGTACGCAAGATTTTCGGGAATCACGAGTGCAGACTTTTTGCTACAGTATCAAATCACGCAGTGCACGCATGCCCTTTTGGACCGAGTAATGTCTGTCAAAAAAGTGAAGAAATTAAAAAGTGGCAACATCGTATTGTCATCCCTTTCAAATCAATCTAAGAAAAAAGGGATGACATGAAAGGGTTGCCACTTTTTAATTTCTTCACTTTTTTGACAGACTTAATACTCTTCATAATATATTATTACATTTCAACGATTACACAATTTACAACATATCAAATATACCTAGTTGCTATCAATTAGGAGACTTTGAATTTAACGTAAAATTATGTAAAAAAAAATTATATTATGCCTTCTGGTAAATAACGAGCAATCAATTCAATAAAACATCACAACGTTAACAATATTACAATCTAGAAGACAGATTACTGGACGGAAAAACAATTATTAGTAGAAAATATGATAAATATAACTACACTAGAGTCGTTAATAATTTCTACATTTAAACATATTGTTTAAAATAATTTGTAATGTGTATACAATTATGAAGTGATAGATTGAATTCTTACATTAATTACTTTAGAAAGCAATGTTCTCCTTATAACAAATAGCAACAAGTTTTGTCATAGAGTTTACGAAATTAAAATCAGAATTATACCTCACGTACTGTGCTTTCGAATAATATTAAATTAAAACTATCAAATCACGTAGGAACTTGCAAAACTACTTACGTCAAATCAATTAACATCCAAGCACGACCCGTCACTAACTTCTAACGGAATTCACAAACGAGGGTAGTTTCAACCCGAAACGTGATTAAAAATATCACAACCATAATTAAAATAAACGAAGCTTTTTAGAATATCACTTGGAATATTATGGCAAGTGTCCGAGCTAGTAGCATAGCGAAATAGTTTACAAAAATTATTTTTTTTAAAGTAATAATTAAAATCTTATATTAAAGATCAGAAATATTTCGATTACGACAGGCAACCAACGTAGAGATTTTATGTTAAGAAATTTCCGAAAATGGCAACTTTATAGCAAACGATAGCTCTGCTACCAGCAAAGACTTTTTCACTAACTTAGCTCTATCAGTTATAACAATAAGTATGATACGAGGAAATATTTAAATCAATTATATTTTTACAATTATTATTATTTTAAATATAGTACTTATGTAGTAATACTGTTTGATATTGTACATTGGTGTGTTTTGTTATTTGACTAGTGCATAAGCGTAACGGTAGTAGTCAAAAGTTATATACAAATAGTATATTGATATGCTACACGTCTACACTAACTCTTATATCACATACTTCTATACTTAAAATGGCCTTAGCTACTTGGACATTTGGTCGTTTGAGATCTCAAAAGTACAGTTAATATTCGTTGTTAAGATGCAAGTAGATGAGCGAGACAATTAATAGTTAACTAACCATTTTAATCAATAATGAATGCATTGATTTGTTTGTTTCAAAAAAATAACAAGTTCCATATTATGTTGATAATCAACCAATTATCATCAAAAAAAGTTTCAGAAGAATAATTAAATTAAGAGATCTACTGCGTGAAAACGACCAAATAATCTCCGGGCTAGGTGCCACATTTGAGAATCTTACGGAAGGCCTTCCTGAATTCCGGGTTGAAGATAGTATAGATGACGGGGTTGAGGAAGGAGTTGATGTAGCCCAGCCAGGTGTTGAGGATGAAGACGGTAACACCAGGCGTGAATTGGAGGCCGAATTTCGCACAAATGGCATCTAACACGTTGCAGGTGAAGAACGGAGTCCAACAGAAGAGGAATACACCTGGTAAATAAATAACCATTAATTCGATTTAATAGCGTAATATATTATTTTAATCATCCGACTTTATTTAATTAAATTGAGTATAGTCAGATTCATGAGCAAAAAGTATAATTTTTGGTAAATTTTACAAATAAGTAATATTGTAGAATGTGAACATCCTTCCAAACACAATTTAAGGCGTAATTAAGACAAGCCGTGTGTATATTTAATAAGCTCTTGAGACTTTAAATAGACGATGACAATGTTTCAAGTACAAAATGAATTAAACCACTTTAATTTAAACGAGGAAAGTTGAAGAACATTTTAATTAAAGTAAATTAAAAGTAATCTTCTTACCTAAAACAATTGCGAGCGTTTTAGTTGCTTTTCTCTCCTTTTTTGCTGAGGATTTCTCTCTTTTCTTTTTGCTTGCTTTATTTGCTTTGTATATCGTGAACCTAGCGGTCGCCGCACTTGCTTTTCTTTCTTTTTTGCTGCTCGAGCCGTCTCTTATATCGTATTGACTAGTGCCGAGATCGTCGTCTGAGCGGAATGCGATAGACGCGTTTCTGAAAACAAATTGAAAATCTGAGAAAACATGCTTAATGCTTTGTACTATCTGCTTTAACGTGCTTAGAATTAATGTATTTACTTTGGGGCCATAACTTTTAAATGGCGTTAACCCCGGTTAGATTAAATGATAACATACATATTTTGTAGAAATAGCAACATTCCCTCTTTCCCCTGAGTCACAATGACGTTTACGAATTCTGCAACAGGAAATGACTTGAAAGGGGCAAAAAATCAAATGTGGAGTCTATTGAATACGGTAAATGCCTTCAGGAGCGCTTTATAGGTTATAACTGTTATAAGATTAATGGTAAAAGTAAATAAATAGTGTGACGGTAAAAATGTGGGTTTCAGACTTTCAGTGGCAAGCTTATTCACTTCTTTGCTAACTTCTTTGGGCGCGTTGAGAGTAAAATGTCAAGGTCGCGTCATAAAAAAGAGGGTCTAAAGTCTAAACTCGAAATAATGACACCCTCACCATTTTGGACAAAAGTACTTCTGACTCGTGTATCTCATATTATACTTACTCTGTATACGCGCTCTTTTTTACTTAGTTTTTTCATAAAATAAATGGGCAAACGTGCCCACTAAACGGGTCACGTGATGGAAAGCAACTACCGTCGCTTATTAGAAGAGCTGCAGGTGTGTTACCGGCCTTTTAAAAGGAGATATTGGTCCGAAAATACTGCTGGTGACAGTTGGTTCCAGAGTTTGAGAGTTCGCGATAGAAAGTTACGCGAAAACCGCACGATGGAAGACTTAACTCGCTTTTTATCCCCTACCTGGAATCTGAGTCCATCCTCTTGCCGTTCCGCTTCCTATCGCAGCCCATGTTCCTGAGCACCGTCGCGTCGCGTAGCCCCGGCGAGGCGGGCGGCGAGGTGTGGTCGCGGTCTAACGTGGACGCCGCGTAGCCGGAGTCGTTGTTGCCGTTCGGATCCGGGGGCTGGCACTTGAGACTACGTTTTGGGGGCCTGTTTAGAGAGAATAATATGTGAAAACTAGGTGACGCCGTTGCGCCAAATCGTCGTGCGGGAACCGTAGGTTTTTCGGAATAAAAATCATCCTATGTCCTTTCCCGGAGCGGTTTGAGCGTGATAGACAGACAGACACACTTTCTCGTTAATAATATTAGTATTGATATTGTGTGGTAAGAAAAAAAAACCACGGACGATATTTCCCTTTTAGTAGTTTACGATAGCTGTACGACGGCAACGCGGACCATTTCACAATTTTCAAGTCTTAGTCAATCTTTTTCAGATAGGTTATTGGTAAGTTTTAACTTTAACCACAGAATATATTATATATATGTAGTACCAACATTCTAAACTTTAAAACCGAACATATTATAACGCAATGAAACTTGATATACAGCGGCAGAGACGAGATAATAATATGCGATATTTAAATTCTGACACGCACATGACGGTAAAATTTCCTCAATTTGGTCATAGAGGAGATATCATGTAAAAGACGCTTATATGCGAATCATGCTGACTTGAATGAATAATATGTTGCACTGTACAGTTAATTCAAAGTACCATAATATAAGAAAATTCATAGGCAGTTGACAGACCTACGCTACGTGATTTGGTCGGATCATGTCAATTCAATGTTAATAAGTGATCTATCGGCTGGGTTTCACGTAATGCGACCAAATTACTTAGGTTCGTCATTTGCCTCTGAACCAACTTCTCTGATAGTACATCATATTATTGCTACAATCATACTTAGCAGTCTCCTCAGTGACGGTGGCGAGCATGAACTCCGTGGAGCGGTTGTTGGGGATGACGTGGCACTCGTCCGCGTCCTCCAGCTCCACTGACTTCTTTTCGAAGCTGGAACACCATACTAATGTGAGAAATCCTTATACTCCCACACAGGTTTCGATAACGGTGTTGAACGTATATATGACATATGAAAGGTAGTGTCACTTGTAAGAATGTGATGTAGAGCTGTGTATTACATTGTTGTGAATAAATGCTTAGAAGTCTTATTGGTGTCTTCTTCATGGTCCATCGAGTAGCCGGATCTTATAGAAGAGCCAGCAGCAATATGGAGAAATAGTAATAGGCAACTTTTGGTGAGAATAAAATTATTGAGGATTTGTGAGCGAGTTGCCTTGACAACCGATAAGCAAATTTGGTACTCGAACAATTTTGCGACTATGGAAGGGTTTATAAGAGTACAAAAGCATATTCAGATACAAATTACGACAGATTACGCTAAGTTTCAAATATCATCTAAGAATAGAACACGAGCCTATATAAATGCTCGGCTCGAGGGCTTAGAACAAACATGGGTTCAGTTCAAAAAGAATCACTACGAGCTGTTGAGAAGTCAAGAGTTTTCAGATGATTGCGAGTATTTTAGAGACTTAGTATTTGAGGAAGTAGAGGAGGAATATATGCAATATAAGGCCGCATTAAAGGAGAGTCTCCTATGTACTAGAGATGTTGTCCCTACCGCTGGGAACTTGCCCCAAATTCAGATTCCTAATTTCTCGGGAAAATATACAGAATGGTACACTTTTCACAATTTATTTGATTTGCTTATACATCGAAATTCCAATTTATCAAATATCGAGAAATTATATTATCTTAAGAGTTACCTAACGGGTGAAGCAGAAAGCTTAGTTCGTCATGTACCAATCACTGATGGAAATTATGAAATATGTTGGAATATAGTTAAGAAGAGGTACAATAACAAAAGATACGTGGCAAATAATGTACTCAATCGCTTGTTTAATCAAAATAGCCTGGCTTCTGAGGATAGCAAAGGGATAAAAAGGCTGTTAGATACAACGAACGAATGCTTGAGTGCCTTATGTAATTTGGAATTGGATACTTCCACGTGGGATATACTAATAATTTACATGGTGTCACAGAAGTTAGACCGAGAATCAAAGAGGATATGGGAACAAAGAATCAGTAGTAACTTGGAGAATTTACCTTCATTAATGGAATTTTATGAATTTTTGGAAAGTAGATTTAGAGCATTAGAATTCTTAGAGTTAAGAGAGGGAAAGACATACGTAGACGAAAGGAAAAGGACTCATGCCTTTGCCATCACGACAGTTTTATGCCCGTACTGCCAAAAAAGTCATAAGCTAGATCAGTGTCGATTGTTTCAAAAGCAAGATTTTGATACTAGACTCTACTTTATTAAAAATAAAAAATTATGCTACAATTGTTTCAGCGCATTTCACAGGCTCTCTAGATGTAGGCATTCTAATACATGCCATCAATGTCATCGTCGACATCACTCACTTTTGCATAGAGAGAAGGAAGTCAAGTCGTACTATTTTTCAAATAAGGAGATGGCTCAGGCAGCTAATGAGGACGAAGATAGCATAATAGGACAAAAACCTGTCGCCCAGGTACTGCTACCCACTGCTTTAGTAGCAGTTAATGCTAAGAAGGCGAGCATGACTTTAAGAGCAACACTCGATCAAGGTTCCCAAGCGTCGTTTGTAACAGATAAAACGGTGCAGTTATTAGGTCTTCAGAAGTTGCCGGTAGACGAAGTTGTGACAGGTGTGGGGGGTGAGAGTCAGAACATACAAATTAATCACAAGGTAGAATTTCAGATACAGTCCACTACAAGTAAATGCACGTGTAATATCGAAGCCTATGTTCTGAACGATTTATCCCCAACCCCCGGAACCGATGGTGTCCACATTATTAACTGGCCTGAATTGACATCTTTAAAACTTGCTGACCCGCGCTGCTTAAAAGCTGGTGAGGTAAACATACTGCTAGGCGCAGAAGTTTATGGGCTTATTTTGGCTAATGGTATACTCCGAGATCCAACACATAGGTTGACTGCCCAGAATACGCATTTCGGTTGGATCTTGTCGGGTTGTGTTCCAGAGAGTACTCGTTGCGCACGAGACAAATGGAGAGATAAAAATGTTAAGGGCCAGGAATTATTACTTGATATTGAGATTGAAAGTTTGCTCTTTGCCTAGAAAGTACTTATTCGTATTTTTTGTATTGTTTCTTATTATGGTTAAAGATTGTTTGTAAATGTTGTTAATTTTTAGTTACTGTTTTATACAGGGTCAGATATTACGTATAGACGATAGAGTATGTTATTATATTGGTTTTATATTATTTTTCTTAACGATTTTAAGTTACAGTCTGTGTTAAAGCTAATTTCATAGTCAGTTTGAGACTATAATATTGTCATGTTGAGGAATAGTGCTTAGTAATGATAGAAGTGATATGAGCTATCGGCATACCACAGGTAATAGGTATGGTTCAGAATGGTCGATGTAAAGTGTTGTGTATATTATTAGGATTTCAAGTATTGTTAAGAATATATTCTAGAAATATATTCATGGGGGGCGGTATGTTGAACGTATATATGACATATGAAAGGTAGTGTCACTTGTAAGAATGTGATGTAGAGCTGTGTATTACATTGTTGTGAATAAATGCTTAGAAGTCTTATTGGTGTCTTCTTCAAACGGTGGCCATTAAAACCAGACGTGTTACGAAGAAGTAATTTTTATAGTGCCTAAGTGCGTGCGCAGGTCACTCTCTTTTCCTTTAGTCTCGTAATCCAGTGGGATGGACGACCAACACGACTGGCGAGAGATCAGGTGCAAGACCTACTTTTTACATGCCCCTCTGAAGCATGGATGTGGCATTGATCATCTTACTTGTCAGACGATCAGATGATCAGCCTGCATTGTAATAACAGGTTTCCAATGCGAGAATCGAACCCACGACCTCCGAGTCAAGAGCCACGCTCTAAGCCACTGGACCACGGAGGCGTTGGAGGCTAACCTCCATGGTTATCCTTACTAACATGGTTGCAGATACACAGTCAAACCCAGAAGCAGATGACGACAAAAATTACATTGTCATGCTGTCAAGAATCAGTGAGAGTGTGACGACTGATAAAGTGTAAAAAATATTCTGTCTGTTACCATAAACTTTTAAAATGTTTTAAGGAAGAAATTTTTTAAAACCTTGAAATCACATAGGATATTGTTTGTTATCGGCAAAATGTGCGATTTAAAAATTGCTGCGGGGAAAGTTGCGGCTGCAGGCTTCTCAATTCTAATTGACCGTACTAATTGATATTAAATCTTACCTGATGTAAGGTGATAGCACTTTTATAGACACAATATTAAATGGTTTATTTCCTCATCATTATAGTATAGAATCTTTACTGTGTTTGCAAATACAGAATGCCAAGTAAAATCCATTTGCGTCAAAGCAAAAAAATCATGAAAAATATTTAAAAGAAATACAAACAAAATAAATCATGAATTTCCACAAATTCTGATCATCAGATTTCGCACACAATTTATTTTCCATAATGTATTCGAGCGAAATAAAGCACACGAGGTGAAACAACAAGATTTTCATACCAGATCCCAGCTTGGGCACGCCCAATGTCCCACTGGAATAGAATCTGTCCACCCGCGTAGATTTATTAGCTTCGGCATAGTAAAAGGAGAGCGCTTCGGTTTGGTTTTTAAATATTTATTTCGCCGTATAGAATTGCCATTTAAAAACAACAATTTAAATTTCGCGTTCTAACCGAACTTTTGTTATTTACTGCCAGTGAATTCGAAAGAACAGCAATATAACTAGAAGTAACTTTAATACAAACTACTTCTGATAAACTTAAATTGATCTGCGAAAGTGCACCTTTGTTCTTCAAATAATTTCGTTTGTCTGATACCACTTTTATAATACCGTTCGTGACTTTATGGTGGATACGAAGATTCAATGGCTCGTAAAATTTGACAGCCCGTAATATTTTTGCATGGCGGCGAACCAAATTGCTATATGGACTACTACTAGCTGACCTGGCATACCAAATATGATCACGGTTATATACTAAATATATTAATAATATGCATGTACTATGGATAAAACCCTTTTCCTTTAACCACCACATATTTTCTTAAAAAACCGAATCAAAATCAGCGGACGTACATCGAGAAGCGTCTTTATTTTAAACAATGCATCATGTATTGGTAAAAGCGATTTAATCTCCAACAGCAACTGCAGTGTTACTAATGATGATGAGATCTTAGTGATATCAGAAATCAATAGATATGCATCAGCAGGTTCAATTATTATCCAATTCAATTTGCGAGTAATCACCAGTGCACGCGATACGATGCATAAACAATTAATTTGTTAAATTGATGACTCCATCGATCTTGCCTGTCAGTGATATGCGACACCGGCCTTAATGAAAGATGGACCATGTGGAAATTATGTGAATTTTCATCAATTTCAACTGTAATCACGTCTGGACATTTCGGTAATCAATTAACGATATTTTACACCAATGTTTAACGGTGTGAAACAGTAACAGAATAAATCCTGAATGCGCTTAATACTTGTATTTTCATTGACTGTCGAGATTAAATTATATTATGCAGAAATATGTAACAGAAAAGTCTAATTCTTCTACTGAATAAGATCATTTTAGAGATCCTATTTGCATATTCTTATTTTTTAGATATTTCACGACTTTGTTCTGAGTTCTGACCCATTAGTGTTTTATTACCAAACAAATAAAAATTTGTTCTGTTGCAACGTTTAATGTCAAAATATTACCAAATATCCTTTGATGCCTAAGCATTAACTTACCTATCATCATGATCATCCTCATTGCTCCCCGACCCGGTGTTGGTTGGTGCGTCCAGCGCCGTCTCGAGCTGTCTTGTCGTAGCAACATTCTCTATCACCACGGCTGCCGTCGCCGGCTCTGACACCGGCGGCTGCTTCGCTGCTCTCTGCTTTTTCGCGCGGTTTCTTAAAGCCTAAAAATTTTAAAATATTTAGGGTCTGCTTCACTACTTCCTGATAAGTGCCAGATAGGCTATCCACCACTTAACTGGACAGATTAAGCATGGAGCATCTAATAGAAAAGTGGTGGAGAGCCTATCCGGCACTTTATCACGAAGTGGTGAAACAGACCCAAAGTGTGCGACACCTGGCACTAGAGCCACTTATAATTTAACTCTATTTCTAGAAAACAGAGATAAAATATCAAAAACTATAATTAGTTAATGCATGTAGATTGTATTTAAAATGTCCTTACCAAATGTTGTAACTGTTTTTGGTCCTAATTAAATAGAATAAACAAATAAAAATCAAAAAGTGACCATAATAATTGGTGTTAACCGAAAATTCTCATAATCAATATCATAATATTATTGAAACGTAAAAATTTTAAACAAAAATACTATCCGCAATTATCTAGATTCTAGTGCTTATGTTTTCTGATTATTAGGTCTGGTTTTATAGAAATAGAATTATGCAATAAATGGCACTAGTGCTAGGTAGTAAATGTACGCGCCTTTAAAATACAAGAATGCTTTTATCATCCATCCCGTTTAAAGATTTTTTGGACCATCCTTATAAACATGAGGGTTCGTAAACACCATTAAAAAGTAATACCAGATGATTGTCGAGTTAAAATTAACTTTACTCGTTTCCTCCGAGCATGATATGCTTTGCATAAAATATGCAATCGAGAAATTACGTGGGTTTTTACTCGACGAGGTTATTAAGATATTCATGCAGAAGCTTCTCGCCGGTATCAGTATTCAGTAATAATTTACAATAATAAATATGAAATGATACGCTTTATCGACTTGACCTACGGCACCGCAACGATTGCTAGAATTCCCAGGTTCAACATAACGTCATATTGTATTTATAAACTTATTGTTGATAAAAAAATACTTGTATTAAATCATGTTAGCACTTTGTTATAATATTGTGTGTACTGTCTTGTTTGAAAATGAGTTTAATTTGGGTGTAATCTAAGGTTAACAAAATGCTTCCAATCCGAATTGTATTTATTAATTGGTATTAAAACGTTCATGACAAACTTATATTATTATGATCTTATTTTATCTTCTTGCTCTTTAGGTTTTTTATTTCAATCTCAGTAGAATGTTTGCTATGAAACTGAAACTATAAGCTTAAAATTTAAAATATTTCGTAAAAATATGTTAAACATTAAAGCATACTAGCAACAGTCTACAGTTAATTACTAACAAACGAAAAGAGTCGTTAACAAAAATGCAACAACATAGACTAGTTCAATTGACCCAAAAGATGCACAAGTAACTCACCTTAAAAATATTATAATAAAGAAACATCATCATGATGCAAGGGATATAGAAGGAGCCGAGCGACGAGTAGAGGACGTAGTTCTGGCTATTGAAGAGGCACTCGTTGTAGTTCCTGTCGGGGGTGTCGTTGAGGCCTAACACTATGGGGGCGCCGATAGCGGCGGAGATCATCCAGACGAGGACGATGGTGAACCAGACCCTTCGGTTGTTTTTGTGCTTCGCGTACTTGATTGGCTGAGTTACTGCTATGTACCTGTGGAGAAAGACGACGTTGAAATAATATTGTATGAGGTTTGTTTAAAAAGTTAAATCAAAATAACTCATAACTCTTCAAAGTGAAGAGTTATGAGTTATGAATATGATAGCAGCAATGGTTAACGCCTTTAAAAATTACAATATCAAGGAATATAGAAAGACTATAACATAGAAAGACTATAATATTATATAGAGTAACAAAATAGTAGATAGATGTATTATACCTCTATCTGCTATTTTCTTACTCTTCGATACTCCAATCACACAACCACTAGGGTTGTGTGATTGTAGTAAGGAAAAATTTTTGGTGCCTTATTTGCTTTGGCCTTTTTTTTAAACATAAATCATTTAAAAGTAACGACTTTAAACAAAAGATTCATCAATTTATACTAACAAAGTAAAATACGCTGTTTTGATTGCTGATACTAAAGTTTCCAGTAAATCAAAAAGTACAACATTAAGTGGGTATCGAGTTAATCGAATTGCACTCCAAGAAGTCCGGGACATAAATCGCAAGTTATCTTAACTATCAAATCCGAAGCTATTAGTGGTGAGTTTGGAATTCGGTCAAGCGACCGAGATGTCACTTGACGTTCATTAGATAGTTTGCCGGAATGTTAACTGTATCACTTAGCTGAACTTGGCTCATAAGTTGGGAAGTTTCGGACAAATCCTGCATGATCATCATGATCAGACGAATAGTGGTGACGGTATTTTAGAAAATAAACAAAATCTCGCATATATTTTTAAACGCAATATTATGTTCACAAATTATTATATTATGTTATGTATAATATTATGTTTATAAAGTCAATATATTTTGATAAGGTTTTTTTCATCATTTTAAGAATGGAATGTCAATAAATTAATTAGGATTTAAGAATAAAAACTATTTGATTTGATTTTGTGATTAATAAATAAATATAAATAAAATATCTTTTTATTCAATATAGGTATCATAAATACTCTACGATGCCTACCACCGATTCGGGAACTAACCCGGCGAGAAGAACCGGCGTAAGAAACTCGCACGGGGCCCACTTTTTTACCAAAAAAAGTGAGAAAAAATTAATCTTTTAAAATAAAATAATGTAACAATGTTATGGCTTACAGCTATGTAACAAAATTAAAAGTAAAGTAAAGTAACCTGCATGGAGCCACCCTATTCCCAAGGTGTGCTGTCTTCAATGAAATCATTGACTTTGTAATACGCTTTAGCACACAAACGTTCTTTGACTGCTTTTTTAAATTTATTTAAAGATAGATTTTGAACATTTTCTGGGATTCTATTGTATAGGCGTATACATTGGCCTTTAAAGGATTTACTTACTTTGGCTAGTCTAAACATTGGTATAGCTAATTTATTCTTATTTCTAGTATTTACACTATGGTCATCGCTTTTCTTTTTGAAAATATCTATGTTCTTTTTAACATATAAGAGATTTTCCAAAATGTATTGAGATGCGACGGTCAGAATTTTTATTTCTTTAAATTTTTCTCTTAGAGATTCCAAAGTCGACATCTTATAGATAGAACGAATAGCTCGCTTCTGCAGCACAAATATTGTATTAATGTCCGCTGCATTACCCCACAAGAGGATGCCGTAAGATATTATGCTATGAAAGTAGCTAAAGTAAACTAATCGCGCGGTTTCTACATCAGTAATTTCACGAATTTTTTTAACAGCATATGCTGCAGAACTAAGCTTATCGGACAGTTTCACAATATGTGGACCCCATTGTAGCTTACAATCCAGTGTTATGCCAAGAAATACGGTGGTGTCCACTAAATTCATTTTCTCATCATTCCAGACCTTTTTAATAAAAATATTCCAAGTTTAATAATGATAAAAATATTTGATGTAGATATTGATATAAGTAATAGTAGAAATATTTATAAATTAAATCACTCACCTATCAACAGAGATGGCGACGAGGTTGAAGATGCTTGAAGTAGAGGAGGTGACGTCCATGGCGATGTACACGTCGCAGATGAACGCTGGTAGGCCCCACGAGCCGTGTACCTGAAATAGAAGACACTTTAGCATAAACGACATACACACAGTATTAGTTTTACAAAAACCTATTATTTCATTTTTATCCTTAGGTAAAAAACATTTGAGTGCCATTGTATTTCTTTGCTGCGTCAGGTATTATGTGATTTATAAATTAAGTTGGTAGAATCATAGATATACCAATAATTTCAATTTTAATACTTATTTTAAATGGAGTATGTATAGCATTACTCATAATATGAGTACCTATCTAAGGGAATCCTTAATTAATATTATAAATTATACTGGCTGAGAGATGTGTTGTTAATTAATATTTAAACATTTGAGTTTTGTTTGTGTTTTGGAAAAGAGTAAGATTTGGAAAATCTTGTAAAAATTTTTGCTCAAGTGCAAATCTCAAGAAAAAAATTACTGCTACGTATTTAAAAATTTGAAAATTTACTAAATAATAAGAATATACTCGATGTATGAATTATAAATAACATTTAAAAATGAATATAATTTTTTTACAGTTTTTATTGTTAGGCCGCAGTTTTTATTGTTAACTTTCGTGCAACCAAATTCCAAAACGAAACAATGTAACTGTACCAAAATCTTTAGCTTAACATTTAATGAAAACATCCAAACCTTTTAATTGGATCAAACATTTCTTTGATTGCTGTAGACTTAACAAGAACGTTTCTTTGTCAACGTAAACTTCGCCGTTCGAAATCCAATTTGAAAGCAATCCATCATCCCCCGGTCCGTGACGTCACATCCGCAAACACACGCCGCTTCCGGTGGCTATTACTACCCTCCATTATTCGCCATCTTTTGTGTCCTTGCTTTTATTACTTTCTCTCCAAATTGATAACATACGACACGACAAGTGTTTTTACAAAAGCGGATTAGAAGTTCCTCTTTTATAAAAACACGTCTTGTCGAAGATACATTTAAAAATTCAGGCTGTCTTTATAAAGTTCATATCATTCAAATCTTCGAATCTATCTAAAGATTATCATGGACCTCAACCGTCAACATTTAATGAAGAAAAAGTAAGTAATATAAATAATTTACCTAACCAAATACCTTTTTTTTGATGCGCAGGGGAAACCCATCATGGGTCCCCCGGGTTAGGTATGTGCTCAGCACCCTGGGGGTATGTGAGACTCCTACTCACTAAAATCACCTGCGGTTCGCCTTCAGCCGTGTCCCGGATCTAACAAACACGGGACTCCCTCCACGACTGGCCGGTCTACCTCAAACCAATATATACCTAACCTAACCTAACTAATATAAAATAAAACCTGGCATGTTTTTAATTATAATTTTAATTGGTTTTGTTATAAAGTACGAATCTTAATATTGTATTTACTAATAACTCATAATATACATAATAAAGAGCTCTGAATGACTAACGTTGTTCTGTCCTAACTATCAAAATATATAATTACTATATTATAATGACGATAGGAAGTTAAGTATTTAAAAAAATCGTAATCATATCAATCTAATGATTATAATTCTAATAGGCACATAGACAGATTCTGCGAATTGCGAATTATGTAACAAGGTTGAATACTTATATCACATACTAATGGAATGTGTTCGATACGCCACTGAAAGAAACATACTTGTATCAAAATTTGGCTTGAATTTACAAGATATGGGTGCTTTTCACGGTTTATTGTCCGAGCCAAAATCACTTCCTGCAAGTATGTTAATTACATTGTATAGCCAAGTGCCAACGTAGACAGTATGTAATGATTATGTTATGTATATTGTATAGGTTACGATGGGACTGACATTCACACTGTGAAAACGCGGCCAAGTGCGAGTTGGACTCGCCCATGGAGGGTTCCGCAGCAGCAATAAGGTTTATTTTTATGAAATTAAAATATTTTTGATTTATTTTTATATTTCAGTCGATTTAATGAAATTTAGATTAAGGTATACTACTTATGACGTATAAAAAAAACTACTGGCTAGATCTCGTTCAAACCAATTTTCGTTGGTAGTTTTTATAGTAGTCTACATCATATTTTTTTTTTAGAATTATCATGCCTCTACTTTAGAAATTAGAGGGGGGGGACACACATTTTGCCACTTTGAAAGAGTCTCTCTCGCAAACTGTTCAGGGTAGAAAAAAATGATATGAAAAACCTCAATATGATTTTTGGAGACCTATCCATAGATACCCCACACGCATAGGTTAGATGAAAAAATTTTTTTTTTGTTTCAGTTGTACCTATGGGGACCCCTAAAATTTTTAATATTTTTCCATTTTTGCATCAAAATCTTAATGCGGTTCACAGACTACATCTACTTACCAAGTTTCAATAGTATAGCTCTAATAGTTTCGGAGAAAAGTGGCTGTGACATACGGACGGACGGACGGACAGACAGACAGACATGACGAATCTATAAGGGTTCCTTTTTTGCCATTTTGGCTACGGAACCCTAAAAAGTCCCTTAAATAAAAAAAAAGTCTAATAGGCAAATAAAGTCACGGGAAAATTGGCCCAGCCGTTCCTGTAATTGTTATACCGATATTGACAAGAAGCCTGTTTTGATCTAATAATATTTGCAATCCACCTGTGAAAAATTAAAATCCCGTGAAAATCGGACTAAGCATTTCAGATGTATAATATAAAAAGTAGGTAACGTCACGACATATCGTATCATGTAAAAGTATAGTTCGTTTATCGGAGTACTGGCTAAGTCTGATTTTGATGTATTATTTGAGTCCAACAATTCTGGACCTTCACATATTCCTCAATACGAACGTGCATTCTATCAAGTAATTGCTTTTACTTTTCAATGAGAATAATCATAACGCACGACTAATCGAAAGAAAACTAGTCAAAATCCTACTCATTCTATTTTTATGTAACTATTTAAGATATTAGCCAAACAAAAATTGCGAATTTATTAGATCAAAAACATTGGTAGATATTTATTAAAAAAAAGCTCGATATATTTCACTGACACTTGACAGGCTTCTGACTCAAACCGGGTGCGGTCAGGGTGCCTAGTGTGAGTTTTTTGTTTGACATTCGATAGTGAACGCGTCTGGCGTTTACTAAGATTTCATTTGTAGGTATTTATTAAAAAAAAGCTCGATATATTACTCCCATACAAAATCTTCCTCAATCCCATACAAAATCTTAGTAAACGCCAAACGAGTTCACGATCGAATGTACAACAAAAAACTCATACTCGGCACTCAGATAATATTTTTTGACCTGCATGATGCGAATTGCGATACTCCTCCACAACCACCATTGATGGAGATACGGGAGCCATCCGCCGACGGTCGCCTGCCTGGAGTAAAAACCTGCTAATTATAATATACTTTTAGGAGAATATGACCAATATTTACGACTTTGCTTGGGGTTTTCATACTCAGATATGCTAAAAACCGCGTTATTGTTATTATATTGTGTTGATTACCTAAGACTCCAGATAAATATTATAATATTATATTATTTTGTTATAAAAAATTTAATATAATATTAAATGGTATTACCAAAAAAAATATAAGTTTAATAATATAATATTACGAAAAATAATTCTAAGTTTTTTTAAAATAAAACATGCTAAATAGTTAATATTATAGTAAAACATTTAATTTTATTTCTTAAAATACTAAGAGCATTCGATATTGTTTTCAGTTTTTACCGTTATGGTATTCCTACCAACATTTTCAACACTTTGTATTTTTATAGAGCCTATGATTGAAATCTTAACAAAATATTTGTTTTGGAACCACAAACGGAGAAAATCCTACATTTGTAATAATTAATATTGATTCTATATACCAATATTATGTAAAATAGAAGAATGTATCATTTAGCATTGGCTTCTGCATTTTCATTAGTATTTACTTAATATTTTTTCTCAGGGCACTTAAAATAAATTGCATGTTAAACGTATAATATGTACTGTTACTTTTACTATACCCATAGCTGTAACTTATAATGAAAAACAAAATTATTTCATATTTTTTTTATTTAAGTACTTCTAATTTAATTTAAAACCCTTAACCTCGATACTCAGATTGGCCTGCACTCATGCTTGGCACTTTCTTCACAGCTTTATCAACATTATCACAATATAGAACCTCCTCATATCTTGAATTAGTTTTGTATGGAAAATACACTTTGAGTGTTTTGTGTTCGTAGACCCAGCTCGCTTGAGTGGTGTCAATTGTAGCTGGTAGTATCCTTAGATCTTTAAATGCTTTCACAATTCGAAAACACAAATTCGAACTCCGAACCGTCAAGTCGTTATTGTATTGTACTGGCCGATATCGCATCAATTGTGACTTGTGGCAACTATGGTTGCTACATCGCAATCAAATCGGAAAATCCTCATATAAGTCTACTTTATAATAACTCTATTCTCTACAGTCTTCACCAACAGTTTCTTTTTGGCGTTTCTAGAGAATGTTGAGATCCATATGCCGTGGCACAATTATTGAAAAAGCAAGCAGTGTGCGAGTTTTTTGTTTGACATTCGATCGTGAACGCGTTTGGCGTTTACTAAGATTTTGTATGGGAGCTGGGCTCACTTCCGTGAGCATCGCTAGGTGGCGCTGTGCTAATCCCATACAAAATCTTAGTAAGCGTCAAACGCGTTCACGATCGAATGTGAAACAAAAACTCACACTCGGCACACAGGACTGGACTGACAAATGGTTCGGTGCGCCGTCCACATGATCGAATCGGTGCGGAGCGTTCGATGAGCAAGCGCTCCAAACCAGCCTCATCGATAATAATGATACTTACATAATAATTTTCGACATGTTCGTGGTGCGGCTCGAACCAAATTCGAACGTTGTCCTTAGATTTTAGATAAAATATTATTTCAAATACAAAATGCTAAATTATGTAATATTATCTAAGATACATGTGGAGAAAAGGTTCAAGAGGACATGATTTTTATAGAACTTATTAAAGTGCATAGGCATCATTTTTATTATATTTTCTATAATTTTTCTCAGAATACTGAAATAAATTGCTCAAATTATTAATTATACTAGTTGATGCCCGCATTCCGTAGCTCCGTTGCGCAGAAGTTCGTACTCTATAGCTTTGTCCACATTGTGCCTTTTTTTGTTCATCAAGGGCATGCGTTATAGTGCAGTCAACAGCGAAAGTGAAGCATGCCCGTGACGCGCGTTAAAATCGTAGCGCTCGCTATGACACTTTTCTTTCAACGCGGGTGGATTTTGACGCATTCAATTATTGAATATGTCAAATGAAAGAAGATGACGAAAATTGAAGATGAAATTGCATAATGTGGACATAGCTTATCGCATGGGCGGTGGGATTTGGGAACCATACCAAATTTCATCTATGTCTACGGTTTAAGCGTCAAGAAGTTTCATACAGACAGACAGATAGATAGACACTTTCGAATTTATAATATTAGTATGAATAACTTCACTGTACTATAGTTATTGAAAAATAAGAAACAAAATTTATTTCATAAAAATTTTAATAAACTGGTTTAGATTTAAATAAAAAATTACCACTTCTGTACCCGAATTGGCCTGCACTCATGCTTGGCACTTTCTTCACAGCTTCATCAACATTATCACAATATAGAACCTCCTCATATTTTGGATTAGTTTTGTATGGAAAATACACTTTGAGTGTTTTGTGTTCGTAGACCCAGCTCGCTTGAGTGGTGTCAATTGTAGCTGGTAGTATCCTTAGATCTTTAAATGCTTTCACAATTCCATCCTTACTTTCTGCTGTTGTGTAAATCAATCTATTCATCACTTTTATTTCAAAATCATTGTTTGTGAATCCTGGTAGTTGATATTTCAGGATGTAGTCCTGTCCGTAAAGTTCACTCGTTATATTCATGTTATTTTCATCACAGAACTTCTTCAATGCTTTTTCAATAAGGATCATAGCTTTTCCGATATCTTCAAAAGACGTTCCTGGAAAGTTGGATGTATCTTCTAGATGTTGGTGATCCTTATGTCCACAATGGTGATGGTGGTGATGATGGAAATGATGATCGTCGGAACCGTGAGCATGGTGGTGTCCTGAATGGTTAGTGTTCCGAGAACAATTGGAGTTTCCAAAGCAGTGGCACTCCGCAGCAGCGAGTCCAACCAGGAGCACAAGTAGGCGATACATTGTATTAGTATAAGTGTGACTGAGGACGAAATAAAACAAGAAAATATAGACTTTTTTAAAATGAACTCTTGATAAGCTTAACCTTTTCTGTAGTGGATACTGCACATTGCGTGTATTAGTTTATTCAATTAACTTATTATTGTGAAATTTTATCATGATTTGTATAATATTTAATTTTTTCTTATTATTTTCGGAAATTTGAATAGTCAAAATTTTTCCTCACCTAACCTTATATTTTATTCCAAAAATGAAGCCAAATTCTTAAATGCCATTTTGTAAAGCCACAAGTCTAACAAAAATGCGTTTAATAATTATTATTATTGTACAATATTTTTGGAATATTTACGGTAAATGATAAAAAATATGATCTACTTTCTCAAATTATGTAGAAAACAGTGCTTTCCAAAGCATCAAAATTACAATAATTTACAATTTTTTATGTATTTATTCTAGCTCCAGTGCAACATAAGCTTTACTTTATCAATATCTATTAAAAACTTGACTTGGTATTTCCATATACTTATGACGCAGTAATGTTGTTGCGTACAACGACCCTATTATTGCTTTTAGAACTGACAATAAACTGGGACTTAGATCCTAAAAACAAGGAATTATAATTGTTATAATATGAAAGCTGTCTATTGTAGTCCAAATAACCATCGTTTTCATATAAATAATATTATTATTATGAATTGTAGATATAGTGCGCTGTAAAAAAATCACTTTTTTGTGAAATAAAAATATTTGCAAAATACCGAGCTGTTTTTTGAAAGCCTCATTGGGCCTAGACTGGATTTGTATGCGTCCGCCCGGACGCGCGGCTTGGCGGCCATACCGCGAGATAACAAGCAAAGGTGTGCAGAAAATGACAGCGCGACCGCGACGCTATTTAAATAAATCGTTATATAATATTATAATTATAATTAGGCGAAAAGTTGCATTTTCATGACGCGCAATTTGGTTTTCGACCAGGGCTTTCTACGGAAACTGCAATACTAAGCCTAAAGCAAACTGTTCTATATTATACACAACGAAATACCCTAGTGTACGCCCTGCTTTCTTGATCCCTCCAAGGCTTTCGATCTAGTTTCCTATGATCTGCTTTGGAAGAAGCTCGGGAAGGCGGGCGTACAACCGGTACAAATAGTAAATCTATTGAAATATTGGTACTCTAAGCAGTCCAATAATATAAAATGGGGTGAAAAGCTGTCTGACGATTACAGGTTGGAATGTGGCTTAAGACAAGGAGGATTAACCTCACCTAAGCTTTTCAACCTGTACATCAATGACCTAATCGAGGAGCTCAGCAAGCAGCCAGTTGGATACTGGATAGATGGCGTTTCAGTCAATAACTTAAGTTATGCAGACGACATGGTTTTGCTGGGCCCCTCGGCTGGGTCTATTAGGAAGCTCCTTAGCCTCTGTGAAGCTTATACAACTAAGCACGGTCTTGTTTATAATGGTAAAAAGAGTGAACTATTGATCTTTAAGGTCCCCCGTAAGCACATTGAATATGAACCGAAGATCTCGCTGAATGGATCGAACGTGAAGCGAGTTACCCAGCTCAAATATCTTGGACACTACGTTACGGAGGATCTTAAAGATCACGTTGATATTGAGAGGGAACGTAGAGCCCTAGCTGTAAGGTGTAATATGCTGGCCCACAGGTTCGCACGATGTAGCAAGGAGGCAAAAATAACACTTTTCAAAGCGTACTGCCAAACTTTTTATACCGCGAACCTGTGGACTAACTATACACAAAAATGTATCAATAGAATTAGGGTACAATATAATAATGGCTTTAGAATACTGTTGGGACTGCCGCGGTTCTGCTCAGCTTCGGGTATGTTTGCAAATGAGCATACTAATGACTTTTATGCTATCATAAGAAAAAAGACATGGTCCTTGCTGAGCAGACTGCGATCGAGTACCAACGGTATTCTAAAGATGCTTGCTGAGAAAGACGATTCGCCGATACTAGAACACTTTATAAGGGTTCTAGTCAGGAAATAAATGTAAATTATTTTTATAAGTATCAACTAAAATATTATCTACTAACATAGTTTTTAAGATCATTGTTACTAATAATTTTTGTCCTTAGTTGCTCCGAATAAAGAATTTATTTATTATTATTTATTTATAATTTATAATATTTGCTTGACGTGATGTAGCCACTAGCAGCCAAACCGTGCTATCGTGCATACAAGTTCAGCATATTAATCCAGTCTAAAGGTGCCTATCCATTTGAGGCAGACTCAGGGCGAGGTAGACAATCGACCCGAGGCCGCATAAGAGGAGACGCTGCCTCAACCTGAGGCACGCCGCGCCAGGAGGCAAATTCGTTGCCGCGGGTCGAGCAATATTTTGTCGGTCTTTTGGGCGCACTCAAAGAAGCCTCACTCCGAGCCGTGAACTTGATGGTGATGGGCGCGCGCGTTTTGGTGTCATCGCGGTTCTTGCTCATGGTTGTGATTCGATCGTGAGCGCGTTTAGCGTTTACTAAGATTTTGTATGGGAGCTGGGCTCACTACCGTGAGCATCGCTAGGTGGCGCTGTGCAAATCCCATACAAAATCTTAGTAATCGTCAAACGCGTTCACGATCGAATGTGAAACAAAAACTCACACTCGGCACACAGGACTGACAAATGGTTCGGCGCGCCGTCCACATGATCGAATCGGTGCGGAGCGTTCGATGAGAAAGCGCTCCAAACCATCGATAATAATAATACTTACATAATAATTTTCGACATGTTCGTGGTGCGGCTCGAACCAAATTCGAACATTGTCCTTAGATTTTAGATAAAATATTATTTCAAATACAAAATGCTAAATAATGTAATATTATCTAAGATACATGTGGAGAAAAGGTTCAAGAGGACATGATTTTTATAGAACTTATTAAAGTGCATAGGCTTCATTTTTATTATATTTTCTATAATTTTTCTCAGAATACTGAAATAAATTGCTTATTCTTAATTTATACTAGTTGATGTCCGCATTCCGCAGCTCCGTTGCTCAGAAGTTCGTACTCTATCGCGTGGGCGGTGGGATTTGGGAACCATACCAAATTTCATCAAAGTCTACGGTTTATGCGTCTAGAAGTATCAGACAGACAGACAGATAGATAGACACTTTCGAATTTATAATATTAGTATGAATAACTTCATAGTTATTGAAAAATAAGAACAAAATTTATTTCATAAATTTTTTATTAAACTGGTTTAGATTTAAATTAAAATTTACCACTTCTGTACCCAAATTGGCCTGCACTCATGTTTGGCAGTGTCTTCACCGCTTCATCAACATTATCACAATATAGAACCTCCTCATATCTTGAATTAGTTTTGTATGGAAAATACACTTTGAGTGTTTTGTGTTCGTAGACCCAGCTCGCTTGAGTGGTGTCAATTGTAGCTGGTAGTATCCTCAGATCTTTAAATGCTTTCACATTTCCATCCTTACTTTCTGCTGTTGTGTAAATCAATCTATTCATCACTTTGATTTCAAAATCACTGTTTGTGAATCCTGGTAGTTGATATTTCAGGATGTAGTTGTCCTGTCCGTAAAGCTCACTCGTTATAGTCATGTTGTTTTCATCACAGAACTTTTTTAAAGCTTTGTCTATAAGAATCATACTTTTGCCGATATCTTCAAAGGTAGATCCTGGGAAGTTTTCTGGAATTCCATTATTGCCATTGTTTTTTTTACCAAAGGGGTGTGGATGACGACCGCCAAAGTGATTGGTATGATTGTGAGATTTTTTCCAATGGCAATTACTATTGCCGAAACAATGGCAATCTGCAACAGCGAGAACGACGAGAAACACAAGTAAACGATACATTATTTAGCGTTCGACTGACTATAATATGTATAGTATTAAAAATATTGTGTTTACGATAACCTAAAGTGATAAGCTCAAGTCTTAAGTTTGTTGGGTAGTGATGTACTTTTCCTCAGATTTTGAACTACATTTTACCCGACTACGGCACAAAGGAGGGTTGTGATTTTGACCTGTATGTATAGTACAGTACCTGTAACCAAAGGGTAAAAACGGGACCCTTTTTCTAAGATTTCGTTCTCTATCCGTCTGTAAATTTTGTTGCCGCTCTATCAACAAGTACCACAAACAAAATTATATCAATATTCCCATATAACAAACGTGATTTTCTAGGCTTTTTTGCTCGATATCAACAATGGCAACAGGTGCCTATCTGTTAGATATAAGAAACGTTTGTAATTTGTTTCAAATCTTTTTACATTTTCCTCGTGTATTTTTCGTGGATCAATATTTTAAGGTTTTTTTGTTCGAAAGTCCACGTTACATTACATTAGGCCCGGCTTACGGCTACAATATTCTGAAAGTATTCTTATATCTCTAAAAGGTGTATCATCACTAGTTTTATGTTTTGTTGATTTGTGATTTTGTGAACAAAACTCGATTTTTAGCTATACGGATTTCTATAAAATATTTGTGATCTATCAACGCACAGCCCAAACCACTGGACGGATTGGGCTGAAATTTGGCATGCAGGACGATGTTATGACGTAGGCATCCGCTAAGAAAGGATTTTGATAAATTCCCTCCCCAAGGGGTTCAAATAGGGGATGAAAGTTTCTATATAATAATACTTCTTAACGTGAGCGAAGCCGCGGGCAAAAGCTCGCTTAATATAATATAGTTAATAATGTTTTTGTAATATGACTGTTGCATGAAGTAATCTAAATGGATTCGAACTTAGCTCTGGCTGTCTGCTATATGATAAAATTTATTATTTAATATAATAAATGCTAATATGATATAATACAATATTATGTAACATCTTCTTTGCAAACATCTTGGTGTTTCATAATGACCTGCAAGGACGCAGCTATATTTGACTGCATTTTTTATAAAAATATATAAAATATTTTTTATGAAGGTAATAAAGGAAATTTGGCCTGTCACATTTTTCCATTACTGCAACTCTTGAAAGCCTATGAAATGGGGAAGCAAAATTGGGTGTACAATAGCCTTACTCTTTCAATAAGTATCGCAAAGTAAACAGTAAGATAATGCCTTATGGACAGAGATATATTAAAGTAACTCGATCCCAACGCCACAGTCCCAGTCCACAAAATGTAATTGAATTCTGCGAATGTCGGGCTAATCCCAGAAGACAAGAGCGAGACAGCTCACTTTACGCGATTGTCGCTGTTTATGGTAATTTACTATCCGCTGCCACGTGCTTTATTTATCACATCACCGTTTCATTCTCACACAATTTTAAACGATTGTCATTGGGTCAAAACTCAAAACTTTTCGTTCAGAAATGGTGTAACTAAATCAAATATTGGTATGACCGCAACGCTATTTTACAATTAGTGTGTGCGTGCGTTTCCGCAGTGAAACTATTTTTGTCATAGTCGAAACTTTTTCGTTTTCGGTTCGTTATAGAATCGCCGATCAAAATGTATGGAATTAACATAAGACGAGTCGAACGTCAACGTCATATTAACGAACGCTTATGTCAATTCCATACATTTTCATCGGCGATTCTATAACGAAGTGAAAACGAAAAGATTTTGGCTCACCCCCCTGGCCATTTAGCCGAAACTTTTTCGTTTTCGCTTCGTTATAGAATCGTCGATCAAAATGTATGGAATTGACATAAGTCAAACGTCAACGTCATATTAACGAACGCTAGTGGCATGACTTTGTTTATAGTAGGAATATTAATAGGTACCTATATTGTTCATGTCAGTATTGTTTATCACTATCGTCACTTTTATAGAGTAGTTTTTCCAGATAAAATAATGTCTTCGTGATAAGCTATCAAAGTGCCGAGTGTGAGTTTTTTGTTTCACATTCGATCGTGAACGCGTTTGGCGTTTACTATGATTTTGTATGGGATTACTCACTAGGCTGGGCAGTGGGCTCACTCCCGTGAGTATCGCTAGGTGGCGCTGTACAAATCCCATACAAAAGATCGAATGTGAAACAAAAACTCACACTTGGCACACGGTCTTAACATAATATAAACATTATTTTACCACACAGATGATCCATTTTATTCGTCCGTAGCTAAGCTATTTAAAAATTAGGTACGAAGTTTAAGTCGTGGAATTTCATAGCTATAGAATTCAGTCGCACGCCACGGATTAATAATTTTCTGTAATGAATAAAATATACATTTCGGTAAGTCCTGTATAAAAATGAAAGCGGAAGTTAGGTCATAGTTAGTTAATTACTAATTTCTAAACAAAATTACATTTTGTTTTAAAAATAGACCGTTCCAAAATCACATTACCTTAGTAAAATAAGTTTACAAAACCTCAGTACACTAGAACGCTTTTTCAAGAACTTTTTAAACACAGCGATTTTCAAAGTTGTAAACTACTTAATGCAATTTGAAAGTTGAAAACTTAAGTTAGGATTTCAAGAATTTAAACACTTTCGAAATAAAAATAGAAGATACTAGAGACTCAAGCGGGTACTAACTCAGGCTTCCACGAAATATTACTCGTCTGCTCCAGTGTTTTCCAACCGTTTTTATTATGTGACTCCCTTTGCATTTTAACATGCATGTACGTTTATGAATCTATATATATAAAACTCAAAGGTGACTGACTGACATGGTGATCTATCAACGCACGGCCCAAACCACTGGACGGATCGGGCTGAAATTTGACATGCAGGTAGATGTTATGACGTAGGCATTCACTAAGAAAGGATTTTGATAAATTCTCACCCCAAGGGGTTCAAATAGGGGATGAAAGTTTGTATGTAATAATACTTCCTAACGCGTGCGAAGCCGCGGGCAAAAGCTCGTATAATATATTTTTGTTAAAAGTCTCCTACTTATTACATCAATATTTTTAATATTTATTGTTTTTTACTGAAATATTTTTCTCGACCTCTACAGAAGCTTTGCGTAATCCTTGGGGGTCGCAATCTACAGATTGGAAAACACTTTTTTAGCCTGTACATTCTGCGCTGGTAATTTATATTGCTGCGATGAAGCTGCGATAGAGGCTCATAGAGGAAAGAGGAACAACAAAAACCTTTGAAGAGGTTTGTCGATAGTCCGTATTCATATTTTTTAATTATACTTACTTATTTTGTATCCGGTTTGTGGTTTAATTCAGTATTCAGTATTCCAATTTTTTCTTATTTTAATTTCGTATTATAATTGAAGACGTGAGTAGGAGAACCAGATAATGAACATTTTTTAAAATTAAGTATGGACTATAATTATTAATTTTTAACACGCTATTATTAGCTTGGGCGCGGCTTTACTACATAAGTAACGGAATCTTCGAGTTTAAAATTTAGTTTCTTATTCTTTTTAGCAATATTCCGCGAAATAAACCTCAACCTTTAAGTAAATGAGCGAGTGTACGCATAGGCATGCGTACAGTACCTCCCTCCTCTCGCACACTGCCATGCGTACACTCGCATGCAAGAACCTGGAAACACCACCACCAATCAAGCAATAATGTTGGCAAATCCGTGCAAGGCCCCTCACCACCATGCAGGTTGAAAACCTCGACGCGCGTTTCACCCCAACACCGGAGCATCCTCAGGACTCTACGAACAACGTCCGTCAAGACGTTGTTCGTAGAGTCGGAATCTTCGAGCACGATTTTTACCTTTTTCCAGTAGTCTAATTAGTTCGAAACTTGAATACGTATTAAGAGCCAATGACAATGAAAGAATTTGTTAGAATTAAAAAAAAATGAATTCGAAAACTAATTCTTTAATAATAATTGAATAAACAAAGCGTGTTAGTTCTTTTTAAACTATTATTTCGGGGATAAATCTGCTGTTATGCTAAAAGATAATTATATCTTTTAATATGATTTAGTCAGTAGCATATAATTTAATATAATAGCTCCCACACCGGTTTCGGTGACGGTGACCGGTTTCATTGAAACCAGGCCAGCTACGCAGAAGTATTTTTATAGTGCCCAAGTGTGTGCGCAGTACACAAGAGCACTCTCTATTCCATTACTCTCATAACCCAGTGGGACGGCAGACCGACACGACCGGTGAGAGATCAGGCGCAGGACCGACTTTTTACATGCCCATTCGACGCATGGATCATCTTACTTGTCAGACAATCAGGTGATCAGCCTGCATTGTCCTAACCAAACTTGGAAATAACATGTTTCCAACGCGGGAATCGAACCCACGACCTCCGAGTCAAGAGCCGCGCTCTGTACCACTAGACCACGGAGGCGTTATATAATTTAGCAGTTAGCACGTACCTAATACAGATATTGCTAATATACCATACAATTCGGATTATGCAGAGCTGAGCGGATCAATCGGTATTCTACGCACGTCTGATGGTCTCGGATACCCCAATATACAATGCATTTAACCGGCTTAGACCGATATTAACAGAATATTATTCATAATATAACCTTCGTTTCAGAAGGAATACTCTGCTATTATGAACAATTTCTGCAATTTACAAAGTAATAACAAGTTATGAAAACAACATCTATAAAGTAAACGTTGCTATAAATATTTTGCGCCTTCAACAAAAGCTGAGGAATGTTAATTTATTGTCTGTCCGTGTATTTTTGTCATCGTAGCTCCCAAACGATTTTGATTTGAATGTTTTGTTTGAACGATGAAAAAGAAGTGCCTATTTATAGCTGTGAATATTCATCTTATTCTTCGATGCTTTTCCTAGTCATGTTTTGAGTTTTTCATTTTGATATTTAAATCTACAACTAGCTTAATAATTCTGATTGCTTCCCAATCTGGTACGACATCGACGATTTTCTCGTCATTCTAAGATCCAGTCTTGCCAATATGATAGTTTATTATGAATTTAAGCATATTATGGGATTTCTATTCATTCACATTTAGAAAAGAGGAGGCATAGAATAGGTTGTAAATTTAGCTGTAACCTCATCCAGCTCAAACTAAAAGAATCAATAGGAATTAAAAAAGCGAAGTTAATCTACCCCATCACCTCCGTCTATTATTCGAGAATTTTTAATTAAATCGAATTTCATTAATTACTCGCCTTTATAATTTAACGGGACTTTTAATATTAAACTTTTTAAATACCTTAAATTGAGTTTTATTACTGGGACCTTTATAAATCAAAATCACACTTATTAATTATTTCGAAACGTTTTTTTTTTTCAATATATTGACTTCTTAAAAATATTTAAGTGATTATGAAGAAATATAGTACTTACATATTTTTTCCTGCGCTACATTTTAAATATTAATTAAAATATGCTTTTTCCAAATAATAATATAACTAAGCGTAGAGATTACGGTCTTATGAAATATCTTAACGGTTTCGTAAAGAAGCACTCTATCCCCAAAGAAAAAGTCGCCTTAGTAATAATCGCTAAATTACTTTTAAGTGACAATTTGTGTTCATGTGATAAGAGGCAGTGGAGGTCCTGAGAGAGAGAAAAGGAGGACAATAGAGGAAAAGAGACGTAGAGAGGTAAATATAAATCTTCACATAGGTATAAGATTAATTCAAAGTCAATCCGTACAAAGTTATTGATTTCTGAAGCCTCTAAAATTTCAGAAGTACCATCGATTATCGAAGAAATTGATATGAGATTTCGTTGTCTGTCCGTCTGTCCGTCTGTCTGTCCGTCTGTCTGTCCGTCTGTCTGTCTACAGGCTGTATCTCAAGAACCGCTATAGCTAGAGTTCTGAAATTTTCACAGATTGTGTATATTGGTTGCCGCTATAACCACATATACTTAAATTAAAATAAAATTAATGTTTAAAGGGGGCTCCCATACAACAAACGTGATTTTTTTGGCCTTTTTTGCTCGATATCAATAATAGCAACAGGTAGACTAGGCACTTGATATTTTCACAAAAGCCATAATTATATTATGTCTACTTCAATATTAATTAAGAATAATAATAAAATAGAATAAACATTTAAGGGGGGCTCCCATACAAAAAACACAATTTATGGCCTATTTTTGCTCTGTAACGGTGGCCGATTTTTATTTGTTAGTTACCAGATGATAAAACTAAGGTCGTTAAGGCGAGAAAAGTTTACATTTTATTATTATTCCTGGTAGAGAGGAAAAGTATCTCCAAATTTTCATCAAAATATTAGCTACAAAACTTATTTCATTATTTTTGCAGACCGGGACATATGGAATAACGATTTTTCGTTTTCATCCACTAAAAGTATCAAAGTATATCACTTTCTCCGCAATCAATTTTAGATCTTGGTCCAAGGTCGTAGGATCCATTACTGCGTGGTCGCGCTGAGTGCTACTTAGCTGCTTATGCCGATCACGCGCGACTACGTGACAGCGCTATTTCAAATTCAAAGGGTAAAAGTAAGATTGTGTTAGGGCCCAGTTTCGCCGCGATTATTCTAGAATTAGGTATCAAACTTCTGTATACATTACAAACTTTGTTTTCAACAATAATTGTTTTCATAATGGCTTTTATCTATGCAAAATAGAATTTCTGTATGGTCGTTACGCCGTTTTGCTGTTTTTTATGTTGTTTTGCGTGTTGAGAGGAAAAAGCTTTAGTGATGCCTACCGTCTTTATTTAAAGCTTCGGCGTGGAGTGACCTAAACCATAATATTTCATTAAATTTTAGGCTTTTATCCCACAATATTATATTATGTATTATAATATTATCACGTCCCAAGCAAAGTAAGTGAAGTGTTTTGACTTTCCTATTACAAGTACTTAGACATCTGAATTGTAGGCAAGTACCTGAAATTGATTTTCAAAGTTCCGATATAAAATATTCCTCCAAATCTCTCGGTGTTTTTCAGTCAATTTAGAATAAGTCAAGCTGCGCCACGTTTGGTGAAGTTAAGCGTATTGAGAACTTGGTATAATGTTAAAAATTTTCCTCGCTTTTGCCCACAACTTTTATTCTTTGAGTAGTTGGCGGTTGCGCCAGTAAAGTTGAAAAAAGCGTCGACGCTCTGAAGCGAACTTGTTTAGCGATTAAATTTTTAAATTATTTGGAGCTCGCGCCAAAAACAGATTTAGTAAATATAGATTATACAATGGTATATACGATAGTAATAATTATCTTGATTATACGCTGTTTTTGTTTTGAAATTTTCTAAAAAGCTTCAAAATTTAAAAATATTATGTATATTATACTAATTCGAACGATTTAATATACGATTTATTGTAGTTGTATTGTGTGAAGCTGTGAAGCTGTGAAATGTGTCCTCAATAATGATAAAACATACAATATATTCAATTCTAACATGGCGATATACTTATAGGGAATATTAATATTTTCCGTTGAAATAGAAAATTTGTCTCGTTTAATTTTAAATGTGGTATTCACTGAAGTGCAATCGAATCAATGATTTCGAACAACGCCACAATATTCATTCTGATTGAAGTATTTTATTTCACGTTTTTACTTTTTAATATTAATAGCGTTAGAAAACACTGTTAGAAAATGAAATGCAAAAAGCATGTTTCAAATTATATCTTGAGTGAGAATGATATCTATTTTTACAATATTATCACAAAACTAAGAATAATGTCACCTTTGATATTGTAGTTAATTAGATCCGTTGCGTCAAAATTCGTTTATTGTGCGAGCATCGTACATTTTTTCGGTTTACCCAAAAATGTTCCAGAATTCAATGTATGTCCAATGTCCATGACAAATTAAAAAAAAAAAGGTTCAGCAGTTTTAGCGTAAAGAGGTAACAGACATATAGACAGACAAACATACCGACGGACACACTATCGCAATTTAGGTATAATGTATGGACCATGGATGCATAATAGTTGTAACGACTAACGTATATAATGTAATTTTGACGACCTCTGTGGCTCAGTGGATAGCACGTTGGTAGCTTAAGCCGGGGGTCGCGGGTTCGAGTCCCGCCGACGGAACAAAAAGTTTTCAAAGTTCCTGGGTCATGGATGTGTAATATATTTATCATATAATAAAAATCTTAAATATATGTATAGTATAAAAGTATTAAATATATTTCCGTTGTCTGGTACCCGTAACACAAGTCCTTCAGGTACTTACCACGGGGCCAGATTGACGTGGTGTGAAGCGTCCATAGATATTATTATTATTATTATTATAATTATGTACACAGTACATGCAAGTAGACCCTCTATACCATAATATAGTTATCTGTAATACTATAAACCAAAAGCTTTTCTAACTTTCCAAAATTACTGAACTAGCGCTTACGTGTTTCCAATTCAATATAAAAATTTTGAAATATAGGTACTTTGGAAGTCAGAAGCATCCTAATATTTTTCATTTTCATCTAACATCAGCAGCCATGCTGAGTCAGCTTAGCAAGAGATGAAAATTTTGCTGAACAAGATAGAACTGAGAGTAACATATTTTGAAGTAATAAGGATAATATATTTTATCCTGTAATTTTGATATTTGGACAGCGGAACTGATAAAAGTTTTTCGTAATATATTTGCGAAATAAAGCGATAGACTTCAAAAATTTACCTGATTAACATACGATTATATTATTAATGTTTTTGTGAGAATAATAAAAGAAGCAAATCATCCTAGCTTAAATTTACTTTTATTTGAATAAATTAAAAATAAATTATTACTAAGACCTAATTACATTTATTAAAATTAAAATAATCTTATAGCTTAAATTAAAACGGATGACTTAAATTAAATAGTAAAAAATCATAAATGTGTCCTTATCATTAATATTTAAATCAGCTCAATTGAAAACATTAACAATTTCTTGATAAAAAGTTGGGTATCAAATTTAAAATAGTACCAATCTCAAAATCAATAATTTGGCTTCTTGGGAAAATCCTTGTTGGTCCGCAATTATTTTGGTAAAATGGTAAAAATCAGTCCACATAGATTCTTCAATAGTGGCGCATCATTTTTGTACAGCACTGCGGGCTTTCTTATTATTTTTCATGTGTCTGTCGATGGTAAAAATGCCGTACAGGAACATATGACTAAAATGTACTCACCCTACATGCACTTTTCAATTCTCACCAGAACTCAGTTGGACAGCTTACAAGTGACGGCATAGTGCTAAATCTTATTATTTTATGCTCTAATATCGTCCTGTATACGTCACCAGGTGGTTCATATGACCCATCAATTTTCGACATGGGCCTGTAGTCTATATTGACCTATAGAAGTACCATCGACGTATTCATAGACAGTTGACACCTACTATTTGGTCGGGTTTTGTCACTGGTCGTCATCAGCTTTCGGCTGCGTTTGACAAAGCCCGACCAAGATACGTAGGTCCGCCATCTGCTTATAAATCAACTTCTCTTCCCTTTATTCAGCCTATACCACTTCTCTTAATTTATTATTTTTCTCAAAAACTCAAGTTCATCTGATCTTCATTCCTCTCCGCCACATTATGTGACCAGCTTCCACCGCAGCGGCTGTGAAGCGGTGGTCTACCACGGATTCTCCCCTCGTACTTATGTCGCTTGTGATTGAGGGGACTAGGTGAGTCCACTTCATCGAATTTGCGTTTTGACGATGACGATGAGTCGTGGGAGTAATCGGAACTGTACGGTGTTGATGGATCTGAAATTAATATTTCAAATAAAGTAAGTAGCGAACTAAATACCCACATTTTAATTAATTATTATATTATGTACTTATCAGACATAAATTATTACAAATATTAAAACATGACCATCAAGTATAGTCAAAATAATTTTGTGATAAAGTTTCACAAACAAAATGGAAAGCTCGAAATTCGAGGGAAGCGAAAATAGATAGTGTCGAATAGGCTACATTTTGGTTGTGTCTATTTCACCTAGATAATATATTTTACCTTAATAAGCAAAACGTGTCGCAAAATACAGAGCAGCAAAACAATCGCACAATTTGAGTAATGTGGCGAATATTAATAACGGAGTATTATCGTGAAATTAAATTTCACACAATTCGTTATTACGATTGGACCCCAGCCAGACAAATTAATTTCGTAGCCATTTTGAAATGACAAAATATCGCCCCGAAATTCCCATCAGATTTATCATTATAATTGATCTCTGTCTCCATACTACTTGACATTGTGTCTTCGCCTGAACATCACGATTCACGAGACCAGCTGGAGAGAACAATAATTGTTATACTTTTTAATAACTCATTGTTTATGAAGACATTGAATTGACCATGACAATAATTTTAAAAGAAACGATTGTTAGAATAACACAAAGCTACTACCAATAGAATTTTAATTATGATAGGGTCAGCACAGCAAGAACTTAATATCGTCGTTACGACAACAATATGTCAAAAAAATAGATTTCCAATTGAAAAAAATATCACGATATCCGAGTCAAGTAGGTCAGGCGTCATACGAAATTCCCTGTACCGAATACCGTAGCTACAGAATATAAAAAGCAACATCGACAAAAAATAATCGAAACTGACGTCCGCCTGTCGATGGAAATGACGTCAACAGACGTCAATAATAATTGGCAAGCGATGATTACAATTAATCACATCTGTAATTTCTCCATTCAAAGCCAAGTCGACCTAAGTTTATATTATATTATATATATTTAATCATGTTATTATGTTCGTTTAAAGACAATATTATAATAGTTCGTATATAAATGTGTTTTAAAATTTGAGGGCTTCCTAGAACCGTACTTTTGATTTTGATTGATTTTTGAAATGTTACTCACTCGCACTTCACTCATGAAATTAGCTATAACTTATAAGTGATTGAGAATTTGAAGGGTAGTAAATAAACTACTTTGAAAACGTTAAATTAAATGTACTTTCGCTTAGCTATTACTTAATATTATAATTTTAATAAAGATAATTACTTTGCCTTGTCTGAATATAATTTCCTTTCGTTCACGAGGATTGACCAATCTTTTAGTTTTAGGTTGATTGAGAGAGTTGACTTGGTTCTTAGTCGGTCCATTATTTAAATTGTGCAGTCCTGATAAAAAGATTAATTTCTTTTTCTACAACTTTATTAAAGGAGTGATAAAATATACCCCAGTAAAGATGAAAGATTGTGCCTTAATTGTCTCATTTATAAACTTACTTAAACGTTTTTCTGCTATCTTATCTTTTAAATTCTTTTATACTTTAGCCCCCTTACTAATAAACGTTGCATAAGCTTTGAATAGTTATACAGTGTTTTGTTCCTGTCACACAAGTGACATTTGTAATTGGATTGAAGAAGACAAAACACTGAATAACTATTCAAAGCTTATACAGCGTTTATTAGTAAGGGCCTAGAACTTTACTGCTATTCTGTTTTAGGCATACATAGTACATACCGTACGTACTATACTATTATTGAAATTTATTAAAATGAGGAAGACTTGCTATTTTCTAGAGTTGCAACGGAGAGATTCTGCATAATGTTTGTCTATAGTCAGCTGATAGCTCCAAATGTATTTTAAATGATGATGTTGGCGATTAGTTATTCTAAGAAGATATTTTCAAGAAAATTGTGGTGAAAAGGTCGTATCAACTGTCATTATTAAAAAGACACGTGATTTTGTAAAATAATCAAACAGCGTATTCCGTCTTAAAAGGCCGGCAACGCACTTGCAGCTCTTCTGATCTTGGGAGTGTACGGTAGTTGTTTACCATGGGCGAGGGTAGTTGCTTTCCATCATGTGACCCGTTTGCTCGTTTATTTTATAAAAAAATAAAAAAGAGCAATTCCTTTCATATTGTAAAATAATATACTAAGTATATTAGAATTTTATTTATTTCAAACAATTATTATTTATCCATTACTTCCTGTCTAAAGCAAAGTAATGTTAATTTATTCCAAAGAAAAAGAAATGTCTCATGAAAAATTATAATCATAAACACATAAACGGAAACCATATCAAGGCTGCCCGATTTTGAAAGTCGGGAGGTACGAAAAATATGAATTTTCCTTTTGGAAATATTAAAAACGAACAACTGGAGAATGTTAACCTAAACAAAGTACTCTGGAGTTTTTTGAGCGTGAATTTCTCGAATATTATCTTTGGATATTACAAGTAATAATTTTGAGGCCGTCGATTACCCTACCAAAACATTGAATGAGGCTGAGACCTTCCTCAATCGAAGGAACTGAATAAATTTCCTCGAGTTTACCAAATATAATATTATAAGGCCCACTTGCGCCAATCTGGGTTAAAGACTAAAGTTAACTCTGAGTTAAACATCATGTCATCTCTATCACTGACTTGGTGAGTGACAGATATGACATAATATTTAACTCAGAGTTAACTTTAACCCAGATTGGCGCAAGTGGGCCTTAGTATATCAATATTTGGAGTTTGCAAGGCAAATTCAGACCGTCTGACACTGGAGTATTTTTTTTGTAAACAATATCACGTTGAGTTTAAGAAACTAGCGTATTCTGTACACCAGTTGAATTGACAGTTTTAATGTTTTCATCAATATTTAATTACCTACTAAGTCTGCCTACATTACAATATTATTGTAATTAAATTTGAATAGTGTTGAAACTTGAAATATTAAAGGGAGGTTATACAGTATACATTATACATACACCTATCCAGCACAGTGAAGTGGATAAAAAAATCGGCCAAGTGCGAGTCGGAATCGCGCACGAAGGGTTCCGTACCATTGTAGAGCAAAATTAGGCCATAAATTGTGTTTTTTGTATGGGAGCCCCCCTTGTTTTTTATTTTATTTTAATATTATAATTAAACATTAAAGTACACATATAACTAAGAATTTTGTGAAAAATTCAAGTACCTACCTGTTGCCATTTTTGATATAGAGCAAAAAAGGCCAAAAAAATCACGTTTATTGTATGGGAGCCCCCCTTAAATATTTATTTTATTTTATTTTTAGTATTTGTTGTTATAGCGGCATACGGATATACAAGCGGATAAGGAAGCGGATATACATAATCTGTGAAAATGTCAAATCTCTAGCTATTACCGTTCTTGAGTTACAGCCTGGAGACAGCAAAAAAAGCCAAAAAATCACGTTTGTTGTATGGGAGCCCCCCTTAAATATACATTTTATTTTATTTTTAGTATTTGTTTTTATAGCGGCAACAGATATACATAATCTGTGAAAATATCAAATCTCTAGCTATTACCGTTCTTGAGTTACAGCCTGGAGATAGACAGACAGACAGACAGACGGACAGACGGACAGACAACGAAGTCTTAGTAATAGGGTCCCGTTTTTACCCTTTGGGTACGGAACCCTAAAAAGTGCTTAAGGTTCCTAACATTTAAAAAAAAACGAAAAAAGTTTTACCTTGTCCGCCCCAAAACACGTTTTTTACCACTTTCGCAACAGTCGACCATATATTATCCTTATTCGGATTTTCCTGCTGTTCTATCTCCTTTAATCTCTCTTCGAAGCCTTCGGTGGCAACTCTCTTCACGCTCACCTTCTTCTTAGTTATCGTGAACTTAAACTGTATCTCTGTTTCCTCGTCCGTCGTCCGTAAAACGGAGGTGAGACACGTTTGCAGCGAACCGGCAATATTCGCGGTGAGCGCTGTTATTGCAGCGTTCATCGGCTGATCCGGGGAATTGACACACGTCCTGAATAATTCATTGGAATCCTTTGTGTTCTCGCTCCGATCTGTTTCTATAATTGGACTTTCTTCTTTAAAGTTTATGGCGCGTGCGGGTATATTGTGTTCGCCCGCCGGTGGGGTGTTCTCCAAACTCTCTTTTGGCTCCTTAAGTTCTTTATTGATGGGGGTCCGAGCGAGGGTCTTGGCTTGGTGCTCGAAGCGATTTATTAGGGCTTGGAAGCGTGGATTGTTGTTGAACCTTTTTTGTGGTCCAGGTGTTAACATCCGCTTTGGTTTACGGAACACTGAAATTGGAAATAAAGTTTATTTCTTTGTGATCGCGAGTAAGGTTCAGTTCACATTGAACCTTAACCTTATGAATTCGTAATAATTGGAGTGAAAATTATATCAAATATTATGTAAATTTTGTTTTTATAAGCATGTATGTACCTACTTGAAAGAAAATTTTTAGGGAACTAATTTTTCGAGCAGTTATTTAAATATTCGAGATGTTATAATGATCAGTTACAAAAAATATTGAGCAGTTATCTTATTTTTATAGTGGTTGATTAATTATTGCGATTTGCGACAGTAAAACATGGACAGTAATAAAAATAATAATTGAGCAGTCCAATAACTGAATGAGCGGTCGGCGCAGCCCCCCCAACCCCCCCCCTCCTTATTCCTCATGAAACTTTTGCTCATAATTAAAAGGTGTCGTGGAGTTTGTATTGCGTCTTAATTATCCTTTTTAGGAACAAACTAAGTCATCTATACATATAATAAAATCGTAGGAAAGTCAATTCTGTACATATTTTTGAAAAATAATACTTGGGACGTGATCTACTATTCTAACGCGGACGAAGTCGCGGGCAACAGCTAGTATATATTATAGCTGAGTGTGTGGTCACGCGAAAATTGTATAGAAAATATATAGTAATATGCCTAGCTATAAATATATTAATATATATTATAGCTAAGTCTGTGACGACCCTTCTTGGGCGAGTTTGACTTGCACTTGGTCGATTTTATTTTATATTACCACGTCATTGTTGAAAGTGAAAACTGCTTAGAATGAGATTTCTTACTGACAAATTCCGATTTATTACTGCTCACACGTAACCGCTCATTCATTAATTTTTACCGCTCATTTAATTATTTTACAGTTCAATAATATTTTCAATGATCTATGTCATTATTTTTTACTACTCATTTTTTTTTACTTTACAGCTTGATTTTAACTGCTAAACTAGTTATTAAACGTGCCATTTATAATTTTTAACTTACCAAAACTGTTCTTTGCAACTGCCCCCTTAAATCAGTGCCAAATTATAATAATAAAATATGTACTATCAGAGAAGTTGATTCCTTGGCAGATGGCGGATCTAAGTAATTTGGTCGTGTTAAGTCAAACCCTTCTGACCAATCACAGCTAACATTCAATTGACATGATCCGACCAAACGACGTAGGTCTGTCAACTGCCTAGGAATCAATATTTCCTCCATCTTTCAAGGATATCTTTATTAAGGGTGAATAGCACCAGAAGCGTAGTTAAAGTTAAGGTTAAGGTTATCGTCAAATATAGCGACTTTTGCTAGGGATTTGATAGTTCATTCCACATTTTGTTATGGTTAAAGTTAAAGTTAAAGTAAGCCGGTGCAACCCACTCTAAATGTTATATAAATCAAAGAGGTAACAGACGGACGACACATTTTGAATTTTAGAAAATATAATTAGGATTAAGCCCGTCACAGACTTAGCTATAATATATATTAATATAGGTACCGTACTAAACACACTGAGACCAGAAATATATATATTATAGCTGAGTGTGTGATCACGCGAAAATTGTATAGAAAATATATATTAATATGCCTAGCTATAAATATATTAATATATATTATAGCTAAGTCTGTGACGGCCTTTATGCTTGAAATATTCTTAATTATATGGCTGTTATATATAATATTTTTCTAAACTGAATCAAATAACCAGTTGTAACAAAACATACCTCTTTTTACTTCGCACTCCTGTCCGAATTTAGTATCGTCAGCGAATGTGACCTTCTTGATTTTAGCTGAAGTTTCTGTGTTATTATCACTATCTTGGAAAGTCACTTGTCTGTCTGTACTGTCCTGGCTTCCCAGTCGTTTACCATCAGCTACGATTATACTTTTGAGCTTCGGTTGAGTTTCTTCTGGTTTTTGCTGGAAATGTAATTAGTAATTAATTAGCAACTTCAAAAAGTGGTTGAATAGTTGAAAATTTTATAACCGAGTAATATGGGTAAATTGTTATACACTGAATCTGTCTTGGACTGTACTGTAGCTTTAAGGTGATAAAAACCAATTAATTTATTTTATGTAAATACTATCATTATTCACCAATTATGAGTATAAATTAATAATAAGTACTAAAATAAAAAAAGAAATAACAATGAATACTTTTTCCTACCTCTTTATCAATACTCTGAGCCGGGCTCTCTGTGGTTTCTATCTCGGAGAGTGGTGACTCTGTACCGACAGCAGGGAAGAGACTCCAGTTGCCAGCTAGTGGGTGTGTTGGCGTGCTCGTAGTGACTATCTGAGCCAGCTTCATCACGTGAGGGGTCATTGAAATAGGCGTAGTCATCTTCTCTGAATCTGTTTCTGAAATCATATCACAAAAATAAAAGTAAACTGACATAACTTTTCTGGATTATCACATTGGCTAATTTGATGACTTGTATTCATGTATAAAAATTATAATAAAAATACCTGTGATATCAGTTCTCCCAGGAGTAAGCCTAGTAGAATCTGGTGAGTCAGTGCACACTTCATCATCAGCTACCTCCTCATATTCCTCCACAACCTGCTGTCTCATCAAACCCAGGAACTTCTTTGCATGTGGAGTAGCACACCTTTGTTTCTTCAGTTTAGGCGTTTTACCTAACATTTTCGGATGCGGTGTAGTTGTAATGTTAATTTTGGAGTCATTTTCACTTTCTGTATCACTAGACTCATAGTCAACTATATTTTTCTTACGGACAATAGGTGTTATAACTGCTGTTTTAGTTGAATTGTTAACAGATACAATAGCTTCAAAGTTTTCACAATCATTATCGACAATCTTATCGTATATTGAATCGAATCGTTCCTCGACTTCTTGTTTTAGCGGTTTATCTATTAGTTCTGAAATGCTGGTACATTTATCTATTTCATTAAAATCTTCCATCGATTCAAATATTTTGTTACACTTTTTACACTTTAGCGGTGCGTGTTCGGTCAATAGATGTCTTAAAAATTCCGAATTTAGTTCTTCTTTGCGACACAAAAACCTATTACCTCGACAAATTGGGCAATCATAGGTCAGACCGTGTTTTAGCTTCTCATGCTTCCACCGACAGTCCTGGCAGCAAAATAATAGCTGGCATATAATACAACGAGCCTAAAATAAACATAATACTACAACACTTTTTCATAAAACTTTACAAGTAAGGTAAAATCCCTTTACGTTGGAAGTTGCTGAAAGTTTCAGTAGTGGTATGTTTTCACGGGAGTAGATGCGTGTATAAAATCGTAATTTCTTGTTTATATTCAATTCGGGGTTTCGAATTGCATTTTCGCGTAAGGTTTCTACGACTATATTGTTACAGTTTTCTCGTACAAAAATTTCAATATCCGAATGTTATTTGCGGACTAGATTTTCCAATTTTCATACCCGGTTAATAACTAACAAGCCTGCGGTTAATCTTGGCCATAGTGCAGTACAAATTTAATGAACCACAGTTTGTCCAATAACTGTACCTATGTCGATTGTGTAAGCAATGAGCATAACTTGTGCGGCGTGGCCGGCCATTACCGCGGCAATCACTGCTACAAATTGGTTCCTAATTTGGGACGGTGTGGCCAATATGTTTGTGGGGGAAAGTATTCTGGTTGATCATCACCATCAGCTGATGATGATCAATCAGGACAGTAACTAATGATGTTAAAAAAATTTTAAGTATATATAATTTCGGAACGTCGTCGGTACAAAAGTGCAGATTCAAAGAATCGGTAAATGTTTAACAATGAACAAAATTCTCGTAAATAAATATAATAAATCTTTAGGCTAAAAATTAAAGTTACAAATATTTTGAGAATTAAATCCATACTGATATTATAAATGAGAAAGATGTCTGTCTGTCTGTTACCTCATTACGCCCAAACCGCTGAACCGATTTTGCTGTGGTATGGAGATACTTTGAGTCCCGGGAAAGAACATATTGTTAGAGATAAGTAGTACCTGTTGTGTCGTTTTTCAATCAACAAAACTTGGTTGACTACTGTACTGATTTTTTGTATATTGGTAGGTTAATAGTTATTTATTTTAAGAGTAACCTTGTCCTACAAATAAAACAATCCATATTTTAGGACCATCAACTATCAAGTCAAAGTATGAAATCATTTCTATCTCTGTTAGCTACCACTTTCGAGATTTTTCGAAAATAAAAATTTTGTTCGTCTTATCAAAATGTAGCTACTCACAAAAAATTTGCTTGTTAGTAATCACAAAAAAATTTGTTCTATGGCTCCCGTACTATATCTAAACATTGAAATAATACTTACGTACGACTAGTTTAAAATACTTGTCCAGCTGCTAACTAGGCAAGTCATATAAACTAAACTTATGCAGTGACGGATTAAGACTACTTACTTGATGCCCTAAGCAATCCCTATTCCATACCTGTGCCCCCCCCACCCATCCGTATGTCAACTAGAATCGATCTTTAAACTTTTGCCACCTAAAAACATTCGTTTGTCGTAGAAACTTTTTTGGTGTGGTTTTTGGTGACGTGAGAGTGAGACGTGATGCCCTAAGGACGGATGTTTTTTGTCCTTCTGGTGCCCCCTCAGACGTGATGCCTTAGACAATTGATTAATTTGATTAAGGGTTAATCCGTCACTGCTTATGCAATATTTTTCTAGTGCGGGCTAAAATTTAACACCTACACCCTCTGATCTGAGATTCTAGTAAGTAAATATCCATTAAGATAACACCTAATGTAATCCAGTGGCTCAGACCCTTCCTTGAAGATTATCTCCAAGTTTTGGGAAGGCAAAGCTGATAATCTGATGTTATACATTAAATTAAAAAGCCAGAAACGACAAAACAAAATATTTGACAAAGAAAAGAAACGTACCTGAATCGATTCCTTCATATTGCAATTTATTGATCAGTTTTATTTACTATCATCGCTAATAAGGACTGTAAATTGTAGGTAATATCTGAAAAATTATCTGAATATGAAATATTAGCAATATTTCTGGAAAATATTCAAAAAATTTGAAGACGAAAACTTTTAAAACGCACTTAGTTCACTTCCAAGTAAAACTCGCAATATATTATTTTTCTTACTACCCACAATCACAATTTTTTTATTCTCCTTCTACTTCCTTTTTAGCTGGCAATGATATTATTATTGTTGTATGAAATGGTTTTAAAACTAAGTCTTATTATTATATTATAATTCTTTATAATAATATTATGATAATATCATAATATTCTAGTATTTTACTTGCACTATAAAAAGGAAAAATTTCAAACCATTCTGATTTACCCAAAACCTAAATGAGATTCATATGTACTATTTTTGTTCCATAAAAATGTACTGGATCAAACAAGCTGCATCCATAATCCATATTCTATACTGATATTAGAAAAGCAAAAGAGTGTATGTCTGTCTATCAATCTATATTCTGTCTGTATGTTACCTATTCACACTTAAGCCATAGAACCGATTTTGTTGAAATTTTGTAAAGAGGTACTTTAAGTCCTGGGAAAGGACATAAGATATTTATTCCGAAAAATGTACAGTTCTCTAGTGACAAACAAATAACGAGTTGCGGGCATCAACTAGTTTTGAATATTAGAGTCGGGGCATAGAGGTAAAATGAACGGTCTGACTCCAAAATGTAACAATGCATTAACGTCCCAGTCATATGCATAAAGACAATGACGGATGTGACATCGGTGCGTTTGACGGCCAAATGTCCGAAACTACGGATGCGGACGGATTCGGACAAATGTGTGATCACTAATGTATCCGAGTGTGATAATCGCTTGGTACGTAATTGCGCGGCCACTAGAAACGCGAGGCGATTATAGTTTTGAAGATCCTATTTTTGAGAAGATATTATTTTTGAGGTAAACTTGAAATAAGGTATACATAACACCCTTCTTTTCTATTGATGTAAGAACAACTTAAAATGAAAATAACACGCCGGTTAAAAACATTTTTTTTTCCTTTGAAACGTTTAAGCCCACATTTTTTGGTTTTAAACGGTTGAAAAGTATGTTTACTTTTACCGTGGGAGAGCCATGCTTTTGGCTCGACCGGAGAAATAGCACGAGCTCACAGAAAACCAGCGTAAAACAGCGCTTGCGCTGTGTTTCGCCGAGTGAGTGAGTTTACCGGAGGCCCAATCCCCTACCCTTTTCCCTTCCCTACCCTCCCTTATTTCCTTCTCTACCCTCCCCTATTCCCTTCCCTACCCTCCCCTACCCTATTACCTTGTAAAAGGCCGGCAACGCACCTGCAGTTCTTCTGATGCTTGTTTGACCCGTGACCCGTCTGCTTGTTTGCCCCCTTTTTTCATTAAAAAAAATTTTTAAATGCTAGCTCAGTTTTCAACGGATTTGCTAAACAATAAAGCATACATTTAAATGAAGAATCGAAGATACGGTAACAACAGAAGCGTGACGCAATGAGATATGGAAAGATGTGGCTGGTGGCAAAAAGAACTTGATATTCTTTTTGCCACCAGGTGCCGCTGTGTAGCTTTAGGCCCATAGGCATATATTCAAGACACACGAAAGTAGTTTGATACGATAATAATAATAATAATAATAATAATAATAATAATAGCTCCCACACCGGTTTCGGTGACGGTGGCCGGTTTCATTGAAACCAGGCCAGATACGCAGGAGTAATTTTATAGTGGCTAAGTGTGTGCGCAGTACACAAGAGCACTCTCTATTCCTTTACTCTCATAACCCAGTGGGACGGCAGACCGACACGACCGGCGAGAGATGCGCAGGACCGACTTTTTACATGCCCATCCGACGCATGGATCATCTTACTTGTCAATCAGGTGATCAGCCTGCATTGTCCTAACCAAACTTGGAAATAACATGTTTCCAACGCGGGAATCGAACCCACGACCTCCGAGTCAAGAGCCGCGCTCTGTACCACTAGACCACGGAGGCGTTCAGATTTTTTAGTTTGATACGATAATATACTTACCCTAAGGCTGCATAGTGGCACCTGGTTGCAAATACAATACAAAAACCTTTATTGTTTTTTGTGTCATACCATCGTGTCTCGTTGTTTAACCCCATTTCGTGATCTACACAAGATCGACTCAACAAACGCTAGTTTAGTGGCCCAACTGAATCCACCTGGGGCAGTACATATTTTGGCAGTAGCCCCTGTACAACTGTACAACTCGAATCAACTTTTATTGTTCCCAATAAGTTTATATTCCGTACGTGCGATTCCGTTTTATCGTTCCTTATTAAACTTTCTCGATTCGAGATTTTTGGCGATAAAAATATTGTCGGGGTTGTTCTGATTGTTATGGGGAGTGTTATTGCGATGCGTGCTTGGAATCTATTCGGTAGTTACAGCCTGTACTACGCCACAGCTCCCTTACCTGAAACAAAAAATAGGCAAATAAGCAATAGAATATTTTTCATTTACATGGAGGGAAGACTGTATAATATTGTTCTATGCTACTAATTGTTGTTCGCAACTAGATGCAATTGCTTTATTCCTTAGTATTGTGCAATAATAGTATTTCACTGAGACTGATATTATAAAAGACTAAGCTGTCCCACTGCTGGGCAAAGGCCTCTTAAGATTTCCATCTTTCTCTCTCCTGCACCATCGCTGGGCAACCTGGCTTTTATTATGCCTCCAGTTCGTCACGCCATCTTTTCAGAAATCATAATAAATTAAATTTATTTAAAAAGGTATACAGATAAGCAAAATACAGAACAACACGTTCATAAAATATACGGTCGCTGTTAAAGCATTTGTGTCCTAACAAAAAAAAATATTTTTTTAGTAAATTTTGAATGCAGTCTAAATCATCTAAAAAAACATAACTTTAACTGCATTTATAACTCAATACGTAATTTTTTCGTGGGCTAGTACACAAATGCTTAACAGCGTCCAATTATACCGCGTGAAAAATCAACCCTGCGGCGGCACGCGGGTCCAATACTACCAGCTGACAGGCTTCGACGTATAGACACGACATATCGCGGGAAATTTCCGTAGTAACAGTATTAGAGTCAATTAGGAGGTCAGGAGTGAGCCGTCTGAGCCCACGACCCTCGTCAACGTCGCGTTCGGGACTTGTTAATTCGTTACATGGAAAATATTTGTCACTCACCTAATCTGATTTGGGACTTTTTCGGATTTCGCTTCGAAATGTGGACGATAAATGCTACACGAGACATGTAGCTAATCCCCGTGGGCTTACTTTTAGCGGAAATCATCATTTTCAAAATATGGAAGGAAATAAAATTACATCTCACGTTCTTACTTCTTAATATTGATAGAAGTGTTTCACTATATCCATACTATCCATACTAATATTATAAATGTGAAAGTGTGTCTGTCTGTCTGTTACCTCTTCACGCCCAAACCGCTGAACCGATTTTGCTGAAATTCGGTATGGAGATACTTTGAGTCCCGGGAAAGGACATATTATGATACTTTTTGTCCCGGAAAAATGTACGGTTCCCGCGCGATAAACGAGTTTTGGCGCAAAGGAGTTGCGAGTGTCATCATCATATAACATGTTTCAATAACAATTTTTCATGGTGATGTTACCTATTGAACAATATTTTATTGTAATTATTTTAGAGTGAAAGGCGCGGCAATGTTCAATAATAACCCTAAACAGTTAATAATATTGCACAATACGTAATATTGGGCAATAAAATTGATCATCTGAGGGCCTGCTTACTCGCAACAGATGTAACGTAAAGCATAAGACAAAATTTTCCATTATTGAAGTAAATAGTACTTAGCAGATACGGCCAATAAATCTTGACAATATAGACCCAGTGTCAAATTTAATCGCCTTTCTAGGCTTTGTCGGCCCCAGAGGGTAATAAGTAATAACTAATAACCCGTCCCTAAACATAATAAACACGTCTGCAAATACGTACAATACACTACGTAACATACTTTTACTCTTCGCATTCCGGGGTTCTCCGGGGAGTGGTGTAAAAGCGTAAGTGATAGTTTAATAAATAAAGGGATCCCCGGGGCCCGAGAAGCGTGCACGATAAGTGGAGGGTTAAGTTTTAACCATCAAATATTGCGGACAACCGGCGGCTAATTATCAACCGTTCAAATATGTAGATACCCTATATCGTGGATTAATTAATGCTTTTGTTTATTAAATGTTATATGATCTGCGAGTTGCGACACCTTCGGATTTCCAATTAACGTGAGGCCGCATACACAGTACCTATACACTAATTAATAGTAGTTATAAATGCTTTCAAAAGTAGCCCATTTACACACAAAATAAGGTACATGTACAGAAACATTAAAGCAATTTCTTAGAAAGCAATAAACCAAGTTACAAGTACAAATTACGAAGTATTTCCAATGGAAGCGACAGCAATAGATGTGTACACAGGCTTACCGACTAATGGCGAATATAAGGCCTTTTATCCACTGGCGCCGTCACCGTGATGTCACCGACAAAAATCAAATAAAATGCCACTTTATGACCTAGGTCCTAGGCTATAGCACAATAGACATAACGAATTCGGGTCTAATCAAAGTATCTTTCGTTAAAAACTATGACGAAATTCGTTATCAAAATGTATGTGGTTTGACATAAGTCATCGCTAAATGACATTTCGCTTGCGAAGACTAGTGTCAAATCTCATACATTGTTATAACGAATTTCGCTAACGTTTTTAACGAAAGGGATTTGGCTAAACCCGCAGCCACAGAATATATAATAGTACCCGCAGCTGTAGGCCGACTACAAACAAGTTGACAAATCGGCGCGTGGTACCGCCGCGCTGCAAGCTACTAAAATTACTACGAACGACTCAGCAGTTCAGAACGCGACGCGACGCGTAGGCATTTCTAAAGTATGGATTTGACAGACTTCGTCATGCAAATCTGTCAGTTCATTACAATTTTTAGTAATAGGTACATAATGTAATATACGCGTCGCGTTGCAGTCTGAATTCTGTACTACGTCAAACGTATACATTTTGAGAACACGTCTTCTAAGTAGGCCTACTGGTTTTGTCTGTCTATTATGGCTATAGGTTTTTGCTTTACGCCAATACAAAGCAGCGGCAGCATAGGTTACGACACCAATGTCGGTAGAAAGAGAAACGATTAGCCTAGGACCTAGGGCATGAAGTGGCACATTATTTGATTTTTTTTGTCAGTGACGTCCCGGTGACGATGACAGTGGATATATGGCCTAATGGAGAATATCTGTAAACACTACACACTCGATGGTAAACCACGTATTCAAATAGAAGATCGATCGGGGATTTCAATTCGCGTGGAAATTAAGCCAATCAAACTAATAGTGAGTTTGCTGAAGAGAATATTGTGTAAATGTGAAATTTAGTTCCGTAGAAATGGAGGTAGAATCCATATTCATGCTAAAATTGTAAATCTGAATGTATGTCGGATTGTTTGCCTGTTTTTCTGTCGTCATATCTCCTTAACCACTAAACCGATTTTATGAATCTTGACATGTTGTGATACTTTGTGAGCCAAATGGATATGAAATATGAAGTATAATATACCTAATATCTCAGAAAAATTACATTGAACTTGACTATCTTGTATTATAATTATTACCTAATTAAAATTATTATTAATTTGATTATCTTGTATTATAATTATTAACTTAACCGATAAACGAATTCTGGCGCAACTCCGTACATTTTTCCGGGACAAAAAATATCCTATAATATTATGTCCTTTTCCGGGACTCAAAGTATCGAAAGTATCTCCATTTCAAGTTTCATTGCGGCTTATGCGCTAAGAGGTTTTGGGGAACAGACAGACAGACACACTTTCGCGCTTATAATATTAGTATGGATGGAATAAAATTTAACATGAACTTGCGTGATATACGATTTTGTATGCATTTTGTCCTTGCCTGTGGTAGGTGAGAACTCCGAAATCAATATAATTTAGTAAGTTTATAATCAGCATTTTTTCTCAGGTAATAATATATTTTTCATCTGGACACTATGGTTCCAAAACATCCGGATCCGGCCTATATGATAATGCGCTTCATTTGAAAACCAAATTCGATTCAAATCCATACCCGTATCTTTCAGGTTTTATTGTATTGAATAAGTTGGAGCGGCAATATCTACGATCAGAATTATTTAATGTTTGCTTTGTGATTGGAATACTTATTACTTACGTGTATTAAAATAAGCGATTTTGTTAAAAAAAAACTTATGTACTGATTCACGACTGATACAACGAGAATGTAACTCCAGCTTAGATCCGTCATCCGACAAATTTTTCAACTCTAGAGCATGACAAAGAATTATAGGTACAAAGTTTTAGCATGAATTGCCTAGTAATAAGGCTCTGTATCTGTCTATAAGGTGGGATTTCACCAAACACACACAAAACTTAGTTTTATAAAACTTAGTTCCCATTGAACGCGTTCATGCTGCGACGTAAATCTCGTTTTGTTTCGATTGGATTTCACAAACTTCTTTTGATCGCGATTATTAAATCTAAGTTTACGCGACATCACGCAATTATTTTACATATTGTTTTCATTATTTTAAAGTCTTTTCACGTTAATTTAACTACAAAATAGCCAGAAACAATACATAAACTAACAAACGTATATTTTGTGTCAAAACTGTCATCTTGACATTTCTTTTGTCTATGTTTTTCGTTCCGCCATGACAGGGCTTGAACGGGTTTTATGACGTTAAACTTCGGACTTGGGCGTTCAGAAGATAAAACTCGGATTTGCTGTGAACGCGTTCAGTTCATGTTGGTGAAATGCATTTCGATGTTAAAATCGCGTTTATACGTTTTGAACCGGTTCAGAGTGCTTTGAACGCGTTCTATTTCTTTGGTGAAATCGCCCCTAGGAGTTCAGTCTCGAAATCAGCAGGGCGGGAGCGGATGCAGCGTGTGAGACTGAAGCCTTACTTGTTTTTACTATTTGCATAATTTTTAGTATCTGTTACATCTTTACACCTAAACTTCTTAACCCTAGGATGGTATCAGGGGTGCCCCAACACCCCACGTAAGCAATCACGCGCTGATTTTTTGAAAATTATTGAGTATGTCGCTCTAGGATTTTGTGTATTCTTTGGTTTTACTGTAAGTTATCAGTAGCCTTGCGCCGTGGGAGCAGCAACACGTCAATTTCGTTCTGCAGGTATGTGTGGGGTGATGCGGCACCCCTGTTACTATTTACGTAGGTATTTTTTTTGTTCGTGTAATTTATTTATACATTATTTTCTGTTCACAATGGCATTTAGTAATGATGAAAGGCTTAAGTGGTAATTAAATAGAATATGGCGGAGATGATTAGAGTTAAATAGAGCCATTAGAGGTCGAGCAACCTTCTGAAAATGAAGATATCGACGTCTCCGTGCATTCCGAACAAGATGGTCAAACACTAGAAGTAAAACATCCAAACACGGCAGCTAGCAAATTTAGAAGCAATTGCCTTAAAAAAACTAGCAACACAGCTATCCCGAGCCCCACATGAAACGACGTTTGGAGTCCGATTTACCTCGACTACTATCGAGAAATATAGGGGTCATTCTACATGTCCCCGAAGAAGTTCTAGCAAGCAAAAGCCCCGCTAAATTACGAAAGCAAGCTCGATGTGCATTGCATCCTTGAAAAAATGGGAATATTTTTTGTTCCAAATGCGAAAAACCTGCGTGCCCTGAACACCGCTTGGAAATTTGTATTAATTGTGTTTAATTAATTAGAAAAACTAATTAATTTCTAATTTTATTTCGTTTAGTTACTGATTAATCTCAAGAAAAGTGTTCCTTTATTTTGTTTTTATATTGAAAAGTTTTATTTTTCATTAAACACAAGTTTTTTATTTATTCATAGTAACTGGGGTGACCCTGTTACACCCCTGTTACTATGCGTGGTCGTGTAAATTATGTTACCATCCTAGGGTTAACTGATATAGGTAAGCATTCTTCAAGCAAGTCTTCCCGCGTTATTTCATGATGAACTAGTTGACCCGGCAAATGTTGTTTTGCCATATAAAGTATTTCTACTTCATAAGTTGATACGAAATCTTACCCCCTCTTTTGTCCCCTAAGAGGGGTGGGGGGAAAAATTGTTTACACCTGATGTTGAGTTGGAAAATACGGTTAATAATATGAACTAAGTCCATTAAAGAAACTGACCCCCTTGTTGGTCTCCTTAGAGGGGTGGGGGGTGGGGGGGGAGTTTATACACCAGCCCTCTTACTAATAAACGCTGTATAAGCTTTAAATAGTTATACAGTGTTTTGTCTTCTTCAATCCAATTAAAAATGTCACTTGTGTGACAGGAACAAAACACTGTAGAACTATTCAATTAGTAAGGGGGCAGATGTTGATTTGGAAGAAGACAAATATATCTCCGAAAACCGCTTTCAAATCGGATCAGTAGTTTTCGTGTGACTATCACACGAAAACTACTGATCCGATTTGAAAGCGGCGGCGGAACAAATATACAGACAGACAGACAGACAAAAAACTAACCACATTTTTGGCTTCTATAGCGATCTAGTGACACCCCCCGCTTATTGTTTTTTGAATATCTTGAATGTACAGAATTCACATTTCTACAGTTTTATTATATGTATAGATTTTAACGAACATACAAATCGCGAAAAACACAGTTAACTATATTATAAGGAACACATACACACCGTAAAGTATTTTTACTTAGTTTTGTTAAACATACTATATTATATTCTGTGACTCTGTATAACGTAGTCTCTACCTCAGAATGGGGCCTTATTCGTAATTAATTCGATTGCGTTCCATCCAATGCGGTTGACAGCGGCTGATGTGGGTTAACTTTTTAACCGTTTGTCACTCCGTTATCGAACGGGGCCTTTGAGCTCCACTAATTAGACAGGGTTAACTTCTGACACACTTTTGATTGTGACTGACGTGGCATTGGAAGTTCAAGGCTAACAGTGGCTTAGAAATCAAATAGAGACGAGGCGGGAAGGCGGGGAGCTCGAGTCCGTCGCTTCTACAGTACTGCAAAGCGTTGCCGTGCCGGCTGCCGCACTCACCGTGTGGCCGGTAGTCCGGCGAGACGACTGACCTCTATTATACAAGTACGCTAGATAGCTGATACCCTTTGAAATTACAGCTATTTCTTGTGCCTATTTGAAACGGAATCAGCGCCCCCATTATTCGGGTAGAGAACTAAATCTGACGTAAAAATGACGTTTGAAAGCCGCCATATTGGCGCTGATAGCAGTAGTGAGAGTATTTGGAACTAATACTAGTGATGACAACTGTTGTTATTGGTTGTGGTTACATCAAATTTAGTTCTCTACGCGAATAATGGGGGCGCAGATTCCGCTTCAAATAGGCACAAAAAGCAGACCGCGTGTATCAGCTATCCAGCGTGTGCCAGCGTACTTGTTTAATTAGAGATCAGTGGGCGAGACGGACACCGGTGGGCGGTGCGGTGGCCGGTGCCGCACCGCGTCGTGTGGAATAGCCGACGTCTTGATGCCTTGATTTCTACATGAGGCCTACCACCGGTTCGGGAACTAACCAGGCTAAAATTACACACGCAAGAATATTTTCTATCAGCATATCTGCCTATAATATTAATATTATGAGGCATGTTATCGATATAACACTAAAAATGATTATAGTTCCCAAATAAAATGAAAGTTATGTCTCCAAATATCTCGTTGGAGACTGGAGTAGAATCGCGGATGGTATAAATTTTAGTAATAGTTCCGAGAGCGTCTCCGTTCTTAGATTTATGTTTTACTGGCAAATGGCAATAAAGACAAGATAATCGTTACCGGCGACTATCCTGGAAATACATTGCTTCTTGTATTATAAAGTATCGGATCTTGTACCAAAAATGTGCATCGTGATTCGTGACGGAGGTACGGATCTTGTACTACAAGGTGTTTGAGGTTGACGGAACTGTTAAATAAAGCATAGACTTTTGTACTATCAGAGTATTGGATTTTGTACAAAATATATAAGTGTGCATCGTGAGTTGTGACGGCGCCGCGCCGGATCTCGTAATACAGCATTGCAGTTGGCGGAACAATTTACTGTTAAATAAAACATTGACTCTTGTACTATCACAGTATAGGATCTTGTAGTACAAGAGTACAGGGAGCATAGGTTCTTGTACTACATGAGTACAGCTAGCACCAGATCTTGTACTACAAGCAATTTGATGTTGACAGAACTTTGACTCTTGTACTATCAGAGTATCTTGTACTACAACTTACAAGAGTAGGTACAGAGACTAGAGAGCATCGGATCTTGTACTATAGGGAGTTTTCGTGGAGACGGAACTACAGTGTTTCTTGTACTATCTTGTACAGTGTTTCTTGTACTGTCTTGTATCTTGTATCTTGTACATATTATAACAGTCAACAAAACTCTCTTGGTAAACTTACTGCAAAATATATTAATACGAAGTACATAATATTTTTTTTAATACAGTTTTTACAAAAAACAATAATTCAATGTTTAAGTTTACCTTTGAATTCACAAACAAGTACAAAATTGAAACTTTGAATAAAACAAAAAAAAATTATACATCCTTTGAACAAAACGCTGTTATTGTTGAATGCCAATTTTCTAATAACAACGAAATTCCATTGTTTAACTTGATTTGGCATTGTTTACAAAATATTAGAATACCTGCCCTCGGCTAGGAATGGCTAGGATATCCACAAAATCTTAAAAGTCGGACACTGAAAAGTTTAATTATTCGGCAGTTAAAATCTCATAGTGATACAGTTTTGATCTTGTCAGGTTCACATAATTTTTTTTATGAAATAAGGGGGCAAACGAGCAAACGGGTCACCTGATGGAAAGCAACTTCCGTCGCCCATGGACACTTGCAGCATCAGAAGAGCTGGGCCCGGGTTACCCTCGAAATTTTCATACATTCTTAATACCAAAATCATTTTCTCATACGAAAATATTTAACATGTTTGAGTTATTTTTCAGCTTAAGATAGTAATTACCTAGGGTCCTGAACAAATTTTTTTTACAAAATATTTAAATACTAAAAAAAAATTTTTGTTTAAATATTTTTTAGAAAATTTACTACTAAATATTTAAACACCAAAAAATAGACAAAAACACAAAAAATATATAAATAAATAGTAAATTTACTACAAAATATTTAAATAATAAAAAATATTTTTTAAAGTTTAAATATTTTGTAGTAAATTTACTATTTATTTATATATTTTTTAGTGTTTTTGTCTATTTTTGGTGTTTAAATATTTAGTAGTAAATTTACCAAAAAATATTTATACACCAAAAATTTTTTTGTAGTAAGTATTTAAATATTTTGTAAAAAAAAATTGTTCAGGACCCTAGGTAATTACTATCTTAAGCTGTAAAATAACTCAAACATAGTAAATATTTTCGCATGAGAAAATGATTTTGGTATTAAGAATGTATGAAAATTTCGAGGGTAACCCGGGCCCTTAAGAGGGAATAGGGGAGGGTAGGGATGGGAAGGGAAGGGAATAGAGGAAGGTAGGGAAGGGAATAGGGTAGGGGATTGGGCCTCCGGCAAACTCACTCACTCGGCGAAACACAGCGCAAGCGCTGTTTCACGCCGGTTTTCTGTGAGGACGTGGTATTTCTCCGGTCGAGCCGGCCCATTCCTGCCAAAGCATGGCTCTCCCACGTCTAATTCTTACTCTGACACTACTAATTACAGCAGTCCAAGTTTATCTGGCCGCTTGGCTACCCTCACCGCAAACCGCTCATAATTGATTACTAATAGCTCGGGGAATGTGTATTGAACATTGAAAGTTCACGACTTGAACAATACTGCAAAAGTTTGCACACTTTTATTTTGACGAAGTTAGTGAAAAGTTGTTAACGGTCTTTAGCTTTTATTAGAAAAGCCAGCTGATGACGCCCGCAACGGACAAAATTCATTAATGTCGCGGGAACCGTACATATTACCGAGATAAAAAGCATCCTATGTCCTTTCCCAGGCCTCTAAAAGTATGTCCACAGTCCACATCTCAGCAAAATCGGTTCAGCGGTTCGGGCGTGAAGAGAGAATAGAGAGGGGCGGTGTCCTGATTATAACCATAATACCTACAAACATTTTACAATAAATAAGCCGTGCCCTGTATTAGGACACCAATTAAGAAAACCAATTCGGAATAGAACCAGTTTACTAAAAATCACGCCTATAAACTTATAGCAATCCTGGTAAGTACAATTATTATTATGTTTTTGTCATCACTATTTCCACTAAGACATAACTAAGAGGTCGAATTCAGCATCTATTTAAAATATGTTCTTTTATAAATCCTGCTTATTTCTTTATAAACTACACAGTCATAATAGGTTAATTTTCTTACACGCTTCGTTTTAATTCAATTCCTACCTAACGTTCATTTCGTAAATTCACTTTTCGTGCCGTTAAACGTACAACCCACGAGTCAGCATACCTCTTGCACTTTAGGGCTGTGATAATAAGGCTCAAAATAGAACACTCCTTCTACGATTGTACGTCAAAAGAAATTAGCGAACGCAATTTGTGAATGAATAATTCCTTCATGTTAACTCCGTTAGCGGAAAGTGTGGAAATTATTTTCGCTGCCGGAAAAATTCCGAATGACAAAATATGTTATTTGCGCATAAAATTTCGTCGTTTCTTAAAAAGTTAATTAAAATACATAATTATTATTTTAAAGTGGTTAGCGCTTTGTGCTGCCACCAGAGATACTTACGGTCGTATGAATAAAAACTTAGCGAAGGTTTACAACAGCTTTATAAGCCTGTTGCAAAATTTAATATGAATAAACGTTCTCTAACAGTGCTCTAACACCTTTTTAAGGTGACAGCTGTCAAAAATTAGCGCATGTTTAATAAGCCTGATATAAACCTATTTTAAGCATAATCGTTATGAATAAACGTTTGCTAACAGTTGTTTAGGCTCGAAACGTCAAATAGGAGTTCGCTAACTTTAGCGAAGCCTCGGACCATTTTAAGAGATTGAAATGGACGAAATATCGAGTATTATCGCGATTTCTGACATTATTGCAATTTTTGAAGGAATTTCTAGCCGCCCTCGTCGACAAAAAGTATACATAAAATAAGATAATAATAAATCCATTTGACGACTTAAAAATATTTTTATTAGTACCTGCATGTTAGGGGCAGAGGGCGCTGCGCGTTGATAGTATTCCTGTTCTTCAATAGATGGTGTTTTTTAAATATTTTTTTTGAGTAGATTTTTTAACTCATGAAATAACTCTATTCCTTTCGGGTGTCCTTTGACACCTCTCAAGTTTTTTTTCTACAAAATACTCATTGAATTTCATTGAATTTGACACAATATTGATGATTGAACACAATAAATTGGCACACTACCAACATTACCAAAAAAGAATACTATAAAACGTCATCTAACAGTATTCAAGCTAGCGAAGGCTTAGCAAGCGTTTATTCATATGGAGTGTTATATGACGGTTTTTAACTTTAGCGAACATTTTAGTTAGAAAACTGTTAAAACCTTCACTAAGATTTTTTTATTCATACCACCGTTAATATTTATCTGTAATATTAACTCGTGCCTACACACGTGCCAAACTGTAATTGATACAAAATCTTACCTCCCCCCCCCCTTTGTCCCCTAAGAGGGGTGGTATAATGGTAACAAAATTAAAAAATATTTTTTTATATTATTAAGATAGATATTAACGTCTGCGTATTCTGTGAGCGGTCTTTATCATAAGCATTTCTCATCTAAATCTAAGCTAAGCCAGGCACTAAATCTAGGACTTAGTCTATTCAATATTAGGTATTATAGTTTAATCTCCCTGAAATTCTATGCGCTATCTCCGGAGGTGGCGACATTTGTGGAATTTGCATCCATTTGCATCGGATTCTGCCACTTTCTGCCCTGGCATTTGAATCTCTTTGTTGAAGACGCACGCTTTTATTGCCAGTGATGGTTCGTAAAGCAACATAGGATATTCTGTGTTGGAACTACGAGAAACCTACTAAGGGTGAAGCCAAACGAGCGTAATTTGTGAGTCGTGAGCCGCAGAATTTCTGCCGGGCAGAATTTCTTTTCATACAAATCACGACTCACAAAATTACGCTCGTGTGAATCAAACAGGACTTTTGTATGAAACTGAATGCAGCAGAATTCTGCCCGGCAGAAATTCTGTGACTCACAACTCACAAGTTACGCTCGTGCTTTAGGCTTCACCCTAAAGCACGAGTTAGCAAATCGCCATGCGAAAACATACTGTCTAAACCAGGGGTCACCAGTTAGAATCCCTCGGGGTTCATTTTAAGAAATGAAATGACCTTCGCGGTCCACACATTTCATAAACAATTTAAACAATTAATAACGGAAATTACAAAGGTCTGTTCGTCCGTCCGTATGTCTTAGCCACTTTTCTCTGAAACTATTAGAGCTAGATTATTGAAACTTGGTAAGTAGATGTATTCTGTGAACCGCATTAAGATTTTGATGAAAAAATGGAAAAATTATTAAAAATTTTAGGGGTCCCCATAGGTACAAATGAAACAAAAAAAATTTTTTTTCATCTAACCTATGCGTGTGGGGTATCTATGGATAGGTCTCCAAAAATCATATTCAGGTTTCTCATATCATTTTTTTCTAACCTGAATAGTTTGCGAGAGAGACTCTTCCAAAGTGGTAAAATGTGTGTCCCCCCCCCCCCCTCTAATTTCTAAAGTAGGGGCATGATAATTCTAAAAAAAATATATGATGTAGATTACTATAAAAACTACCAACGGAAATTGGTTTGAACGAGATCTAGCTAGTAGTTTTTTTTATACGTCTTAAAAATGGTAAACCTTAATCTAAATTTCATTAAATCGACTGAAATATAGAAATAAATCAAAAACCTTTTAATTTCATAAAATAAACCTTATTGCTGCTGCGGAACCCTTCATGGGCGAGTCTAACTCGCACTTGGCCGCTTTTTGTATTGCTAATTATATGTCTGAAGTTTGGAGTGAAATTGGTGCAACTATTGACAATAAACGAAGTTCATCTTCGAAAATGCTTAGTTGGTGGTCCGCACGCACTCCGCCATTTGGTAACCCCTGGTCTAAAGCAACGGGCAAGTTATTTATACAAAGTCAATTTTTACTTTATTTTTTGTAATTACAGGGTACAAAACAAGGTGTACCCAAGTACCCAAGAGTTTAATTTGAAAGTGCTGAAAGAGATTTTGATTTTGTGATTTGTTTGGGCAAGCGCCACAGCGTCATAAATTTGTTCATAGAAATAAAATATAATGCACTTTAAGCGCTGCTGCATTCGCGTTGAACTCTTTACAAGGGACGCATATGTATAGGGTATGTACCCTAAAGCAGTATTTCCCAAAGTGTGGGTCGCGAACCACTGGTAAGACGTGGTGGGTCGCGGATAGATTTTGGGTGGGCCCTAAAACTATAGGACGATTGTCGTACTCGTTCGATTGTCATTTTACTTTTACTCGTTCGTTGGTCGCCGTGGGTGCGTGCGGGACGGGGACGATTCGAACGCAAACGTAATTGTAAGTAAGGCTGATGATGATGATAATATGGTGGTGAACTACGATAAGAATTAACAGGTAAATGCTGCGGCAGCAACATACCGCTGCTTTTTTGTCTTCAGGACACAAGGTGGGCCGCGAACTTTAAGCTTTTTTTTAGATGGTTCGCGGTCCCGACAAGTTTGAGAAACACTGCCCTAAAGTATTCTCACTTTGAGTTACAACTGCGTTGCAGCAAGTTTTGTGTCTATTTAAGTTTGGCATTTTATTCCTCACATTTATTCATCAGGAAGTTATCTGACAATAAAAAATAAGCCCTTAACAATATCATCTTATAATAATATCGATATTCAAAAAATTTAGCCATGTAACATTTTTTATTTATGAAATTATCCATGCCTATCATATTGGGATGAAAATTAAATGGAAAAAAGATATGGACGCCAATAGAATCAAGGGTACAGAGGAAAAAATGTATAGACGAATTCCTCACGATATTAATTTCTGGCGGAACATTCTTTGCATCGCTGAATATGTACACGTGTAGTGTGTACTATCCGACCTACTAATATTATAAAGGCGAAAGTTTGGATGTGGTTTGGATGTATGTGTAGGTATATTTTGTATGGACGTATGTATGGATGTTTGTCACTCTTTCACGCAAAAACTACTGAACGGATTTTAATGAAACTTTATAAATACTAAATACATCAGAATAATACATAGGCTACAATTTTAACCGACTTTCAAAATGGAGGAGGTGTTATGTTAGTTTTCCTATGTTCAACGATTACTCCGCCGTTTGTGAACCGATTTTCAAAATTTTTCTTTTGGTGTATAACTGTGTAGGTTATTATCCCAATTTAGTACCACAGTCATAAAAGTGGTTACCTGATGAAGGGATCCATAAGAAATCGAGGGAACTCCTCATTTATATGGGAACTTCACCACTACCACCACATAAATTACCACTTCGATTTCGTGAGCAGTATTCTAAGCATATTATGCTACCAACAAGTAAGATTTTGCACCAAGGTATACCATGGTTCGAAAAGTGCTGAGAAAACAGCTCCTAATTCTTTATAGACACACAAGTTCGGGAATTTCGAAGTTGTTCGCGTTTCGGTCTGAATTGACCCTTATGCGACATTTACACTCAGAGTACGTAAATAATATGTCACTCGTGCTGCCATTCGTCATGCCGCTGCCACTGCCCGACGCGGCAAGTGAGTGGAAGGCTGATTGTAAGCACTCACTCGCGTCGTTACTGCCACAGAAGTCTTCAGGGAAATATCTCCGGCGTGAGCAGGAGCAGAAGCAGTGGCTGAACGTAAACTGCCCATAACGTAAGCAATCGAAATATACGATACGTAATATTTGATAGTACAGCTTAATCTCCATTTGTCTTATTGAGGTGGCCTTTGAGAAGAGAGCGCATTTCGTCTTAGGGTCAATTCAGACCGCAACGCGACAAGGCGAGGCGAGGCGCGGCATAAATTTGTATGGATTTGACAGATTTCATTTGCTTGAGACGTCTTGCGAATCTGTCAAATCCATACTAATTTAGAAATGCATCTACGCGTCGCGTTGCGGTCTGAATCAACCCTTAAAAGGCCGGCAACGCACCTGCACCTCTTCTAATATTGCGAGTGTTCTTGGACGATGGTAGTTGATTTCCATCAGGTAATTCATTTGCTCGTTTTCCCCCTTATTTAAAAGCGGCCAAGTGCGAGTTGGACTCGCCCATGGAGGGTTCCGCAGCAGCAATAAAGTTTATTTTTATGAAATTAAAATATTTTTGATTTATTTTTATATTTCAGTCGATTTAATGAAATTTAGATTAAGGTTTACTATTTATGACGTATAAAAAAAACTACTGGCTAGATCTCGTTCAAACCAATTTTCGTTGGTAGTTTTTATAGTAATCTACATCATATATTTTTTTTTAGAATTATCATGCCTCTACTTTAGAAATTAGAGGGGGGGGGGGACACACATTTTTCCACTTTGGAAGAGTCTCTCTCGCAAACTATTCAGGTTAGAAAAAAATGATATGAGAAACCTCAATATGATTTTTGGAGACCTATCCATAGATACCCCACACGCATAGGTTAGAAGAAAAAAAAATTTTTTGTTTCAGTTGTACTTTACTATTTATGACGTATAAAAAAAACTACTGGCTAGATCTCGTTCAAACCAATTTTCGTTGGTAGTTTTTATAGTAGTCTACATCATATATTTTTTTTAGAATTATCATGCCTCTACTTTAGAAATTAGAGGGGGGGAGACACACATTTTTCCACTTTGGAAGAGTCTCTCTCGCAAACTATTCAGGTTAGAAAAAAATGATATGAGAAACCTCAATATGATTTTTAGAGACCTATCCATAGATACCCCTCACGCATAGGTTAGATGAAAAAAAAAAATTTTTGCTTCAGTTGTACCTATGGGGACCCCTAAAATTTTTAATATTTTTTCCATTTTTGCATCAAAATCTTAATGCGGTTTACAGACTTCATCTGCTTACCAAGTTTCAATAGTATAGCTCTAATAGTTTCGGAGAAAAGTGGCTGTGACAGACAGACATGACGAATCTATAAGGGTTCCTTTTTTGCCATTTTGGCTACGGAACCCTAAAAAAGGTCATACTTACTCGAACTTTCTAAGCTACTGTTTTCTTTACAGTAAAACAAAGCCGCATCAATAAAAAAAATATAATATTCTCTTTTTTTTTTAAATATAATATTCTCGCCCATGAAGGGTTCCCTTCATGGGCGAGTCCAACTCGCACTTGGCCGCTTTTTCACTGTGGACTAGTTGCCAAGTGATATTGGCTAGGTGTTCTCACCACAGCAATGGGAATGGTTTCTTTACAATCAATTACAGTAGTTCACACAATTAATATTTAAATTGAACAGAAAGAGCTAAGTGGAATCGTGCAGACGAATAATTTCGGTTTGTTTTTGTCGACGATGTAATCTGTGGTCCATGTCACATGAATTATGTATGCTGAAACACTGAGGAATTCAGTGAATTATTTCTAGCAACATCCAGCAAAATTTAATTACCTACAGCATGTGAGAAAAGTACAGGGATAGGTATGCGTTGCACCTCCTCTCATAATAATAATTATTATGGTCACACCTACCGAGTGGCGAGACAGTGATTACTCGGCATTTAATGGCGGCGCGGCGGCATAATATAGATGTACTCAGCCGAGTGTCTTGCCAGTTGCCACTCTAACGTCCCGGCCGCATCTGCGTGTATCGTCCGAAGCTTCATGCGATGAGACGATACTATAATTGGACGATACACGCAGATCGTCCAATAGTATCGGCTTTAGCGCGAAGAACCACGCATATGCGGCCGCGGCATTATAGTTGGTAGATGTAATAAGTAATTGCCCGCGTACACTCACAAGAATGCACCATAGAGGAAATTGATTCCTAGGCACTAGGCAGTCGATAGACCAACGTCATTTGGTCGGATCATGTCAATTCAAAATTGTGATCTGTCGGCTGGGTCTGACGTAACGCGACCAAACAACGTAGCGCCTGGTAGCGCGTAGGTCACCCGTCTGCCTAGGAATCAACTTCTCTGATAGAACAGGCACAACGTCAAAAGAAATTAAACTTTATTTGATTTCGGTATTGCGTGACCTGAACAATACATTGTGTTAACATACAATATAATCAAAATATAAAAACTAACAGGTTGTATGTCACACATTAAACACACACGCATAACAAAGTACGCTAATTCGTTCTCTCTTCCGAACCAAAGACTTCTATTTAAACCTCAGTTTAAATACATAGAAGTCTTTGTTCCGAACATGCTTGATAGACAAGTCTTTTTGGTAATGTATACTGTAGTGTAGTATTCAAGTGAATACAAAAGTGAGACTTTCCGTTACTCACTCCTCCGTTTCGTTACTAGCTCAGTGATTAACTCACAAAACATTGTATTCACTTGAATACAAAAGTGAGACTTTCCGTTACTCACTCCTCCGTTTCGTTACTAGCTCAGTGATTAACTCTCAAAATATTGTATTCACTTGAATACAAAAGTGAGACTTTCCGTTACTCACTCCTCCGTTTCGTTACTAGCTCAGTGATTAAATCACAAAATGTATTCACTTGAATACAAAAGTGAGACTTTCCGTTACTCACTCCTCCGTTTCGTTACTAGCTCAGTGATTAACTCACAAAATGTATTCACTTGAATACAAAAGTGAGACTTTCCGTTACTCACTCCTCCGTTTCGTTACTAACTCAGTGATTAACTCACAAAATGTACGATACAGAATCGGCCAGCCGGTCGGAATGATCGCAGGTCGATCTGACCGGACTCATTTTTTAACCGACTTAAAAGAAGCAGGTTTCTCAATTCGACTGTATTAATTTATGCTTTTTATGTTTTTTCGCGGATAACTTCGTCTTATTTTAGTGATTCTTCTTTTGTTTTAAAGAGTTCATTTCAAAGGTGGTCGTTGGTCCCATGATAAGAAAATAATATTATCTATTTTTGGTCGTTTTTTTCTTCGTTAAAATGATTGAATTCTCGTGTGTGCATAAGCTAGTACGAATCTTGTTAATGGTCGGACTCATCTCCATAGCCTAAACGAAATTAGGAGCATGATTAATTATGAACAACAGTCCTCACTTTGTCGTTAAAACTTGTCTACACTTTTAACTTCTTCCGAGTTGAGTAGAAATGATGTAGTCTGACAACAATACAGCAGAAATTCACTTTTTAACAGCCTCCTAATTGCTCCAACTGAGGAACAATGCCTTGAAATTAGCTCAAGATGAGGAGTTATTTATTCACGTCAACAGACGACAGTCAACTTGGACCTTATGGTGTAGAGAACAAGGTGTATTATCGCTTAAACAGTTCAATTAGAAGGCTTATCCCAGGTACTACGTAAAGTTGTTTTCATAAAAGTGTGTCTTGTATTGATTTCAAGATGATACGGTTGACGGCATCGATTTATATACGCTAGTGCATAGTAATATACAGTGTGAAATTTTAATGGTTGTTTTCCCGCAGTAAAATGATTCTATCTTAGTAGTACATTAGATTTGTAAAGTTGTTTTTGTTCAAATCAAAAAAAAATTCGGTCGGGTCCATAGTAACTCGCGCCTATCGGTATAAAGTTTCCATAGTACGTCATACAAAATATTTTGTATTTTCAAAAAATAACATGCATGGTTCGATAGTACTACTATAGGTAAATCGTTCTGCTGCGGGAAAACAACCACTAAAATTTCACGTTGTATAAGTCTATGGTTGACGGTTGTGATGAACACGAACATCACTGATTATGTACTTAGAGACAAGCATTGTTAAATTAAAGAGTTCAGCTATATTTTCTGCCTGTAAATTATGAAGATGAAAGCACATTCTTACTTTATATGCCAGGCGTAGCACCATAGAACTTGTTTCTTTCTACGGAAGAATAGACAAAGTGACAGTTAGACAATGGAAATCCGCCATTTTGTCGATAAAATCTGTCAGTATGTCAATTCTTTCCGATGTCTACTGTTGTTATGTTAGCCCTGCAGCAGCAGCAATGCACTTGTAAATCTTCCGATGTTGTAGGTGCTTATGGGAGACGGCAACATGGGTCAATTCAACGTAATAGGTGGGATCTGTCGGCTGGGTTTGACAAAATACCCAAATTATAAGTCCGCCATCCACCTAGTATGAATCAACTTCTCTGATAGCACTATCATCGTTCTTCTTCTTCTTTTAAAAATGGCCGAATCGGTGAGTTGACAATGTCAGAGTGGCTTGAAAGACTTTGCTCTATGAAGTGAAGGTCTGGTGAAGTAACAAGTGTACGGTTACAAAATTACATATTTACAGGAGTTGTACTAAGTATCATCGTTAGTTCACCCACAATCTAGGCTGTCACCTGTCATATTTTAGTATCATAAATCTTTGTTTTTCACTTCATAAAGTTGACGGCGGGCGAGTGACGTCAGAGGCACTTAGCGCGCCCAATCGTGCGGACGCCCTTATCGCTTAAGGTTTATAAGGCGAAAAAACTCGGATTCTTATACCTAATTTCACAGCATCAATTTTATTTCCAGTTTTCGTAAAGATGATTTTATTTCTGTCTGTACTAAGTTTTCAAGATTTTGTTGATTTAGTGTATTCAATGTATCTACTATTATACTACCTACTATTATAGTTCCTACTATTAAGCTTACTAAAGGTTGCGCATAACTTTAGAATTCCTTGGAAAAACTTTTGAAATGTTTTTTTTAACAATAACGTGACCTCCTCGCATTCCTCTTCCATTTTCGCCGAGCGATCATAATGTTCTGCGGAGTCTATACCCAGGTCTGTAGGTACCCAGACTGTGCGTCTATTTACGTCCGTACTTAATTTTCTAGATACTGCTGAATACGAAAGCTAAATTATAATTCATACCTACTACTACCGATATAGACCATGGAAATAATATGAAATTACGAAAATATTATGCACAGTTAAAGTTATAATAGGATCCTTTTATTCAACGAAATAGGAATGAGTTATGAAGGTTCAAAATTAAACATTATATAAACTTGTTAGATTCCAAAATTATTCCACCCAAGCGTATTTTAAACTTTGGTAATAAAATATGAAACAGTGTAGTAGTAATAGTTCCGAAGGATCTACTTATCCTAATAATTATTATAACAAGGTATTCTAAATAATCATTATCTTTAAACAGACAATATACTTTGTGTTCCTCTGGTGGTTTGTTCATTATTCGATGTCCCGCTATTCATCAATAAAAGTTTAGGTAACAAATTGGTAAAGAAAACATTAAGTATGATTCTTACGAAAACCTCATCATCAGAAGAATCACCCTAAAACTAAAATGACACTCATGAGCTCATAGAAACAAAAATAATATTGTTCTCCGTTTTAACTAAGAGCAAACAATATTATTTATTTTAGTAAAGAAATGGTGCCGTTTTTAGTAAAGTAAGTATAATATTATAACTATTGACATGACATTTTTAATATCTTAGGCACATAGTCGCAACAAACAACGTATACTTTTCGTGAACGAAACTACAGAAGTTAACGAAAATCGATAATTTGAAAGACAATTTCTCCCGTAATCCCAGGATCCAGGCAATGTTTGTACAATTGAGGATTTGGAATCATAAAAAATTGGAATATCGAACACGATTTGAATTCGTAACGAATGTGGATGCTGGCCAGTAATTATGAGTACGTTCGAAATTGGAACACAAGTGCGGCTAATTTCAGTTTGACAGGTGAGATTTTTAAAACGCAATTTTTTGTGCAATGGACTATAATTACAGATTACGAACTAGGGAATATTCGGCTATAATTATTATCTATGATCGACGTGGAGGACGCTATCTCAGTTTTTTCTCAGTTAGATCAAGGACGTCTTGATGGCGTTACTTAATTATTTTGAAACTATTAGACCTCAGAGTAGAGACCAAAGATGGTCGATGGGGTTGGAATACTAATAATTATTATTGTTATCGACTTTACATAACAATATTACTATCCCAACTGTAACAAGTGGTATTAGATGATGTTGATTAACCTATTTTGTCAGAGACTCCAGCCCACTTATTAAGATAGCATCTAAGCCAGTGACACTTGCCAGAAAACTTTTTGGAATGCTTAGAACGTTCTCTCTTGATTTGATGTCAACTTGGGATTTGCCAAATTATAGTTAATTTTGTCACTGAAACCATAAGAGATCTTCCAGAAAATAATGGAAATAAAAGTATGATATCTGTGTTTGTTTTCAATTAAATATTTATATACACATTTGAGAAATCCGATAAAACTGCTTTGTTTTTCTCAATTCAGGACCAAGGTGAATTTAATGATACCACTTTTATGTTCGCATTCAATCATAGTACGTTCATATTATTATTCGTTAAATCCTTCTAACGAAAACTAATAAATCAAAAAAATAATTGTGATCATGGTGCTATAATTGGTGTAGAATTTTAATTCACAATGCAACTTTTTTTTATTACTAAGGAATCCTCAAAAATTTTTAAGTAAGTTCATACATTAGATACGAGTCTGAGAAAAAAAAATTTGGCCGTTACAATAATCAGCTGAACACTATACAATGTAACACACATTATACTTATCGTCGGCTAAAGAAATAGAGAAAACCACAATATTAATATTTTGGCAGTCTCAGGCCCACTTGCGCCAATCTGGCTTAAAGTTAACTCTGAGTTAAACATCATGTCATCTCTATCACTGACTTGGTGAGTGACAGATATGACATGATGTTTAACTCAGAGTTAACTTTAACCCAGATTGGCGCAAGTGGGCCTCAATGAAGTTAATACTACAGTCCAGTGGACAGTAAAAAATCGGCCAAGTGCGAGTCGGACTCGCGCACGAAGGGTTCCGTACCGGTATAGAGCGAAAGTAGACAAAAAATTGTATTTTTGTATGGGAGCCCCCGTGAAATATTAACTTTATTTTAATTTTATTATCAATTACTAAAGTACAAATATAACTAAGGATTTTGTGAAAATATCAAGTGGCTATTACCATTATTGATTACGAGCAAAAAAGGCCATAAAAATCACGTTTCTTGTATGGGAGACCCCTTAAATATTAACTTTATTTTATTTTCAGTACTTGTTGTTATAGCGGCAACAGACATACACAATCTGTAAAAATTTCAGAAGTCTAGCTGTAGCGGTTCTTGAGTTACACAGCCTGGAGACAGACAGACAGACGGACGGACAGACGGACAGACGGACAGACGGACAGACGGACAGACGGACAGACGGACAGACAACGTAGTCTTAGTAATAGGGTCCCGTTTTTACCCTTTGGGTACGGAACCCTAAAAATAGAGAAATACTAGATGACATCTGCAAAGTACGTGTGATAAACAAATTTTGGCGCATAAAATTAGTTAATCGCGCGGAAACCGTACTATTTACCGGGATAAAAACTATCCTGTGTCCTCTACCAGGACGCCAAGTATCTGCATAGCCAATTTCACCAAAATTAGCGGTTTAAGCGGGAAGAGGAAACAGACAGACAGACACACTTTCGCATTTATAATGTTAGTATGGATAGAGATAAAGATTTATAATAAAATAGGTAATAGACATAAAGAGATAGTGATATAGAGATAGAGATAAAGAGATAGAGAAATGTAACACAGAAACACGATAGTTATCGTTGGCACAAGAAACAATTACAGCAATTCCGCCCTCAACTAGAGCCGCATTAAAACCGCTGATATTTCTAATTACGGAAGTGCGGCTTAAGAATGGAGGAGACGAGGGTTTTTAAAGAATTATTTGCATCAACGCCTTTTTATTGTAGGATTTTGTAAAAGCAGCATTTAAAATGGATTTTACTCGTTTTTAGGGTTCCGTACACAAAGTACGTTACGTACGTACGTACGTAGTTCCGTACTAAGACTTCGTTGTCTGTCTGTCTGTCCGTCTGTCCGTCTGTCCATTTTTAGAAACATTATCTAGACTATTAAAAGTAATTAGGTGTGCTCTAATTACAGTTGAAATTGTGCCCTCATATTTTTTTTATTTAGGGAAAACATTTCCCTAAATACAAAATATGTAATCTTAAAGTGGATTAAAGCAGATAAAAAACATATCCTCTTAAAGTTGAATGAAGAAGGAAAGGTACAATTGAAAACGAAGATCTTGAACTGAAACATTGGAGACATTAATATATTATACTGTAGAAGTGGAACAAAATAGATGCAAATGTGGACTAAAATATAATCAGAGTCTTGGACAAAAAGGAGTATGCAGTACACAAGTGGAAATTTATTATTTACGCTGGCAATAAGACCAGCACAATCAACACGAGAAGGCTTTATGTAATTTCAAACTCTTTGAAATCTCCGCGGAAAGTTACTATTGCATTTCTGCAAAACAATATGGTTTTATATTTGTTCTTGCTTTAGATTAAGGGTTTCAACATTGTCCATGATTAAATGTTTAATATTCCAGATATTGCCAGTGTTTTATTACTCTTTCATTCATATTAATTCGTAATTAGTTCGCTGTTTGTCAAACCCTCTTACTAATAAATAGTTACACAGCGTGTATAGAGGGTGCATAAGATTTTTTCTACTAATAATCATTTTTTGACATAAGGCCTGTATAACGATGCTGTCATTTCCATACAAATTTCTCTGTATAGACCATGTATAGACTCTGTGTAACATGTGTATAACTTAAAAACTCCTGTATAACTATTCACACGTTGAACGCATGTTTAAGAAGTTTTTATTAGTAAGAGGGACAGTGTTTTAATATTTTCTAGTGCTAGAGTGCTATTCAACAATTTTACAAGGTTTGTGAGTTATAATTTGCCGACAACGTGTGGTTTTTGTTGCAACAGGTTGTTATTCCTAAGGTAATAATAATTGACAAATATTTGCACGATCTCCATACACAAGTCTAAGCATGGTATCTTGCCAAAAGCATAAGCTCTAAGATTCGGTCACATACGAAATGATATTGCCACGAGAGCGTATGCAATAAGCATCTTCTTTAAAAGTGGCTTTAGGTTTGATTTTGACTACCAGCCTAAAAAGCCCCTTACTATTTAGGCACTGTCATAATATTAAATATATACCCGAGGAAATTGAATCCTAGGCAGTTCACAGACCTACGTCGACTGGTCAGCATAAGTCAATTCAATATTAGCTGTCGACCGGATGAGTTTGACATAACGCGACCAAACTACGTAGGCCCCTGCCTGCCTAGGAATCAACTTCTCTGATAGTACATAAATCCATTGTCTACCAGCTGCGTCAATCATAGTGCTCACTGGTTTTATGTAATCACGTCACGCTGAGTTTATGAGTCACGGATTTGATGATGGCTGATAAAATTAGTAAAATATACAATAAGACCCGTCGATCGTGAGAAAAACAACTTATGTATTGTTATCGCGGTTGCATGCGACCGCTTGGGGCTTGATGAATTAAGGAACACGTACTCTTAAGGTGACGCCATGTTAAAGTAAAAAACCGTGTTGGATGTGTTTGAGATTGCTTGTTTTCTATGCGAGGCTGGCCCGGCCTCTCATAGAAAACAAGCAATGGAACAGCAAAAAATTGAAAGGGCGTAGCGACAAAATGGTTTTTGTCGCGTAATTTAAAAACCATAAATACATTTCATATAAGCTATGGACAAATTAAAGTGTATACTAGAACCAATTTATGTACAAATTTTGGAAGCTTATATCACTCTCCTCTATTGGCAAAATAGGTATCCCTTTTTTTACAGAGGTCTTTTTGACTGATTATTCTGTGTTATAAAAGTTGACCAATCGTGTTATGCTAATAATAATTTAAAGACAATGTAAATACACGGGTAATTCAAAGACAAAGACATGATGAATACTGACAGTGAACTTTAATTTCTTAGCTTTAGTCATAGCTGAGAAAAATGGACATCGCTACAGCCAAATTATCAAGGCGTCACCTGAGATTTTTTACAAAATGAAGAGGGTTTTTTTTTGGTTTCTAACGTATATACTCCGAACTACGAAACAGGTTTTGATAAAGTTTGTCATAGATATATAAAATAAATCACCAGGAAGGACATGGGCTACTTTTTAGTTCGCTAAAATGTATGGTTCCCACAATATTACACTTTGCGCGTACGGAGTCGTGGGGAATACTGAGTAAGAAATATATATGAATAACTCTGAAAGCCTCATGTCACGTTCAAATGACAAATATAACCGAAAAATTCCATTCGCCGTGACGTCGGGGCCCGCTGTGATGTATGGGCCAATATCACAGAACACGAGGGGAGGAGTTAAACACTCGACTTATTTATTTCTTATTTTGTAAATGTGACGTGATGCATGGTCCAAATCTATTGACTATATTCCATTCAATACTGTGAGCCAACAAAAGGTAAGTAAAATTGACATTTATATATTTTTATTAAGCCAGCAGGAAACTTATTCAGTCAAGTTCAAGCTCATAGAAATGAGTAGGAATAAAAATTGGCAGTACTTTTGAGCCCCTCACGATAAAAAAATAGGTACTTCACGTGAAAATGTCAAAATGCTCCTTCTATGAGACCTGCGAGACATATAATATTATAAGGTCAATTTCTTATTTGCACTGATGTCTCCACTGTTATAATATTATTAAAGGAAATAATATAGTAGGCTAATAATTAATATCAGAACCTTCAGAATTAGTTTTATTAAAAACAATAGCGCCTGCAAAACTCGAATAGCAATAACGCGAGAGAATGCTCACACATAACTGAAGGTGATAAACGACGGGAACTTCCTACGAAAACTCCTTGAGAGCCTATTTACGATCGTGCGACGTTACGCGATTTACAATCCTACGCCCTTGGGAATAAGGTGATAAATTTAATTACGTGCGTGCAGGACTAAAACAAAATTACATTTTTATGGGCTTTAAAAGTGACGTGAAAAGTGTGTAAATTTTAATTAAGTGATGTAATATTACGTTTATCTCGAAAAGGAGGTTAAGGAGCTGGATGTATCGACTATTGTAACCGATAGGACTATTCACTTCTCTTATTTTGAATATATTTTTGAAAATTGATATTAATATTATAAATACAATACAAAGCAAAGTTTAGTAACTAGTAGGTACCTAAGTAATAAATTTACTTCTTACTGGACTAAATGACGACTGCAACTGGGTTGCGCCACAGCCCAGCTCTCTTACCTGAAACAAAAAAAGTCAAATAAGCAATAATAAATATTTTGCATGTTGACTTGTTTATATAACTGTTATCGTATTATGTAACGCCTACATGGTCTAGTGGTATTATAGAGCGCGGCTCTTGACTTGGAGGTCGTGGGTTCGATTCCCGCGCTAGAAACATTAAATTTTCAAGTTTGGTTAGGACAATGCAGCCTGATCACCTGATTGTCTGACAAGATGATCCATGCGTCGGATGGGCATGTAAAAAGTCGGTCCTGCGCCTGATCTCTCGCCGGTCGTGTCGGTCTGCCGTCCCACTGGGCTATAGAGTAAAGGAATAAAGAGTGCTCTTGTGTCCTGCGCATACACTTGGGCACTATAAAATTACTCCTGCGTAGCTGGCCTGGTTTCAATGAAACCGGCCGCCGTCACCGAAACCGGTGTGGGAGCTATTATTATGTTATGTAAGACGAGATGACTCCCGTATCTAGCTCCGACGTTGCGCTAATCGTTTATTGCGCGGCCCGGGGATCGTACATTTTTCCATGACAATAAGTATCTTATGTCCTTTCCTGGGACTCTGAAAGTTATGGAGAGACTTTCTCTCCATAACTTTCAGCAAAATCGTTTCAGTGGTTTGGGCATGAAAAGGTAACAGGTAGACATACTTTCTATGATTTTTTGTTAAGATTCCAATAACTTTGTAAAATTCATTTTGAATAAAAAAAACCTTATTTTGTGGGATACTCCCAAAGGAAGATCTTTCGACCGAGCGAAATGGTATGCTCGCAGCTCGGTCAGGCGGCAGGCCAGTGGCCACATTAAATTGATTTCAGCTGTCAAATATACTCCGCCGTGCTTAGAAAACATGTGCAGTGTGCCAGATTGTGGCTCTAGTTGCCCACATTATTGTCTAGAGTCTAGTTAACCACATTATTCTGTCTTTTTTCCTTTCTATGTTCTTACCTCTTACCAGTCCATTTTAAAGCTTCCATTTCTCCTAAAAGCATAAAGGGGAATTGCCTAATTCGAAGGTCGTTAACCTCGTTTGTGACGTCATTCCCCAGCCTCCATCAAATCCTGCTCATTCTAATCTCCTTCGCGAGGGAAATTCACCAAATTAGGCAACTGAGTGGTCCTTCGTAGAAAAAGTAATCGAGTTGGATTGTTTCATGTAACTGTGCCTAGAATATAGATCTAGAAATTCTATCTTTTTTTGTGAAAACATTTTAAAAACTCAAGCAATTATTATTGGTATATAGGACATTTAAATCTCTAGAATATCTAAATCAGTTTGTGCAGACTAGAATTTGGTTAGAGTTCTCTTTACTCTCGATAAATTTTGATAGAATTTGGTATATAGAACGTAAAAATCCTGCGAAATTAGGATAATAATAATTTTAATTACGAAAATATGCGCAACAAAACAGACAACAACTTCTATAATAATTGTACTTTGATAAAAGTTTATGAAATATTTTTACTGCTTAACGGCTTAACCCCACTAGACTAGCGTATAGTCTAGTTTAAAATTAACAATATTATACTAAATATTAGTTATTTCTCTCGATCCTCATTTTAATGAAAGAAAATATTATTTTAGCGTAGGGTTAAATAAATAAATATTAACTCCGATTGGTCCAAGTCGGCCCCAACTTGTTTAGTTAACTCCTAACTTCTAACCCACCTGTTGCTGGTTGTAATTGATTTTAACCACGGAACCACAGCTTATACGTCAGCAGCAGTGTAAATAGCAACAACGCCTCCGTGGTCTAGTGGTACAGAGCGCGGCTCTTGACTCGGAGGTCGTGGGTTCGATTCCCGCGTTGGAAACATATTGTTATTTCCAAGTTTGGTTAGGACAATGCAGGCTGATCACCTGATTGTCTGACAAGTAAGATGATCCATGCGTCGGATGGGCATGTAAAAAGTCGGTCCTGCGGCTGATCTCTCGCCGGTCGTGTCGGTCTGCCGTCCCACTGGGTTATGAGAGTAAAAGGAATAGAGAGTGCTCTTGTGTACTGCGCACTCACTTGGGCACTATAAAATTACTCCTCCGTAACTGGCCTGGTTTCAATGAAACCAGCCACCGTCACCGAAACCGGTGTGGGAGCTATTATAAATAGCAACAACTCCTATGTCTGTCTGTCACTTCTTCACGCCTAATCGCTAAACCTATTTTGCTGAAATTTGGTATGAATATACATTGAATCCCAGGAATTAGAGTATAGATAATGGATACTTTTTATCCCGGAAAACGCGATAAACGACGTATAAGGTTATGGAGTTGTGAGGGTCGTCTAGAGTAGTATATTACAAGGAAGAATATTTATTATATTATTATGTCTGAACGTTAAAAAATAAAATTATTGGGTGAGAATCTACTAAGTACAACACATCTCTAATTAAAATCTGATTCGTGAGTGCTGCTGTGACACAATATCACACAAGTACTCATACATGCTTGTGTATAATATACAAACACTTAAAAAATAATAACTCGTATTTACCAAAGTCGGGTAAAAAGCTGTTGCTGCTGATGATGACGAGCATAACGAGCTGTATTCAACATTAAAAACGCTCAAACTTTAGCACTTCAATTCCCCATTCAAGTGGAAAAGAAAACTGCACTTAAAATCATTTTATTATCATATTTTCATTTTATACTTTTGAATAATAGTCTGGATGCAAAAAAGTTCGCATTTATCTACATAAATTTGTATGATTTTCAAATAAAATTTCCAACTGGAATTTGAATTGATGTAAAATAATTTCGTTCTCACGTTGAAATAATATTATGTTGAGGCTTCGGTATTTTCATCACGTTTTTTGTATTTTTTTTAGGTTATAAAATGTAACTATTTTAATTGACTTTCTACAATAAGCATTATGATAATATTCATAATTTTAGTCGTAGCATGATGTTGGTTTTATTCATTTTTAAAGCTCGACGTCAACCGATGATTTCATGCTACATAGAGCTTTCATTCAAGCGGATAATACTTATTATAATTATAAAATGTATCTAACGATGTTGAACTGCAAAGTACGCTTTTTATATTGTTGGACAGCCCATGTTTGTTTAGCTTCAGAAATTATTTAATTATATACTTTGTCATGACAAAAATAGGAGTGTTTACAATGCTCTACATTGGTGATCAAACACTCAAAAACTTACTTGAGAGCTGGTCACCTTACTTAGGCCGGTATAAATAGTCAGTACTCAAGATACATCTCGGTCTCAAGACACTGTTCAGGCTCTGTGATTGGTTGGCTGTCAAAATTTGGACCAAACACAGAGCCGAACCGCGTCTTGAGACCGGGTCGCAGTACTGACTAATTATACGGGCCTAAAATCGATATTTGAGAGAACAAGCACAGTACGAGTTGAGATGGAAGCTTCCAACCTCACCAACAACGAGAATTCACAAATTGAAAGAAGTAGCATGAGCGAAGAAGCTAATTACATTTACATAAAGTATAAACCCATGATCCTTTAATCGTTCCTCCGTTTAACGCTCGTGCTAAGCGTTAGGGCTGCCGACGCTCCGAAATTCAGTAGTCTCTAGGATCCGAATTATTAAGGTCAACCGACACCTAATGTAAAGGTAGACAATTAGAATAATTGTTTACGGGATGAAATAATATTTAATTAAATAAAATAAGTTTCTGAATATGACAAATATAAAATGAAATGACGTGACAAATAATTAATGAAATTGATCAACAGTTAAATTAAACAAAATACTTTGTTTTTTAATTACACCATCGCGTAGTGATTGTCCGTATATAAAACGCTATATAATATCTCTCTGGCCTTATACTAAGTCTTGTTAAAAACTAATTTTATTCAATGAAATGTTTTGGGGTTCTCAAGTCTTTTTAGGGTGCCGTAGTCAACAAGGAACCCTTATAGTTTCGGTCTGTCCGTCCGTCTGACCGTCTGTCTGTCTGTCTGTCCGTCCGCGGTTTTGCTCAGAGACTATAGGACCTACAAAGCTGTAATTTGGCATGAATACACATATTAATAATGCCAACAAAATGGTACATAAAATATTTCAAAAATATTTTTTTTATGGTACCTCAAGCGGGGTTGAATTTTTTTTTCGCGCCCACCCCATCGTGTAAGTTGTCGTTGGATAGGTTTCTAAAAAATATTATGAGTATTCATAGATCATTTTCCGATTTAGGGATCTATTTGTGAAATATTAAGTTTTAAAGTGGAAAAAATCGTTAGAGTCCAATGTCCCCCCTTCTACCAGCTAAACGGTTGCTTTTGGAAATGTGAAAAAATTCACGGGAGTAGAAAATATGCTGAATTTAAAAGAAAAACTATCACGGCTAAGAATACTTCATAAGTTATTGAGTAATAGTCGATCAACTAAAAAAATGTATTCGGCGAAGTTTATAGGAACTTTTCGTTCAAATTCCTTTGAATGTAACTGAGATGATGTTGTTAGTAGTGTAAAACATGTTATAAATGTACATTAATTGACCATACAAAAATTTTCAGAATCTAGCGGTACTACGGAACCCTACATTGCGCGTGGCCCGACACGCACTTGGCCGGTTTTTTAAGAAGTAATTTTGTTAATTAAAAATATATTTTCATCTGCTTGACACAACAGTGAAGGTCGATGTTAAATCGGATCCTGGACTACAGCTATTTCTGCGGTTAGAACTGCAGAGGACCGGTGCACGGTGGTGCGAGAATTTTAAATTTGGTCCGCAATTTCAGTGATTTTAAAGGTGTCGCCAAAAGGCTTTATTTCACGGCTGTCGGGATTTTCGCGTGGAAAATTTAAACGGCATGACCCTAGCGTGACAAACGGCTCGACAAATGAAATTCGGCAAATGTGGTGCGAACGCCTTTATGTGGCCGACAGATTTTTCAAGTGAAACAATGATACGTGGGACTACCGGACAGATTGTTTTCACAGTAATATTTTGATGTTATTGTTTGACAAACGTTGATAGTACGTAAAGAAGCAATATTTAAGACTAGATTCGTTAGTCGTGCAAGAGCGAATTTCGCTCGCGATAATTTCTATCATACTTATGTCCTTTTCCGTGTATCTCCATACTTATCAAATCAATTCAATCGTTGAAGCAAGCAGTTAAGACAAGAAGAGGTAACAGAATATGCTCAGTCAACCAAATCTTTGCGTTTATAAAATAGCTGAAATATAAGCAGTTTTAAGTACATCCATATCCATACTTCCATACTAATATTATAAATGCGAAAGTGTGTCTGTTTCTCTGTCCGTCTATTTGTCTGTTACCCCTTCACGCTCAAATCGCTGAACCGATTTTGCTAAAATTTGGCATGGGGACCGTTCATAAAATTCGTCACACTAAAATTAACTTTTTTGACCCCCACCCCTCCCGGTTGTCACGCTCGCTGTGTCACACTTTCTGTGTAATATTTCGTCACAAAACAAACAAACAAAATATAATATTTCTATTTACCAGAAGTTCAAGGATTCGGCGCAACGGAATGGAACGCAAAATAATTTTAATCATTGTTTTTCGCGGAGCAACATGCTCCGCTATCTTCTACGTTAAAGTGAGTGATGATAGCAACATATTCCGTGAAAACTAGAAGGTAAATAGCACCACTAAATCCAATCGCGTGAGAGTTGGAAGTTGGAAACTTAGTCTACACGTTCCAAAACACGTTTAGATTTTGTTTATTTGGTACACAGCTTTGAAAAAGGTACCATAGGTGTTGCTGTAGTTTATGTTTGTAAAACTATAATGATACGAGGTGTTAGTATCCTTAAGACGCAAGTGGGTATGCACAAAGAATTTACGGTGAAGGATAAAGGGAAAAAATTGCAAACAACTAAAGATAGTGCAATCTACGAAGACGCGCCCCACCGCCCACTATTCCTCCGTGATTCCTCCTAATCGTTTAGTTTCGTTTCAAGTCTGGATTTTTGCAACATAGACTGTACCGCTGACGGGTCGCTGGCCGCGGCTGATGCTCGGGTGAAACTCCCCGTACTCTGCGATCCCCTCACCCAAAAAATTGGTGGGCCGTGGGGCGCGTCTTCGTGAATCGCACTATCTATAAATCATAAAGAACAAGGTGCGTTATTGCATGTAGGTGTTTCCAGTATCACACTGTGGCCTAAAATTTTTTGCGGAACACAAATGAGTTGATGGTAAGAGAAGGAAGGAGAACAGTCTATGGATACTCCCAAGTTCATAACTGTAGTGCTGCGAGTTCCATCCCTCTAATATCCCACCCTTTAGGGCGTAGGTTTATTGCCTACTTTATTCGGCAAAATAAAACACGTTTAACTGCTAACCAAGAAGAGTTTGATTTGCGGTTTGCCTTACATAAACTGGTAAGTTAAAATTGCAAAGTAAGTAAATAAAGTATATTTTGATTTTTGACTTTTATCTGACCCTCCATCCACGTTACCCTCACCTGAACAATTCCCCAAAACAAACACGTTAACATACTCCATTTATCATTAAATGTATTGGAAATGAGATGAAAGCCTCGAGATCAACAGGAAAACCCTACCACTTACGGGAATGAGGTAATGAATGGAAATAAAAAATAACAAACATCTATCCTTTATCGAATGAATAACCGTCACATTTGAAGACATGAGTAGATGAAGAGTAACTAAATTTTTATAACAAAAGAGCAAAAACTCAATTTTTCCCTTATGATTTGAACAAAAGCGAAAAACGAAAGAGAGAGGACATTACTGATTAATGATTATTATAATTTTACACCCATCCAAAAATACACCCTTTTTAATGGCCGGTAGAAAAGCATGCCTGCTAGGTTTCATTTTCTATTCTGCCAGCACTACCAAAGTCTAAGCCGTTGTTTCTTACAGTCGGATTTCTTTGGAAACTGTATACTTAGATGAAGATGTATCCATCTATATTCTATAGCCGTTTCGGCCAAATGTCTGCGGGATCATTTCACCGAATGTGCTCTAAAATTAAGATGTGTCTATAAACATCGTCTTCATTTTAACATCCACCGACATGTCTCATCTTCATAAACCTTCAGTTCTGAAGCGTACCAATCAAAATTTAGTACCCATAACTCTATATTCAGTTGTGCATGTTATGGAACTAAATCGGTTCTAGAGTAGTAAAATTTTCCGCAAAAATAGTATATCCAAAATTTATTTCGACTTTAAAATTTAACATATCATATGCCTTTAAAACTTAATATATTCTACAAATTATATTAACATTGCATGCATATTGTTTTTTTATGACTTTTTAAAAATCAAAAACATTTTTACTATGTATTTTTGTTTTATTATTTATATATTATATTATATCTATGTCAAAGATACCTCTGGAATTAAGGTTTTTAAACGGATTGAACAAATTCTCTTTTTTCTAATTTTTTTTTTGTAAAAATGTGGCATTACATCGAGATCAAATGGGATATATTGTTATGGTTCGCGATGTAATATATTTTATTCATGTTTATATATATTTTATTACCATTTATACATTTTATCCCATGTACATTGACCAAAGGTCAAAAGCCAACTGGAGTGAAGAGAAGAGAATTTACGTTACGAAAGAAATTCGAACAAAATATTTTCATTTTTGGTCTTCGAAATGAGACATGGGTATAGTTATAATTGGGTAGGGTAATTATTATTTTATTTAATAACTACATTATATTTTATAGTATTTTCGCGCCGCACATAAAATTTTCTTTGAAATAAAACAAAATACGGGATCTGAAACCAATGCCATAAAATATTTTATTTCGTATTTATGACAATGGTGAAAAAACACATAGGACATTTACCGGCCAAAGTTGGTCAAGCTATTTATCACTCTGATGCTCTAATAATAGGGGTGAGTTCGTATTGTCGCTTGAGGACATGTTGATGATAGTTGGCAGTATAGTTTAGTATACCATCAAAATAGGCGTTACATTTTATGAGTGGATGGATGTTAGGGTTGTTGCTAGTTGGGTCGTATGTCTGCTTTTGATATCTCCGTGTCAACACGTAACCTATTATCGGACGTAGGTCCTACAATATCAACAGAATAATCGAATATTCTTACAAATGCTCATGTCAAAAATAACATCTACACTACTATTATAAAGAGGAAAGATTTGATTTTTTGTTTGTTTGTTTGTTTGTTTGTTTGTTTGTTTGTTTGTTTGAGTCGAATAGGCTCCGAAACTACTGGACCGATTTGAAAAATTCTTTTACCATTGGAATCCTGCATTATTTCTGCTGAACATAGGCTAATTTTTATTTTGGAAAAATAGAAGGTTCCGTAAGATATTTGGGATTTTCGGACGCAAGGTGTAAAAAATCAACCAGAAAAGTTACTTATTTTGCGTACGCTGCCCAAACTATAAAAGATAGAGGCATAAAATGTTCTAAGTAATTATAGATCTTTTAAATATCTACAAAAAAGTCCGCGACACACTATACCTATCTATGTTGAGTGAGGCACAATAACCATTTTTTTATTAAAAAATCTTGAATTTTTTTTGAACTATATTTAAACGCGTTTATTTAAATAATGCTATTGACCCTTATCAAAATAAATTATTTCATCACTAAGTACAGTTAATGTAGATAATATTTGATCTTTGAATGATTAAAATTGGACGTTTGGTTTTAATGTTATGGCGAAATTAAAATATTACGATTTCTGCTGCACGTTGCGAATTGGGCGTCAAGGCGCGACGCGCGGGTATGCGTGCGGTAGGGGAGAGATTTAATTATCAGTGCCACCGACTCGCCCGGAGAGATATTACCTCGATCGTGGGAATCGCAGACACAATAGATTTTCAATAGTTATGCGACAGCCGGGTGCTGCTTTATTGATTTGATATAGACTATCGTGCTTCATTATTATAATCCTAATTTCAAAAAAGCTTTAAAAGTTATGACTAAGAAAGTAATATTTTTAGGACTTTTTAAAATACGTTTTGAATGACTATTATTTTTGATTGCTATTATAATTAATTAATTTCTTTAACTATAAATCTATACATATAATAAAACTGTAGAAATGTGAATTCTGTACATTAAAGATATTGAAAAAATAATAAGCAGGGGGTGTTACTACATCGCTATAGAAGCCAAAACTGTGGTTAGTTTTTTGTCTGTCTGTCTGTCTGTCTGTCTGTCTGTATGTTTGTTCCACTATCACACGAAAACTACTGATCCGATTTGAATGCGGTTTTCGCAAATATATTTGTCTTCTTCCAACTTAACATCTGGTGTATAAAAATTTTCCCCCCCACCCCTCTAAGGGGACGAAAGAGGGGGTTAGATTTTGTATCAAACTTTTGCTTTAACACGAAAACTACTGATCCGATTTGCATACGGTTTTCGCAGATATATTTGCCTTCTTCCAACTCAACATCTGGTGTATAAACTTCCCCCCCACCCCTCTAAGGGGACCCAAAGGGGGGTCAGATTTTGTATCAATTTTTTTCTTTAATGGACTTACGTCATATTATTATATGTATTTTCCAACTTAACATCAGTTTTCACCCCACCCCTCTTAGGGGACAAAAGGGGGGGGGTTAGATTTTGTATCAATTACTGATGAAGTAGAAATACTTTAAATGGCAAAACAACGTTTGCCGGGACAGCTAGTAGATGATATAGTGATCATACTTAATGATATCTTAGTATAGTGAATATTGTTCATAGTTTCAAGCACTTAATTTTTTTTTTGCGGAACTATTTTCTTACTCTCGACGCTTGGGCTGCTTGTGAATTAAGGTGACAGATTCCCTAGTTTCTGGAGATTTCAGTTGAACTATTATGAATGTTCTGATCTACGGATTTTTCAGTGTCATTTCTATTACCTCATTTTATTATTCCAGCATGTAACTTTTATTGATAATTGCTACCACAATAATATTATGTCATCAGCTCCAAATTATATTACTTCATTTTGCTTTTCCAATAATGATGACTATCATCATACGCAATGCCATCTCAATATACTGTCAATACATTACGAATCTCCTCAGCTTCCATTTCAATTACTCCAGTTAGTTCTGCGAATGTTCGATCTAGGAACAAATGGGGCACATTTGCGTAGATCGCACTCACTAAGTCTTTGTCTGGAACCATCGATAGATTCATCACGATATAGCCCTGATATTATATTGTCTGCTTTTATTTGAATAGTTTTCAATTTTTTTTCAAAGTGTGATTGTTGTGATCAAATTACGTCCCAAATTTTACACTTTAAGAGTGCCGGATGGAAGAATCATTATATGGTGGAGAGAAAGTATTATACAATATACAACATGACTGGTGAGACAGTACCGATACTTAAGGAGAGTACTCTGTACTCGATTCTCATTATGATTATGTAATAAAATTAGGTACTTATTTTTTTCCGAATTTCCTAAAAATAAATGAATCAAGGATACTAAGTAAATTACGCGGCTAGGCAAGAAGGCATACTATGCGGCCGGTGCAGAGGCGTGCGCTACCAAAGAAACACCACACAACTACCCCTCCCGCGCACGGTGTCCATGCGTTAGGTAAATAATTATTTAACTTTAAGCTACGTTTACTCAGTGATCAATTGATATTATTTTTTTATATTATGTTTTTCCAACTAATATAATAGCCAAATATCACGTCCTCGAGTATTGAACATGTCTCACCAGTCACGCAGTACATCTTCTGCCACGTAGCAGTATGGGCGATCTATTCTCCTACCGTTTTCTAACAAATTTTAAATCAGATCACGTGACCTGAGGCAAGTTTAACATATTATTTTTAACAATCTCAAAAAGTACACAACGCCACTAAATAGAGCCCACTAAAATGTATGATGATACTAAAATATAGTCCCTATTATGAACACGAAATTAAAAATATAAAGTTTCTGCGATGTATGAATATAATAATGTCAAAGAACATTGATTCAAAGTTTCGATAAAAACTTGAAAAAGTTATACACAGCACTGATGGTCCTCGGCATGATAAGTGCGAATAGTTCAAAACTTATTACCATCACCAAACTTTGATCCGAAGATAATATCGTAAAGTTCTGGGGACATTTTTGTGAAGAAGTCGACCATAAAATGGATGTCTGGATTGCTAAAGTTTTGGATATTCTAACATTTCTCCTCAGATATTTATTTCAATCCTTTATGAATAGCCTTTACTATTTTGATCGAAAACAACAAGATAAGGGTTTGAATAGTTTTTATTGTGGGATCATCTGAAATGAATAATTGTGAAGATGGATTTGGTGAATGTTGTAGAAACTGTAAAATTTCAATGAAATAAAACGAGATCCAAAAGATATATCGAGAGTAATAGATAAGTAGAAAACGCTGGAATCATAAATATCTGAAAAACTCTACTGCTTTCAATGAACATCTTAAGATCTCTTAGAAGATCAGTTTAATTTTTTCCTGATTTAAAGGAGACACAACTTCTAGAGTAGGTGGTCACATAATATTCCCGTCTCTATCATGATACGACGACTAAAACAACCGTCTTGAAATCACTTTCGATAGTTGACAGTAATTGTTCGAAGGGATTCCAACAAACGTACTGTCAATCCCAAAGTAAACTGATGTCGAGTGTTGACAGCTTAAAGCTTGAAGAGGGTTTGACTCGCGCGGAGTGACGTGAGGACGCTCAAGTAGTTTGATCCGACAAACTATACGACAAATACTTGGAGCAAACAGCTATATTTTATTGATTAGGCATATTATATAACTAGCTGTCCCGGCAAATGTTGTTTTGACATTTAATTTTGTCCCCTAAGAGGGGTGGGGGGGGGGGGTAATTTTATCAACAGATGTTAAGTTGGAAAACACAGTTAATAATATGAAGTAAGTCCAAGAAAAAAGTTTGATACAAAATCTGACCCCCTCTTTGGTCCCCTTAGAGGGGTTGGGAGGGGGGGGGGGGTGCAAATCGGAAAAGTAATTTTCGTGTTATATACAAAAGTTTGATACAAATTCTGACCCCTCTTTTGTCCCCTTAGAGGGGTGGGAGGGGGGATTTTTATACACCAGAAGCTAAGTTGGAAGAGGACAAATATATCTGCGAAAACCGCATTCAAATCGGATCAGTAGTTTTCGTGTGATGCTGGAACAAACATACAGACAGACAGACAGACAGACAGACAAAAAACTAACCACAGTTTTGGCTTCTATAGCGATGTAGTAACACTCCCTGCTTATCATTTTTTTTAATATCTTTAATGTACAGAATTCACATTTCTACAGTTTTATTATATTATGTATAGATTTTGCTAATTTTAATAATAATTGAAACATAATAATTAAGTGATTAGAGACACGTAACAGTAAATAATATGACTATCCATTTACTTTTAATACAATTGGCTAAAGATTCTTGGCGCAAATTTATTAGGAAAGCCAATTCTTCATAAAGTGGGATAGAGCTCAGAAAAAGAAGAAAACATTTGGTTGAAAATAAAAATATCTATTTGGCTTAAGTATATCTTTTTTGACCATGTCGCGACTTCTGGTATACCGTATAAGTCACCTTTAAAACCAAGCTATAAGAATTACGTGTCAATGATAGTCATGATACTGGTAGTAAATTAAAACGAATATATACGAAGGCAGTTGGGATGAAATATGATGCTTTTTCAACAAGTCGTATTTATATGCCAGGTATTTTGGTGTATTTTAATGCCGAGTAAAGAGAATGCCGGAGTATAAATTATTAACGCCCACGCCTGTATATGTTTGTGTGTGTGACAATTTACGTATTGTTTGTGGTGTATAATTGTATATTATTATTTATTATGCCTCACCCACAATGCTTATTTAGCGAAAAAAGGACTAACAACGTGATTATCATAAAAAATCATATTAAGCACTTGTTTAGACTTCTAAGGTCCTTTTTGAGTCACTCAAAGGCTGTAAAGCTTTAGTAACTGTAATTATTTACTCCTAGATGTTGCTATTATAAGCCATGTTACTCATGCCCATAAGCTCAACATTGACTCAAAACAGCGAAGCAAAAACTAAAATAAATTCAAGAAAATAAGAGAACTGTTCAGACTGATATAATAATAAACTAGACCTTATTAAATTATATCCTACAGTCCTTATAAGCTGACGTTTTCAAGTCAGACGCAGTTTTGGCTAGGTATAATAAGCCTGGCAATGAGTTCTATGCATTTCGTGATATCTGGTTTTTTAGCCAATCTAATTTTCCACTCGCTGCCTTTATGAGAATAGCAGTTTATGCGCTTGTAAAATCTTCAATATGCAAATTATGGATAAGCATATAATTATAAAAAAATATATTCTTATAAACATCATCATCATCACCATAAGCCGATCAACGTCCACTGCTAAGCATAGCGCCACCCAAATCCCCAACAAGAGCTAATTGGATATAAGGTATTCCGATGATTTGATATAAATTTCATTTTGTCTTCATGGCTTTATTATATTCTATTAACTAAAATAATTAAGATTTAATAAATTTAATTATCATTACGTCAGGTTATACTGCGTGACTGGTGAGACATGTTCAATACTCGAGGACGTGATATTTGGCTATATTAGATGAAAAAAAATAATATAAAAAAATAATATCAATTGATCACTGAGTAAATGTAGCTTAAAGTTAGATAATTATTTACCCAACGCATGGACACCGCGCGCGGGAAAGGTAGTTGTGTGGTGTTTCTTTGGTAGCGCACGCCTCTGCACCGGCCGCATAGTATGCCTACTTGCCTAGCCGCATAATTTACTTAGTATCCATGATTCATTTATTTTTGGGAAATTCGGAAAAAAAATTAAGTACCCAATTTTATTACATAATTATGATGAGAATCGAGTACAGAGTACTCTCCTTAAGTATCGGTAATGTCTCACCAGTCATGTTGTATATTATGAATTATACGGTAGGATTCCTTCTTGCAAAGTAACCAACATTGGAAAAGTCACTTGGCACAAAAAGAAACAAAAGAACTCTTAGTCAAAGGTTTCGAAATGCTCAGTAAGGGGACATTAATTTATTATGTTTATTCCCTACGCTTATTTCTAAACCAATTTCTTGTGAAAGCGTTAACATTAATACAATATAAGCTATTAATGTTTGAAAGCGCAGATCCCAAGAGCGGCGTTAAGTCGGCGATTTCTGGCAGACAATGTGAGATCTTATTTATGTTTTATTGATCCGCGTCAAGAGGCCTAAGGGTCAATTCAGACTGAAACGTGACGCGTAGTCTATGCATTTTTAAAAAGATATTTTAAGAATTTGTCAGACTGTTCCACGACTAACTGAGTTTTTTATTTATTTGTGTGTCAAACTAAGAGTGAGTTGCATCAACCTACTTTAACTATAACTGTAACTTTAACCATAACAAAATGTGAAATGAACTGTCAAATCCCTAGCAAAAGTCGCCATATTTGACGATAACCTTAACCTCAACTTTAACTACGCTTCTGATGCAATTCACCCTTAGATAATCACGCATCAACTCAATTTTGAGTAGATTCATGCACAATATGGGTGCGTATTGAAGTGGCTTCAGTTCCTCTGCTTTGACTACGACTGCTGCTGACTTTCCGATCTTTGCCGCAAGAGGCCGCCACTGACAAAAATATTATAGTCTTAATGTGGCATTTTATTTGAATTATAATTTTGTCGGTATCGAAACTCTCCTTTATTTACAACAAAGGTATTGCGCTATCCTGGTTTTTAATTTGATATGAAATATCATGTAATAACAATGTCCATTATGCTGGAAAAATAGGAGATGAATTTCGATAACATTGTTATTTATCCGAGCATAAAATAGGCATTTGGAGGACGACTGTCCATAATAATAATATGCCGTGTCCTCTTCGAAGGTAGCATTTTCATCGGATGTTTAATGATGCAGGACAAACTACATTAATATGGCATAAGTAATGTATTGCTGATTAACATGGTGGATGGTTCTGGCAATGTGCCAATATGCCTAGAATAATGACTTGAGCATGTTGTTTTATCCTTCCATGAGTATTATGATCCTTATATTTTCAGCATTCAGGCTGAAAATACACGGGGTGTAGCAAAACTAAGTGTGTATGTGTCCCGACTTATATAGAGTTCACTGTACTACTAATATATATTATTGTGTGGTAAAGGTAGCAGTGCTGACAGAGTAACTTTTTTAACTTAACTTTCGGGCTTCACTTGCCCATACAAATCACAAAAAAATTGGCTCTTTCAGCGCTGCTACTTTCACGCGAACTTGCAGCGAACTCTATATAAAGAACACGTCATACACTCCAGTATCATCACTTAGTTTAGTAATTATATCCGGTAGAGAAAAAAAGCGGCAAAATTTTTAAGTGGTGGAAAAGGAACTTTACGGATACTGTACTCATATTATTTGAGTAAGTATGATATTCCATACAGTACAAACTAACAAACAATGAAAAGTCCCTGCTTCATTACAAATAATAATAATAATACTCCCCACACCGGTTTCGGTGACGGTGGCCGGTTTCATTGAAACCAGGCCAGGTACGCAGGAGTAATTTTATAGTGCCCAAGTGTATGCGCAGTACACAAGAGCACTCTCTATTCCTTTACTCTCATAACCCAGTGGGACGGCAGACCGACACGACCGGCGAGAGATCAGGCGCAGGACCGACTTTTTACATGCCCATCCGACGCATGGATCATCTTACTTGACAGACAATCAGGTGATCAGCCTGCATTGTCCTAACCAAACTTGGAAATAACATGTTTCCAACGCGGGAATCGAACCCGCGACCTCCGAGTCAAGAGCGACGCTCTAGACAACTGGACCACGGAGGCGTTTTTTAAAAAAAATATGCTTTAAGCCTCAAGGTATAAGACATGGTTGTAAGTTGTAACATAGGTACCTACTATAATATATCACATATTAATCAACATGTACAACAGCCTAAAGGCCCAATAGTGTAGTATGCTAATACGGACAACAGCTCCAGAATGGTTTAATTTTTTAACTGCACAGACTAACTACACTTATAATATTTTACTGGATATAACGTTCCTATAATAAAAATGTAAATATTGTGTACCTATTATAATTATGCGAAAAATTAAGAAAATAATGGAACTGAAATGTAACAGTTACCGACCAAAAACTACAAAGCAAATCCATAAATCCTTTAAGATAAAGACGCCATTCTAAAATATATTTTTTGTAACAGTTTACAGAATTTAAGAATACAACATCGTATTAAACAGTGTGAAATTTTAATGGTTGTTTTCCCGCAGTAAAATGATTCTATCTTCGTAGTACAATAGATTTGTAAAGTTTTTTTTTGTTCAAATAAAAAAAAAAACGGTCGGGTCCATAGTGACTCGCGCCTATCGGCATAAAGTTTCCATAGTAGGTACGTCATACAAAATATTTTGTATTTTCAAAAAATAACATGCATGGTTCGATAGTACTACTATAGGTAAATCGTTCTGCTGCGGGAAAGCAACCACTAAAATTTCACGTTGTATATATCAGGTAATTACGCCATATAATTAGTCGATATAATATATTTTAAAATACTGCGTGACTGGTGAGACATGTTCAATACTCGAGGACGTGATATTTGGCTATTATATTAGTTGGAAAAAAATAGTATAAAAAAAATAATATTGATTGATCACTGAGTAAATGTAGCTTAAAGTTAAATAATTATTTACCCAATGCATGGACACCGCGAGCGGGAGGGGTAGTTGTGTGGTGTCTCTTTGGTAGCGCACGCCTCTGCACCGGCCGCATAGTATGCCTACTTGCCTAGCCGCGTAATTTACTTAGTATCCATGATTCATTTATTTTTGGGAATCATTTATTTTAAGAATCGAGTACAGAGTACTCTCCATAAATATCGATATTGTCTCACCAGTCATGTTGTATAATATTATATCGACTAGGTATCATGTCCAACCTACAAGCCAATAACGTAGAAGTACTATAAAGAGTCCAGTGTTCGCTAAAAATGAATGGAAAATAGAAAACGTATTAACCTGCTTCGAACAATTTGAGAGAAATTTCTCAAAAATGTTTTGGGCTCGTCCGGGATTTGAACCCGGGACCTCTCGCACCCTAAGCGAAAATCATACCCCTAGACCAACGAGCCAACTGACGATGGAGATGAAAATTATTTTCAATTATTTTTTTGTCAGGTGAAAGGTTTTTTGTCTTTTAAAAATAGACTTTATGTTAATATGCAAACATGAATTACATTTGTGTACCACAATAAAACGTCATTTTGACACGTCCGGCTGACCAGAATTGCCTCGAATTACGAATTGAAACATAAATTTCTCTTTGTATTTTGAATAACCGCAACAATTGATAAATTGTTATCGTTATTCGCGCAACATACGCACAATGCCAAAATAAAACAGCCACAAAAAAGACAGAGGGAATACCGAGTATATTATTATTATGACCCGATGTTTACAAAAGTGGCACAATAAAATTTACATTGGGAGATTGTGCAGTTTTTACATTGATTGTTTGGGTATCATTTCAATAAAACAACATAAAGTAACGCTATCAATATCATACCTGAATTATTGTAAAGTCCCACGAAATGCTACAAGTTGAAATGAGCCAATGTAATTAGTAATTACCGATCCCCTGATATTCCGCCATTTTGAATTTTTTTTATCGCAATAAAACTCTCTGGTATCGATTGCTCTGTGCAGGTGGAATATAAATCTAAGTTTAGGAGTTTATTTACGAGGATTAAAATGTGTTCTCGTGACCAATTGGATCCTAGACCGAATTTTATGATTATTGGCTATTTCAGTTTTAAACCGAGGTGGTTGGTGCTTTTAGTGGTGAGAGTTCATAGTCTTAGAAATAATCTTGAAGGAATCGTTCTGTCACAATAATTGAATCCTAGGTAGACAGCAGAGCTGACCAAATAATATATGACCTGACCAAATAATATATGGTCAGGTTATGATCAAGCCCAGTAAAATCACGATTTACGAAACATTTGCTTGACAGAGTTCGACTAAGCCACGAAGATTCGCAATTTTGTCTACGAATTAATGGTTCTGAAAGTACATACTTAATATCATCCGATAAGTGGATTTTACATACTTTACCTTTTATAAAATATCTAGTAGCGTATTAAAAACAAAATAAGGTTTTTCGATCTAGATTCTAGGCTCATCGCTTTTCAAGAATTATTAGGTTCCGAATCGGATTACACGCTCTAGAGTTTTAGCGAGACATGGCGAGACTAACAAAATTGAACATTCAGTTTATATAATAATAATAATAATAATAATAATAATATGTAGATAGGTAGAGCGTGGTATCTTAATTATAACTTTAACCCTGATGCATATTGCCCTAAGTGTATTAATAAACAGGGACGCGTTCTGAAACTGTCCCTCAAAATTAGGGACATATTTGTCTTGTAACGTATAAGGTCCCATCTAACCGGTCCCATTTGCCAGATTGCCGACACGTGTTGACTTGGATAAGGCATGGCACACATTAATTTAACTAACATAGAGCATGGACTATGGAACTATGATAGAGTAAGTTATTGAAGTGAAATCTTCGCTAGCGGCTTTACTTTGTTTGATGATTTAAAAAATAGTAAAGACGCGTCCTCACGCAGGACACGTGACCACGACCAGGTTGAAAATGTGTCAAGGAAGGTTGAGTGTAGTCCGCCGACGAGACGAAGGACGAATCCCGGAGTTCGCATCGAATAGGCTTCGAAAGTAATGAGTTAATATTGTTGGAAATTATCACAGATACAGAATAGACAACGCGCAACGGGAAGACACAATATGGGACACTTTTTGCGAAGGAAAATATACGCTTGCAACGCCATAATATTGTTTTTATACGGATGGTGCCACGCGCATTCTAGTCTTAATAAATAAAACCGGCCAAGTGCGTGTCGGGCCACGCGCAATATAGGGTTCCGTAGTACCGCTAGTTTTTGAAAATTTTTGTATGGTCAATGAATGTACATTTATAACATGTTTTACACTACTAACAACATCAGTAACTTTCAAAGGAATTTGAACAAAAAGTTCCTTTATACTTCGCCGAATACATTTTTTTAGTTGATCGACTATTACTCAATAACTTATGAAGTCTTCTTAGCCGTGATAGTTTTCCTTTTAAATTCAGCATATTTCCTACTCCCGTGAATTTTTTCACATTTCCAGAAGCAACCGTTTAGCTGGTAGAAGGGGGGGACACTGGGCTCTAACGATTTTTTCCACTTTAAAACTTAATATTTCACAAATGGATCCCTAAATCGAAAAATGATCTATGAATACTCATAATATTTTTAAAAAACCTATCCAACGACACCCCACACGATGGGGTGGGTGCGAAAAAAAAATTCAACCCCGCTTGATGTGTAGGGGAGGTACCATAAAAAAATATATTTTTTTAATATTTTATGTACCATTTTGTTAACGTTATTAATATGTGTATTCATGCCAAATTACAGCTTTGTAGGTCCTATAGTCTCTGAGCAAAACCGCGGACAGACAAACAGACGGACAGACGGACAGACGGACAGACGGACGGACAGACCGAAACTATAAGGGTTCCTTGTTGACTACGGAACCCTAAAATGGGTAAGATTCAATAAAGTATAACGTTGATAGTAACCTAATTCAAAAACTTCTTTTCACAATATCCAATTACTATAATTCATTTCCTTTCCGAAAAGGGCATAGATAACTGAAATTGAAAAATTTATTGAAGAATTACAAACAATTTAATTCAAACTTAAAATCCTATTATCGTCTTTTGAATAGTTTATCTACCCTTTCAAGTCGGCGAATACTTAGAAAAGGATTTTAATGAGTTCTAAGAAGCTGAGGGTGACTAGCTTAACATAAATACTAACGTGAATAGAAACTAGATTTAGATGACTGTGTGAAATTGATTTCTTTGGTAAAAATACTCATAAGTAGACATCGGATTATATGCATATTTTGCATATTTGCATTATGCAAATGCATTTAATGGCACTTTTTAGGCGTTAGTGCATATTTTGGCAATTTTTCGTTGATAGTGCATATTTCAGTCATTTTATGCCCTCGTAGTCTCCAAACTAGCTATCATGATACACACCGATGTCACGAAATAGAGGTACAATAGATCAAAATACTTCAAAATATATGTGGCCAAATCCCTATTTACTTCCGAGACATCCGCAATACACCCGATGATGTACAATATATTTCTAGAACCAAAATTTTCCTTTTTAATAATTATTGGATACATTACAAAAAAATTAATAAAGATAGGTAATGGAGGAAGAAATAACTTTCATATTTATTTCATACATTTAATAATAAATTGACGGTTTATCCGTTTTCAAGTAAATGACCGATCCAAAACCGTTAGTAAAATGTCCGTATGCTCATCCGTTTGGATGGAAATTAACCGTGTTTGACTGTTTGTGTGGCGTCACTTTAGGAAATCTTCTAAACGGCTATTCTGTCCTCTAGAGTCTAGACCATAACGCTTGTAAACAGTGTGCATCTTTTTAATTTGATTTCTGATGAGTTTCTTACGTCGTCGGTTCTTCAAGCCGGGTTAGTTCCCGAACCGGTGGTAGGCAACGTAGACTTCTGACGTTCAGAAAATATATCCATGATACCTATTTTGAATAAAAGATATTTCAGTTCATTTCATTTCAATCAAAATCCATCAAAATCAGTTCATCACAGTCCGCAGCGCTAAGAGAAGTTACAGGTAGACTGACATAATTTTTCCATTAAATAGTGTGCGCTCAGCTTACTCTAACAATGTAAAACTTCAGGCCATTACAACTTGTGGGAGTAAATTGATTTCAGCACGGACATTAGTGGATAACGGGACATGGGACAGGAATCAGGATCAACACCGATAGATAAACTTGGGAGTACGTGATATGAGTTTTGTAACGTATAATAATTATTATTGTGATTAGTGTTTATGCTGATTGACAGTATTACTGAATTGAAGTGCGCAAAATTGAACTTCTGCTAAGTGACTCGGATATTTTGGTCAATAGAGTAGCGGCAATATTGTAATATTGTGACGACTGGTGACTTACAGTTTGCATACGTATTAGAAAATCTCGTTTAGCGGTGTTTGTTGCCAAACTGCTCTGAAACGGTAGACATTTTTTTTCTAATTTAATGTATGTCCACAATTAATTACGTGAGGTGTTTTTTTTTAATTTTCTTTCGAACGAATTTGTGAATGATTTAATCGTATACAGATTACGCTTACGATACAATTGCATACGTATTACGTACAATTTGGATGAAATGGACCAAAATAGTATTATTTTGTTGAGAAAAAAATTATGTGAGATTTGCCGAGACCCCCCCTCTCCCCAACGTGAGATTAGATGAGATTTGACTCGACCCCTCCTCCTCCTAAACACCTCACGTAATTTGTGGATGCCCCCTATTTGGTAGGTCTAAGAATTGACTAACATCATTTTCATCTCTAAATAACGTTACAGAATACAGACTTATAGTAGACCCAGCGCACTTTGAATTATTGAACTATCGAAGTTTGTCATGTTCTGAGTCGTCATTACAAGGTATTTTAAGAGTAAGTTGCACCAACCTTTTTTTTTCCACGATGGGAAATGATGGGAAATGCATTACGCATTCCCGGCAGCCCGGGGGAAAGGCCGCCGGGATATGTGGGACTCCCCGGGTTCTGCGAAGGAACACCCGGGCCTACTTTAACTATAACTTTAACTTTAACCATAACAAAAAGGCAAATGAACTGTCAAATCCCTAGTAAAAGTCCAGGACGCCATATTTAACGATAACCTTAGCTTTAACTTTAACTACGCCTGCAATCCACCCTCAGACAATTCCTCGCATGGTCTAAATTATTTTTTTGAGACTCAGCATATTATACAGACTAAGCAAATGGCAAAAGAATACTTGCCAGGTTTTATCTTTTAAATTCTTCTGTCCTGGTTTCACCAAAATACTGGATTAAAAGGGCTTAAATCACGACACTGGCTCATGTTTAACAACCGAGGCATTACCTCATACATTTTGCCCAAAAAACCGAAATGACCGCCCATAAAATTTTATCCCTTGAAGGGCCGAAAAATTGGAAACACGCCAGTGGGCAAGTTATTAAGCCCTCTCGGACGGATAGGCCACCATTTGCCACACAGATAGGCTACATTTGTCCGGATTAGGCAAACACTAAACAAATTTTATGCGATTTGTAACGATTATGAAGGGGATATAGACGAGTTTGGTTTTTATTTGAGTCTCCAGAACCTCACCTCCTGTTATAATGTTAGTAAATACTGCTGAATAATATTAGTTTTAGCAGTACATAATTATAATATATTGTAATTAAATAAATTACAATTACTAAGAACGCCATTTTGAGTAATCTTGTTGATGTGTTACTGAACCGGTTTTGGGAAGGTTTACAGTAGAAGATTTTGGAAAAATTGCATCAATAATATTAGCTCTATTTAATTATGAAAAAGGTGCGACAGAACAATTTGTGTCGGGCCGCGGGCGAGACAGTTAATTAACGTGCGTGTGTGAGGCCTATCAGATGTGAATGTCAATTCATCATATTCTGTAGTACGTGCTCACATGCAGTTTATGTATCTGATACACGAATATCATTCTTATCTCTATTACTTTAAATACCTTTATCAAGTGCTATAAAAATTGAGCCTTTTACTGCTGTGATGATATTGAAAATATTTTTCGAATTAATAGTCAGTCGGCTCGTTGGTCTAGGGGTATGATTTTCGCTTAGGGTGCGAGAGGTCCCGGGTTCAAATCCCGGACGAGCCCAAATTCCTTTTTTGGGGTTCCGTACCCAAAGGGTAAAAACGGGACCCTATTACTGAGACTTCGATGTCTGTCCGTCTGTCTGTCCGTCTGTCTGTCTGTCTCCAGGCTGTATCTCAAGAACCGCTATAGCTAGACTTATGAAATTTTCATAGATTGTGTATTTCTGGTGCCGCTATATTAACAACAAATACTAAGAACAAAATAAAGTTTATATTTTAAGGGGGGCTCCAATACAACAAACGTATTTTTTTTGGCCTTTTTGGCTCGTAATCCATAGTGGCAACATGTAGACACTTGAAATTTTCAAAAAATCCTTAATTATATGTGTACTTTAATATTTAGTAATAACATTCAAAGAAAATAAATAAATAAGGGGGGCTCCCATAGAAAAATAAATTTCTTCCATACTTTCGCTCTATAACGGTACGGAACCCTACGTGCGCGAGTCTGACTCGCACTTGGCTGATTTTTTATAATTATTATTTGTAAGACAAGAAACTGAGTAAAAGCCTCGGTCAAACTTAAGGCCCGTAGTCACTTTGATTAGTAAGTAATAAGTGCAATTAGTGATTAGTGCATTTGATTAGTAATCAGGTAAAAATACGTTTGGACAGTGACTGATTAGTGCAAGTCTTTTAATTTCTCCTAATCACTAATCACTTGCAAGTTGCACTAATCACATGCACTAGCACTAATCAAAGTGAAAAAAACAGGGCTTTATTTACGCGACCAAAGCGACGACGACGCGGGACGTTCGCGTCGGCAGAGCGGGAATAATCTACGGTTTCGCACCGTAGTCGCGCAGGTGTGCACACCAGTTTCGTGTTGCAGACGCTCCCGTCCCGCGCCCCGCGTTACTAAGGCGTAGGTTTGGCCGAAGCCTTATCCTCTCTATGTACATTGTAATTTGTACCCTGACAGATAGAGAATGGAGAATCTGTCAAGTAACTTGTTAATAGTCTATCCGGCGCTTTATCAGGAAGTGGTGAAACAGGGCCTAAAAGTAAAATGTATCTCTATGTTAAATTAAATTTTAAACACCTATTTGTCATCTCTTACAATAGCAAAATACGTTTTATGATCATATTATATTATATCCTCTAACATAACAGCGCACTCCACCGTACAGTTTCTCCTCCATTTTTATGAATTACCCATAAAATTTCAATCATGGGTAATTCAATCATGGGTCATTTTCATCATGTGTCAGATGTTATCAGCTAACTCCGGGCCTGGCCTGGAGCCAGATGTGTTGAGCTGGCAACGTTATTGTCTTCTCTTATCACAATTGTGGTGACGAAAAGCGTTTCCGGTTTCACCAATTCCTTTAAATATCTGGCTTTATGAAGGCGTTATCGGGAGAAATGATCTATGAATAGAATTAGATAGGATATTTTAGCCTATTATTATGAGCTGCTTATATTTTATTGACACTGATTAAGATAATATAACTCTCATACTCAAAAAATTGGTTGCACTTTAAAAATACCAGCAGATGTGAAAGCGAAACGAAAAGTTCGATCCAAATGTATCTGAGGAATCCGACGTGGCTTTAACTTGATAGAGAATGTTTAATATGAGATGAAATATATATTTTACTAACGAGCATGAAAATAAAATCTAAGATCGATAATCGAACCGGTTGGGCTGGCAGAAATTCTGCTGCATTCAGTTTCATACAAAAGTCCTGTTTGATTCACACGAGCGTAATTTTGTGAGTCATGATTTGTATGAAAAACAATTTACGCGACTGAAATTCTGCGACTCACGACTCACAAAACTTCGCTCGTTTGGCTTCACCCTAAGCGTGCTCCTTATTTAGGTGGGGTTCATGTAAAATATTACTTTATACAGCTTTACAGCTTGTGTTTACTTTCATCTCTCACGTACTCAAGCTAGCACGCTCTATGCTTCGGCATCTTTACCAGGCTTTGCAAGATTGAGGGTATATTATTTTGAGCTTGTTAAAAATGTACGATGTACTAACAGATGACTGTCTTCATGTTTGCTATCAAATGGCCGGACTAGCGTAAGAATGTGTGCGTGCGGACCGTGTACATGCAGTCATCCTGGCCGACGCTGAAGACTCAGTGCGGTGTATAATAAGACTCCGTCCGCCTTTTTTTCCATGTTCATGATTATAATGTTTTGATAACAATATTATCTGATGATCGGCCTGCGATCGGTTCTACCGGAACCGATCGGCTTTACCGTACATACACAGGGAAGCCTACCCACAACAATATTCAAGCGTACATCAGCAATATGTACTCATTATAATGTTAGTTTGTTTATGAGCCTATTCCGCGCAGAGGTGGCTGTGGAATTAATTAACCGCTAATATTGTATCTGTCGTTGTATTAAATTTGTTGCTTTCATAATTTAATACTTTATCAGTGAATGTACCATCGAAGAAATTGATTCGTAGGCAGTTGACGGACCATCGTCAACAGATCGGATTTAAACGCCTCCGTGGTCCAGAGGTCAGAGCGTCGCTCTTGACTCGGAGGTCGTGGGTTCGATTCCCGCGTTGGAAACATGTTATTTCCAAGTTTGGTTAGGAGTCCTAACTTAGGACAATGCAGGCTGATCACCTAATTGTCTGACAAGTGGGATGATCCATGCGTCGGATGGGCATGTAAAAAGTCGGTCCTGCACCTGATCTCTCGCCAGTCGTGTCGGTCTTCCGTCCCACTGGGTTATGAGAGTAAAACGAATAGAATATTATGATTTAATTTAATAAGGTTACTTTTTCACCCCTGGATGACTTGTTTATTTTGAAAAGAGTTTTTTTTTTAAAGATAAAAATATACTTATTATTCTTCATTGAAGTAGAAAAGATATCATTGTACTTTTCAGCCCAATAACTACAATAATTAACATTCAAGAAAACTCCCCAAGAATAACTAAATTACTCCCCAAATTGCCAGCTTATACCCTTTGGGCGTAAACAATTTGCAGACAATAAAATGATTTGTCACAAAAAGTTCAGTGTAGCGAGCTCCTAATGTGCTGAAGTTTTGTTTACTTTTATTAATTGACTGCAATCCGGGGCCAAGCCCCTAACTTGCCCCGAACTGGGTCAAACTAGATATTACTCATATCTTGTCCGTATTGGAGTATCTTGAGATGGTGTTTGTAATGTGGTGTTAATTTTTTATAAGCTTGGCCTGAGAGATGTTGCTTGTATGTATCTTCATATTATTATATCCATACTAATATTATAAATGCAAAAGTGTATCTGTCTGTCTGTCCGTCTGTTATCACGCCCAAACCGCTCTACCTACTTTAAGTCCCGAGAAAGGACATAAATGATACTTTTTGTTCCGGGAAAATGTACGGTTCCCGCGCGATAAACGAGTTTTGGCGCAACGGAGTTGCGGTCCGTTGCGCGCGTCATCTACTGTCTAGTCTATTATTATATAAGACGCAACTTTTTAGCGCAGATGAATATTAGTATCCCGGATGTCCGTATGTGACTATATCACATACGGACATCCTGGATACTAATATTTATAAATGCAAAAGTGTTTGTTACCTCTTGTTCAATCGGTTCAACGGTTTGGCTGAACCGATTTCGCTGAAATTTGGTATGGAGATACGTTGAGTCCCGGGAAAGGTCATAATGGTCATATTGTTTTCGGAAAAATGTACGGCTACCGCGCGATAAACTAATTTTTCTCGCAACGTAGTCATAAAGATGACGCCCGCACGTCATCTTTATGAAATAACTAGATGTCCCGTGCGGCTTCGCCCGCGTAAATTAGGAATTTTACGAAAACCGTACATTTTCCCGCAAAAAAAATCCTTATGAGTTATGTCCCTTCACGTAGTCTACGTATAGAGTGTGTGAGATCTGTGACAAATAATATCAAAAATGCTCCAGTACTTCGTGAGATAAATTTTCCCTTTCTATTAATTTTCCCGGTTTTTTCCCTCTGATTCTTCGGTCCTATTAGTCTTAGCGTAAGTAATATTAAATAGCCTTCCTCGATAAATGAGCTATCACTGAATTTTTTTTTAAATCGGACCAGTACTTCCTGAGATTAGCGTGTTTGAGCAAACAAACTCTTCAGGTTTATAATATTAGTATATATTCTTTTAAATCGCTTGACAAACTCGAGTCTCGATCTAAAAAGACTATGAAACGTATCATGGGACGATGCAGCTTGATGGTATAATATGGTAGTGATGATGATGATGATGACGAATGTAATTTGCATAGTAGCATCTGCTTTCCGATCTTAAATCAACGCCGAAACTCTCAAACGTGTATCTATAAAGAGTCAGGAGTTCTCCCAGCAGCTTCCGAACCATGGGTGGGTGTCACTGGGTCCAAAATCTTACTTGTTGTTAGCATATGCTCGGAATACTTCACATGAAACCAAAGTCACCACATATTTCCATATGAATTTTGAGGAGTTCCCTCGATTACCCATGGATTCCTTCATCAGGTCACCATTTTTGTGAACATGATACCAAATTGGGATAATGCCCTATACACCAAAAGAAAAATTTTGAGAATCGGTTCATAAACGGCGGAGTAATCGTTGAGCATAAAAAAACGAACATAACACCTCCTCCATTTTGAAAGTCGGTTAAAATTATAGCCTATGTGTTATTCTGATGTATAAGCTATATTATTGTAAAGTTTCATTAAAATCTGTTCAGTAGTTTTTGCGTGAAAGAGTAACAAACATCCATACATCCATACATCCATACATCCATACATCCAAACTTTCGCCTTTATAATATTAGTAGGATGTGTTATTCTGATGTATAAGCTATATTATTGTAAAGTTTCATTAAAATCTGTTCAGTAGTTTTTGCGTGAAAGAGTAACAAACATCCATACATCCATACATCCATACATCCATACATCCAAACTTTCGCCTTTATAATATTAGTAGGACTAGTAGGATATAATATAAAAACTATGTAGGTACGAAAATCGCGAAAACCATAATATTATCAACAATAGGTACAGTTGAGTTTAATTTCTCACTATATAACCGCACTGCTAATTTCTCGATCCGCTACCGAACCCTAAAATCTCACTCGCAGTTAATAAGAAAATAACTGGGGTTTAGTGAGGTACAGTTACGTCTAATGGGTAATTGTTGCACTAGATTACTTTATTAGTGATGTGACTCAACCGGGATTATGATGTCGGTAAAATAATAATTAATTTACTATTTAGCATTTAAATAATATCAATAAAATTAATTTTAATGTTAGTCCCGCTAAACCTTGAGAACGGCTGAACGGAATTGGCTAATTTGTAATATTCATGGAAGTCCAGGGAAGGGTTTTTTAGAAGTGAGGTGATGCAAAGTTCACCGGGTCATCTGTTAATATCTGAAAAGTATATTACGTATCCGAAAAGCATATTAAATTTTCCCTTTTCTCAGTTTTATGTTGTCAAGTTAAATACATTAGGAATCTGGATTTTAACTTATTAAAATGCAATAAAAAGTTAACTATTTAATACAATTTAGGAGTGAATTAAGTAGGACCTTTTCCGTAGGATCGTAAAAGTTTTGAAAATAAACTTTCCGAGACGGAGACATAAAAACTGTTATATGATAAGGTTTTGATACGCGAATATAACTTTCGTCCTACTTAAGGGAAAGTTACGGACAATTTTTCGGGTTAGAAGTTTTTCGCATAATTCTGCAATAAGATAGAATTGGGGTCAGAGGGTACACTTCGGTACCTGCATAATTTATATCAACTCACTTTGCGTATCAAAATGAAAAATTATGAAATATGGCCCTTCTTGCCTTTGTACCTTCCATATTATTAATAGTTTCCCTTTGATATTCAAAAGTCAAAACGTAGGGGAAAGTTTTTTTGATACTTTATGTTGTTCTTTATATTCGGTTGATGTAGAACTAAATATTGGTCAGTTTTTATGTAGTTTCCCAGCAAATACATAGTTAAAAACTTAAATTATTAATTACAAACTCATATAATATACTTAGTTGAAATTATTATTTCACTATGTACCATAACTGTTTTTGGAGCTATTACGAAGTATTAAACTGTTTTCAATGCATTTATGAGCACAAAAATTATACTATACTAATATATTATAATTACCTGCTACCATAAAATAGGTTTTTAAGGTAATTTTTTCAATATTTTTATCGACATGCGTGCAACGTCCCAACACTACAGCGGCTATAAGATTGACGGTCCGTGCGATAATGCGAGCGTTACATTGTTAACGAGTTCGGAGGTATACCCTACCTACACCTTCTACCTATCTTGATTACTTTATTTCATATGCGAGTATACCTATACTCGTAAGTCCTAGGCTCAATTATTCACGGGCAGAGTCGAAGCGACGCGATATATTTTTAGGGTTCCGTACCCAAAGGGTATTTTTACCCTATTACTGGGACTTCGATGTCTGTCCGTCTGTCTGTCAGTCTGTATGTCTTCAGGCTATAACTCAAGAACGGTAATAGCTAGAGATTTGAAATTTTTACAGATTATTTTAATATATTCATCTTTCTTGCTATATAAGATAATTTTCAAGTAAATTCAAATATGTACTAGATTTTTAATGTGAAGCAATGGCTGAAGCAATTTTGGTGCAATTTGGTATCGATATATCCCGAGAAATGACAAAGTTTTATACCGGAAAAGTGTAACGACAAATGACAACGAACTTGCGCCTTGCGCCTTGCGAGCAATATCTCCCATTTTTCGTTAAAACTGTTTCGTCATTAGAAGTTGTTCCATAAATTAGCGTACTTTTGTCGAGAAGTTCGCAAGGGCCAAGGGCGCCAAGGCATGTTAAAAATGTATATCAGTTCAGCCCCTCAGGTAACAGTTATGTCAGCCTCATTAAAAAAAGCCCTTTTGAAGAGTTTGTTAGCGAAAGCGACGAGTTCATTTTGGTACTAAATGACGCCCGCAATTCCGTTGCGCCAAAATTAGTTTTTCGCGGGAACCATACATTTTAACGGGATGAAAGTATTCTATGTCCTTTCCCGGGAATTAATGTATCCCCATACCAAATTTCATCAAATTCGGTTCAGCGGTTTGGGCGTGAAGAGGTAACAGACGGACAGACAGACGGACAGGTACATTTAGCATTTATATTATTAATACGGATGTAATTGCCTGTTGGCTGTTACTTTGTTACACAATACGTTTCTAGTGTTGTGATACTGTTGTGATTTTGATTGAGTAATTGTGATACAATTATTCAATTTCCTTTCCTGGGACTCAAAGCATTCTATTGCAGCTAGAGCAGGGGTGATGGTCATAGTCCCGGCGCCGAGGGGAACGCTTTAGTTTGCCTAAGCGTTCCCTAACTTGGTGGAAGTCCGGTCCCTTGTGAGGTAGACCGGCCGGTCGTGGAGGGAGTCCTGTGTTAGACAGATCCAGGATATCCCTTCGTATACGGCTGAAGGCAAACCGCAGGTGGTTTTAGTGGGTAAACCGAAGTCGGGAGTCCCACATACCCCAGGGTGCTTCAGCTTAACTAAGGCACATCCCTAACCCGGGGCACCCATAAAGGGTTTCCCCTGCGCATCAAAAAAAAAAAGGGGGTGATGGTCATGACTCATGAGTCATGAGGGACCATCTTTCCAAATGTTTGTCTTGCTGGGACCACTCAGTTGGCTTACCTAAATAATTAAGGGTTGTTTGGTAAAGAAACAAGCACAACTTTATAATTAGCACTCAGTTTTTCATTTGGCAAAAATATAAAAGTTACAGATTTTTATTAAAATATGTAATTTTTGTGACTGCATAGTGCATACTCTTTAGTAACTTCTAAATTCTCACTTATTATTAGCATGGTTTCGCGGACCACTTGGATGCCTTCAGGGACCACCAGTGGTCCGCGGACCACCGGTCAAGAACCACTGAGCTAGAGCATCAGTTTATATCTTTCATCAAAATCGGTTCAGCGGTTTGGCCATGAAGAAGTATAACCACTGATCTCTATTATACAAGTGCGCGGGATCGATGATACCCACCTGCTTTTTGTGCCTATTTGAAGCGGAATCAAGCCCCCATTATGGGGGATGAGGACAAAATTTGACGTAACCACAACCAATAACAAATACAATGTAGTTGTCATCAATAGTATTAGTTCCAAGTACTCTCACTACTGCTATCAGCGCCAATATGGCGGTTTTCAAACGACAATTTTACGTCAGATTTAGTTCTCAGCCCCCATAATGGGGGCGCTGATTCCGCTTCAAATAGGCACAAGAAACAGCTGTCATTTCAAAGGGAATCATCGGTCCAGCGTACTTGTATAATGGAGGTCAGTGGGTATAACAGCTGACAGACATAAACACTTTCACATACAGATGGATATTGCTCGCAAAGGGCGGAAGTACCGTATACATATTTTGCTCCTACGTAACTACTAGCTCACTGGGCTCAGTACAAAATGTAAGAGACAGCGCGGACGTTCAACTGTTTCTGATCAGCTGTCGTATAATGTGCGGCCAGGCTTATAAAATATTAAAACAATATTGATAATCGTGCTGATATTAATTTAATATCTCGATTCTCGACCATAAAAATTAGCTGCGCGCGGACGTGGTTACGAATTACGATCGTAAAACTCGATAACCGCCGCGTATACGATATACACACCACAGTCGAGTACGTAAACTTCTTACATCACAGATTGTTTAATGTCTTAGATGCTGGTGAGAGAAAGATGGAAGTCTTTGTCCAGCTGTGGGACAGTTTAGGCTTAGCCCTAATTTCATCAATGGCTGTTAAAGTTAACGCTCGAATTAGTATCACGTTACCTCTTTCGTTTTTCTTATGAATGAACAACCAACCGTTGTTCCAACAGCTAAAGTGATAACGATACAGTAGAGCAACATTTGAAAAAGAGATTTCCTCTCGAACGCTGCGCTGGCAGTCTGCCTCAGCTTCGTCTTAAGGTGACGCCTTGATAATTTGGCTGTAGCGATGTCTATTTTTCTCAGCAATGACTAAAGCTAAGAAATTAAAGTTCACTGTCAGTATTCATCATGTCTTTGTCTTTGAATTACCCATAGCATAACACGATTGGTCAACTTTTATAACACAGAATAATCAATCAAAAAGACCTCTGTAAAAAAAAGGATTCCTATTTTGCCAACAGAGGAGAGTGATATAAGCTTCCAAAATTTGTACATAAATTGGTTCTAGTATCCACTTTAATTTGTCCATAGCTTATTTGAAATGTATTTATGGTTTTTAAATTACGCGACAAAAACCATTTTGTCGCTACGCCCTTTCAATTTTTTGCTGTTCCATTGCTTGTTTTCTATAAGAGGCCGGGCCAGCCTCGCATAGAAAACAAGCAATCTCAAACACATCCAACACGGTTTTTTACTTTAACATGGCGTCACCTTAATTTAGGATAAGTTCACGCTTCCAAAATCAAGTTTAATATTTACTAACTCATCGCGGATTTTGAGCACTGTTTGTTATAGCACTTATAGTTAGCTACTTCACAGTTCACACACACACAGATTTTACTTCACTACACACGTTTCCTAATAAACAGCCTACATATTTATCACATCCATTGTTTTTATCACATTCGCAACCGGCTCGTTGGTCTAGGGGTATGATTTTCGCTTAGGGTGCGAGAGGTCCCGGGTTCAAATCCCGGACGAGCCCAAATACATTTTTGCAATGAGTTAAAATCTGGAAAACGCTATACAACTAGAAGCTATCTACAACTCCGCAGTTCCTCCCAATCTTCGTTTATCACTGCGAAAAAATAATTTTGAAAAAAACTATTTTTTCCCTAGACTCAAAATATTTCTACGTCAAATACTAAAATCGGTTGGAGCGTGAAGAGGCAACAGGCAGGATAAGATACATTGTTATAACATAAGTCACTACTGACTATGATACTCTAGAATTTTCTAGACCGATCTAGAAATTCTATCAATTCGACTCCCACATATCGGACGATCTTTCCCGAGGGAAATCGGACACGACAGGAACTTATCTGCAATGCATCGGATCTTATTCTGTTGATCCTAAATTCGAGTTTGACGCCATTTATTATTAATTTTGAGAAATATTATATAGACAGCCAAAAGGCGCGGTTGTAGCTTAAGAAATTGGAAGGGGGGAAGAGAATAGGGTCACAGATAGTAAATCTTAAGCGTATCACATATTCGCACATAAAATATTCCCTAGTTTTAGGGAGATCATCATGTCCCCATTGAGAAGCTGACACGACTTGTGACAGCTTCTCAATGGGGACTGCCCAATTGCCCAATTCTCAATAGGGACTGCCAAATTGACTAGCCCAATTGCCCATCCGTGGTTAATTTTTCATTTTTCTCCTTTTTATTCGGTGGTAGTGTAGGTAATGAAACTTATCAACATTTTAGATGTTCCAACACTGAATTGAATCTCATGACCTCCCAAAGAAACCCTATCGTTAACCCTCGTAGTTTTGCTATTTTTTCTTGCATTTGACCAAAACTGATGATGATGATGAATCCAAACGTCTAAAACTAGACGTATTTTACATTTATAATATTCGCTACAGTTACGTAAGTCTCAACTCCAACATTTAAAACCAGTAATTCTAATGTTGCATGTTATTTAACGACGTAACATCGTGTGTGTGTGTGTGTGTGTATGTGTGTGTGTGTGTAGGTGTGGGTGTGTCTGTGACGTCATACTTTCACTCAGACGAAGCTAGTGTGACCAGTATTGAATGTAATCATCAGCCGGCTCGTTGGTCTAGGGGTATGATTCTCGCTTTGGGTGCGAGAGGTCCCGGGTTCAAATCCCGGACGAGCCCTGCTTTTAACTTTTACTTTAGGTTGCCGAGAACAGGGGTCCCCCCACAGAAATGTATGGTCCCCCTGTTCCCCCTGAAATAATCCCCGCTCAGGGGGTCAGCTCAGCCTCAGAATGTAGCATTAGATTCAAAAATTGAAATTATATTTTTATAATAAGAATATTACTTAGTTGATATAATATTGGTTTAAATATTGCATCGGACCATGACGATTGACGACCAATATTTGAAATTTAATTTAATCAGCATTGAGTAAGAAGGTTTGCCTTTTCAGAACTCTATATTTTTCATTTTTGCTTCAGCCACTTCTTGCATTTACTGAAATTGCAGTGTTATTTAAAGAAACATCGACTTCAAACGGATATTCGCTGAGAATACCTACTTATCAAAATTCTCTCCCTAAAGGGATAAAACTGTCTCCTTTTCAAAATTAGAGCGGTCACTCATTTGCGATCGATCGTTTCGATGTTTATGAGATCAACAGCCTGGTCAAACAGAACACATTAAAAACTTATCCATTAATTTAAAAATCGGCCAAGTACTAGTCGGACTCGCGCACGAAGGGTTCCGTACCGTTATAGAGCGAAAGAAGGCAAAAAATTGTGTTTTTGTATGTATATTAAATATTTATTTTATTCTAACTTCATTAATAATATTATTAAATTAAAAGTATAATTAAGGATTTTGTGAAAATTTCAAGTGCCTAGCTATTGCCATTATTGATTACGAGCAAAAAAGATAAAAAAAATCACTTTTCTTGTATGGGATACCATTTTCATTTTATTTGGTTTTTAGTATTTGTTAAAGCGGCAATAGATATAGGTACAATATATTCTGTGAATATTTCAGAAGTCTAGCTATAGCGGTTTTTGAGATACAGCCTGGAGACAGACATACGGACAGACAGACGGACAGACAGATGGACAGACAGACGGACAGACAGACGGACAGACAGACGGACAGACATAGACGTACAGACAGACGGACGGACAGACGGACAGACATCGAAGTCTTAGTAGTAGGGTTCCGTTTTTACCCTTTGGGTACGGAACCCTAAAAAAGAAATACATGGTAATATTCAAAGCCCCCAAGCCAAGCCAAAAAACCCCCTTCCATCATGATTACGTTTAGAAAATTTAGATCTGCGTCTACTCTTTTTTGGTCAGGCTGCAAATACTGGCAACACAATATGGACAGAAATTTCTTCCCAATGCCGCAGTACTGTAACTGAATTGTTTAACATAGTGTTTTTCTAGGGTTCCGTACCCAAAAGGTAAAAACGGGACCCTATTACTAAGACTTCGTTGTCTGTCCGTCTGTCCGTCTGTCTGTATTCAGGCTGTAACTCAAGAACAGTAATAACTAGAGAGTTGAAATTTTCACAGATTGTTTATATCCGTTGCCGCTATAACAACAAATACTAAAAACAAAATAAAATTAAAATTTAAGGGGGGCTCCCATACAACAAACCTTTTTTGCTCTATATCGATAAAATAGCAACAGGTAGATACTTGAATTTTGCTTAATTAATTATGTATGTATGTTTATGAACAATATATTAAATGCCTTTGTCGACATTCAATCTTTTTAATTTATTTTTTACTAAAATTGTTGACCTACAGAAGTTCCACGACTCCCCAGGGAATCGCGACCCACGGGTTGAAAAACACTAGTTTAGCTCAACAAACAGGTAGCTAATTCGACCGCACCACTAGATCACGGCAATAACTGCCATAATTACTGCGATAATGGCGGAACAACGCACATTAATTACACAAATTAAACAATTAAACAACAAAACGCTGTTGACTGATATTACTGTAATCACAACCGCCGACCACCGATCATTGTAATAGAATGAGTATAGAACTGAAACTCTCATTTGGTAGCTCTATGATCACAATTCAGTAATTGTATTGTATCTTAAGGACGCTATTACAAATATCAGCGATTTTCCGGTACCCTATTAAAGAATTAGGAGTCAAACTGCGAGGATATTTTGGTTTCAAATGAAAGATAATATATTCATCTCCACGACTGTGCCATAAAAATTCTATAGCCGCATACAAAATTTTCACATAAAATACGTTTTAACCATCACAATAATCGCAAAATATGAAAAAAATGGGGTCTGATTAGGTACCTTAATATCTAAATACACTGAACTGAGGAAAATAAATATACAAAAAAATTGTTGCTTATTTAGTCCTCTATAAAGTCCGCTAAAAATTTTATATAAAAATAAACAACTTTTCCAGTTATAAGAAAAATAAGAAAATTTCTCAATTTTTTTCATACATTTTCGCCATATCAAAAACGCGGCGAGCGTCGTAACCGCCACTGTACAAGGCGCGCTAATATGAATCTTATTTTAATGTCATTAACGTCGATATTCGTACTGACAGACATCCGACCTGCTAATTAAAAAGTTGGAGCATTCTTAAGTTGCATGTTTATGTTAGTACATAAACATGCAACTTAAAATACTAAATTGTTTTATCAACCCTTTGACATCCAACTGAATACCATATTATGTAGTATGTCCACATTATGCAATTTCATCTTCAATCGTCTTCGTCTCGTCATCTTCTTTTCCCGTTTTTACCCTTTCGGTACGGAACCCTAAAAACGTAGTATCATGTAAGCGATCGATTGCAATCGTATTGTTTTGGCTGATACGTGATAAGAAATACACACACACACACTCACACACACACACACGATCCACATACATATTTTTATTCTTCTATATTTTAATTTAATAAGGATTTTTTGTTATTTTATTTGTTTTCTCTATGTAAATAATTCTTTTTTTTGTTTCTGTTGTGTTAGCCGCATTTCTTACAACCTGTACTTTTTAAATTCCCCCATAGGACAGGCCTCGCCTAGTTTGGGGGACCATCACTCTTGAAAATTGTAAATTACTTATTTACGGTAAATAAAGTATTTGTATTTGTATGTGTATTTGTAAATTGCGATTTTGGAGCAATTATCGCGTAATAATTGCTATCGCATTGCTATCGCAAGATACGTGATACAGCGGCATTCCCTCGTGGTTTTTTAGTGTGAATCCAGGATGTGTCTCTGGCATGGATCGTCGAACGAAACTTATTGCTTATATTTTGTTACTAAAAAGACATTGCTCGGTTTTAAATATACTTACGACACAGACAGTGACTGACGGATTAACCCTTAATCAAATTAAGCAATTACCGAGGGCATCACGTCTCACTCTCACGTCACCAAAAACCACACCAAAAAAAGTTTCTAGGATAAAAGTAATGTTATGTTTTGAGGTGATAAAAGTTAAAAATTTAAAGACCGATTCTAGTTGACATACGGATAGGGGGAGGTGGGGGGGGGAGGCACACAGGCAAGGATTGCTTAGGGCATCAAGTAGTCTTAATCTGTCACTGAAAATACAAAGCATTAAAGATAGACGAAAAAAAAATTCTCCTTCTTGGAATGAGTAAATTATAAAGTACCTATATTATCATAATTTGAAAAAAAAAAACGTGATACGGAAGATTTAATGTAACATAAGTAATATAATAAAACTAGATGTCCCGTGCGGCTTCGCCCGCGTAAATTAGGAATTTTACGAAAACCGTACATTTTCCCGCAAAAAGTTCTGTCCCTTCACGTGGTCTATTCTATATCTGTGAGTTGTGACAAATAATATCAAAAATGCTCTAGTACTTCGTGAGATAAACCCTTTCTAGTTTCTAATAATTTTCCCGGGTTTTTCCACATTTTATTCTGATTCTTCGGTCATATATATTTTAGTCTAACGGTGGTATGAATAAAAAAATCTTAGTGAAGGTTTTAACAGTTTTCTAGCTAAAATGTTCGCTAAAGTTAAAAACCGTCTTATAACACTCCATATGAATAAACGCTTGCTAAGCCTTCGCTAGCTTGAATACTGTTAGATGACGTTTTATAGTATTCTTTTTTTGGTAATGTTGGTAGTGTGCCAATTTATTGTGTTCAATCATCAATATTGTGTCAAATTCAATGAAATTCAATGAGTATTTTGTAGAAAAAAAAACTTGAGAGGTGTCAAAGGACACCCGAAAGGAATAGAGTTATTTCATGAGTTAAAAAAATCTACTCAAAAAAAATATTTAAAAAACACTATCTATTGACCAACAGGAATACTATCAACGCGCAGCGCCCTCTGCCCCTAACATGCAGGTACTAATAAAAATATTTTTAAGTCGTCAAATGGATTTATTATTATCTTATTATATGTATACTTTTTGTCGACGAGGGCGGCTAGAAATTCCTTCAAAAATTGCAATAATGTCAGAAATCGCGATAATACTCGATATTTCGTCCATTTCAATCTCTTAAAATGGTCTTAAAGTAGGTCCGAGGCTTCACTAAAGTTAGCGAACTCCTATTTGACGTTTCGAGCCTAAACAACTGTTAGCAAACGTTTATTCATAACGATTATGCTTAAAATAGGTTTATATCAGGCTTATTAAACATGCGCTAATTTTTGACAGCTGTCACCTTAAAAAGGTGTTAGAGCACTGTTAGAGAACGTTTATTCATATTAAATTTTACAACAGGCTCATAAAGCTGTTGTAAACCTTCGCTAAGTTTTTATTCATACGACCGTTAGCGTAAGTAATAATAAATAGCCTTCCTCGATAAATAAGCTATTTAACACTGATTTTTTTTAAATCGGACCAGAAAGTACTTCCTGAGATAAGCGTGTACGAGCAAACAAACAAACTCTTCAGGTTTTAAATAATATTAGTAGATATACATTTTTTTAAATCGATTGACAAACTCGAGTCTCGATCTAAAAGACTATGAAACGTATCATGGGACGATACCGTGGGAGAGCCATGCTTCGGCACGAATGGGCCGGCTCGACCGGAGAAATACCACGGGCTCACAGAAAACCGGCGTGAAACAGCGCTTGCGCTATGTTTCGCCGAGTGGTGAGTTGACCGGAGGTTCGCGTAGTGTATATTTTCTTTGCCGGAGGCCCAATCTCCTACCCTTTTCCCTTCCCTACCCTCCTTTATTTCCTTCCCTACCCTCCCCTATTCCCTTCCCTATCCTCCCCTACCCTATTACGCTATTCCCTCGTAAAAGGCCGGCAACGCACCTGCAGCTCTTCTGATGCTGCGAGTGTCCATGGGCGACGGAAGTTGCTTTTCATCAGGTGACCCGTTTGCTCGTTTGCCTCCTTTTTTCATAAAAAAAAATGGTACTTGGTAGTGATGATGATGATGATGACGAATTTAATTTGCATAGTAGAATCTGCTTTCCGATCTTAAATCAACACCGAAACTCTCAAACGTATATCTATGAAGAGTCAGGAGTTCTCTCAGCAGCTCCCGAACCATGGGTGGGTGTCGCTGGGTCCAAAATCTTACTTGTTGTTAGCATATACTCGGAATACTTCTCATGAAACCAAAGTCACCACATGTTTCCATATAAATTTTGAGGAGTTCCCTCGATTACCCATGGATTCCTTCATCAGATCACCATTTTTGTAAACATGATATTAAATTGGGATAATGCCCTATACACCAAAAGAAAAATTTTGAAAATCGGTTCACAAACGGCGGAGTAATCGTTGAGCATAAAAAAACGAACATAACACCTCCTCCATTTTGAAGGTTGGTTAAAATTATAGCCTATGTGTTATTCTGATGCATAAGCTATATTGTTGTAAAGTTTCATTAAAATCCGTTCAGTAGTTTATGCGTGAAAGAGTAACAAACATCCATACATCCATACATCCATACATCCATACATCTATACATCCAAACTTTCGCCTTTATAATATTAGTAGGATATACAGGTTGTTCGGGTGAACGCCGTTATCCTTAAAAGTTAAAACCATCAAAATATGAGCCCGTCAATATGAACAACTTTTTCTATGAGAACGATGCTGGGAACTCCAAAAAACGCCGTCTTCATACCCATACTGATGCTCAGATCAGCATTCAGCACCCGAACAACCTGTATGCACGATGATTCAGGATCATCAAATTTATCATTCGATAAGTATGAAATGGAGAGGGGAAAAACATTTTTTTTGCAGAACAGTGTAATTTTCTCTGATAGCTTATTCATCATTGTCACTATAGTTTGTGAATAATCTTACCTTCTTTCTTATATATTATAATAACTGTATTTTAAAAAGGTAAAACCGACTTCAAAATTGTACGTAATTGAGAATGAAAACTTCCTATCTCCAAAACTACTGAACCGATTTTGATGAAATTTGCACTATTCCCTAAGTTGAACAATACCTAGTAGAATAAAAAAAGAATCACTCAAATCGGACCTGTAGTTCCGGAGATATGCGTGAACAAACATAAAAACATACATACATACATACATACATACATACACTTTTGAAATTTGGCACATTTGTTCAGAAGCTGTTATAGATTAACATATGCAAAAACTGGGCAGTTCTGGAAATATTACATACATACGCGTCGAATTGATAACCTCCTTTTTTTGAAGTCGGTTAAAAATGGATTTTCAAATGTGTTAGTCGCGCTAAAACTCGAAAACGGCTGAACGGATTGAGCTGAATTTAATTGAGCTGAATTGAAGTCCAATTAGGAAGGTTTTAAAGTGACACGAAGTTCACCGGGACAGCTAGCAAGCTAGTGTCAAGTATCCTATATTATTATTATCTTCTCATACAGTGAAATTTTAATGGTTGTTTTCCCGCAGTGAAATGATTCTATCTTAGTAGTACAATAGATTTGTAAGGTTTTTTTTGTTCAAATTAAAAAAAAATCGGTCGGGTCCATAGTAACTCGCGCCTATCGGCATAAAGTTGCCATAGTACGTCATACAAAATATTTTTTATTTTCAAAAAATAACATGCATGCTTCGATAGTACTACTATAGGTAAATCGTTCTGCTGCGGGAAAATAACCACTAAAATTTCCCGTTGTATACAATATAATATAAAAAAGCGGCCAAGTGCGAGTTGGACTCGCCCATGGAGGGTTCCGCAGCAGCAATAAGGTTTATTTTTATGAAATTAAAATATTTTTGATTTATTTTTATTTTTCAATCGATTTAATGAAATTTAGATTAAGGTTTACTATTTATGACCTATAAAAAAAACTACTGGCTAGATCTCGTTCAAACCAATTTTCGTTGGTAGTTTTTATAGTAATTTACATCATATATTTTTTTTAGAATTATCATGCCTCTACTTTAGAAATTAGAGGGGGGGACACACATTTTTCCACTTTGGAAGAGTCTCTCTCGCAAACTATTCAGGTTAGAAAAATATGCTATGAGAAACCTCAATATGATTTTTGGAGACTTATCCATAGATACCACACACGTATAGGTTAGATGAAAAAAAAAATTTTTAGTTTCAGTTGTACCTATGGGGACCCCTAACATTTTTTATATTTTTTTCATTTTTGCATCAAAATCCTAATGCGGTTCACAGACTACATCTACTTACCAAGTTTCAATAGTATAGCTCTAATAGTTTCGGAGAAAAGTGGCTGTGACATACGGACGGACGGACAGACAGACAGACAGACAGACAGACAGACAGACATGACGAATCTATAAGGGTTCCTTTTTTGCCATTTTGGCTACGGAACCCTAAAAATGGATTTTCAAATGTGTTAGTCGCGCTAAAACTCGAAAACGGCTGAAGTGCTGAACGGATTGGGCTGATTTTAGTCTTAAAATATTGGTAGAAGTCCAGGGAAGGTTGACAGTGACACGAAGTTCACCGGGACGGCTAGTATATTATAATAATCGGCCGAGTGCGAGTCGGACTGCGTTACCCGGTATTGATCACAGATGGCGCTGTAAGGGGGCTACATCGCGCTAGTGGTGTTGCGTCTATATTGCTACAAGTTACTTCTTGGCTTATATTTTAATAAGGCCATACCTGATACCTAATATGTTTACCTCGTCGCCATTTGAGGTATTATTTTTGAAGGTGGCCTCGTTCTGAGGTCATTACTCAATACTCATATTCACTACTATGTCAAGATCTATATAATATAATAGTCTATATCTATATAATATACAAAACTCAAAGGTGACTGACTGACATGGTGATCTATCAACGCACAGCCCAAACCACTGGACGGATCGGGCTGAAATTTTGCATGCAGGTAGATGTTACGACGTAGGCGTTCGCTAAGAAAGGATTTTGATAAATTCCCACCCCAAGGGGTTCGAATAGGGGGTGAAAGTTTGTATATAATTTTTTTTATAGAAGGCAGGTCGCTGTAGCCCTGACGTCACTGCGACCCATAAGGATCTATTGTGACTCCTTCGCATTAGAGTATCATCCCCAGCCCAATACTGCTCATAAATTGAACGATGTGGTTGGGGTTGGTGCCACGAATTTCCTCTGTGGATGAGTATTCGTGGCGACCAAGATGCCTGTTCCTGCTCTGTAGTAGATCAGGACAGTTGAGGAGAAGGTGAATAGGTGTCTCATCCTCCTCCTCACAGAATCTGCAAGTCGTTATGCTACAAATACCCATTCTTGAGTTCTATATACATATAGATTATGTATGTCCATCAAAATCAGCCGGAAACTACTTCCATCAAATAAACTCGGAACTACTAAGGGGGCGTCCACAAATTACGTGAGGTGTTTTTTTGAATTTTTTGACCCCCCTTCCCCCTGGTGAGATTTTGTGAGATTTTGTTCGACCCCCCCTCCCGAAATCTCACGTGAGATTTTTTTTGCCTACCGTTTTGGAATTTTTCTGTCCCCTTACATCTACAATAGACTTGTAAATCTGTTTAACTTGAAGCTACTCCCTGTTCACAAAGGAAAAAAGATACTTACTCAATCACTGCTGTCCTGGTCGTACGACGAATCCGAAAATCTACTAAAAGTGTACAAATAGCACATAACACAGACATGTTCACAGTTCACACACACACTCACACACGTTCTTATACACACAAACACACAAACACACACACACACACTCACACACTCACACACACACACACACACGATCCACATACATATTTTTATCCTTCTATATTAATTTAATTTAATAAGGATTTTTTGTTATTTTATTTGTTTTCTCTATGTAAATAATTCTTTTTTTTTTGTTTCTGTTGTGTTAGCCGCATTTCTTACAACCTGTACTTTTTAAATTCCCCCATAGGACAGGCCTCGCCTAGTTTGGGGGACCATCACTCTTGAAAATTGTAAATTACTTATTTACGGTAAATAAATTTATTTATTTATTTATTGGACTCACCAACAGAAAAGCATTTGTTACAATTTAAATTTATACATAAAATTTGTTTACAGGTGACAGGTGAAGTACAGCGTGCGTATGCGACAAAAATTAGACGAGATGAAATGAAGTGAATATGGTGATAATTATGATAATGATAAAAATATGTGTATCAAAGAAAAAAAAAAGTCTCTTATTTTTTTAAACAAATTAAAAATTAAAATACTTTTAAGATAAAACTAATACTAATATCACAAAAATGAAAATTATAACAGCTGTGATAGACAGTAATTAATTATATTATTATTATTATAGTTTCAACTTTACTAACTGACCGTGGGAAATTTATTAAAATAGCGTTTAAGATTTGTCTTAAAATAACTAAGCTTATCAGAGAATATACAGATGTCGGGATAGTCGGATATAGCATTGTAGGATCTACACAATCTTCTGAGTGGTGCATAGTGACCCAGGTTTGTCCTAGCAACCTTTACGTGTAATGGTTTGTATTAATTTTTTTCGGGGTAGTCTTGTAGGAATATTTATAGATATTTTACTCAGCAATCTAGTATTGTCCGTAGCACCAATCAGAATTTTGTGTAGAAAAATTAGTTCTAAGTATTTACGGCGATCTGAGAGTGAAGAATAGATGAAAATATTTTAACCTATTGATGTAATGAGGAAGTTTTCTGACTAAACCATGTTTGTGGGTGAGATATAGTAGGAAGCGTTTTTGGACCCTCTCGAGACGGTTTGAATAGATGGCATAGTGTGGGTTCCAAACCGGACTGCAGTATTCGAGCTTGCTCCGTACCAAGGCATTATATAGTACTATAGTGGTAAGCGGATTTTTGAAGGATGTGCAGTTTCGTTTATTAAAACCTAACATTTTTAAGCTATGACAAACGATGTGGTCTATGTGTTTATTAAATTGTAATTTGGAATCTAATATAACTCCGAGATCTCTGATCTCTTGAACTTGCTTTAGTTGTTTATTGTTGATTTGATATGAGACAGCAGAATTATTTTGCTTACGCGAGAAACGCATGTGAAAGCATTTATTAACGTTTAGGTTCATTTTATTTTTTTGACACCAAACTGCTAATCTATTTAAATCGCTTTGAAGTTCCAAACAATCCTGTTGTGTATTAATTAATTTTATTATTTTAAGTATTTGTATTTGTATTTTAATGTGGGTTTCTTACGTAAACGTTTGGTTTGACAGTCAGTAGATTTTCTTTCGAACGAATTTGTTAATGATCTTAATCATATTACGACTACGCTTATATACGATTAAATCTTAAGCATACGTACAATCTGGATGAAATGGACCAAAATATTATTATTTTGTTAAGAAAAAAAATTACGTGAGATTTGCCGAGACCCCCCTCTCCCCAACGTGAGATTAGATGAGATTTGACTCGACCCCCTCCCCCCCCTAAACACCTCACGTAATTTGTGGACGGGCCCTAATAGTTTCAGACTCCAAGCGAAACAAACAAACTTACAAAATACTTTTTCTCGTTATGATTAGTAACAATATCTCAAAACCGTGTACCGTGGGAGAGCCATGCTTCGGCACGAATGGGCCGGCTCAACCGGAGAAATACCACGGGCTCACAGAAAACCGGCGTGAAACAGCGCTTGCGCCTGTGTCATTTTTTTCTTAAGTACGATAGTATTCACAATTTTCACATAGCTCCTAGACTAGAAAGGTCATTGACCGCTGGTGCCACCTTAAATTATATTGACCTTAGTAGATAATATTTCAACGCAATTGCAACGACGACTAATAATTGTCAAAAATAGATAGATCATGGACATAGTACTATCGTAAATGCACAGCCTTAGGACGCAGGAAGCTGCGCAGGTCACTTATGTAATGAGCCCGCGCGGGCGCCCGCATGACACAGTTTACGCTCTTATATTTCTTTTATAAATTTCTTATATAAATATACATATAAGATATACCTTCTTTTGACCGATTCATCAGGCATTTTTGCAAAACCGCTCCTTTTTTTTTCCGGAGGGGGAAATGCATTACGCATACCACCCAGGCGCAGGGGGCGACCCGAGCGGTGATGTGGGACTCCCGTAGCTAATGAGACCACGGCATACCCACTAAACCCCCCCCCCATCTTCCGCCACGCCGCCTTTTGACGGGGCCACGGGAACGATACACACATCCGCGACCCCGCCAGCGGTCCGAAGACTCCACGATGAGCGCACAACACGTGCGCCCTCCTCCTCGGCCCCCACCAGGGCTGTAGCAGACGCCCCCCGAGTCTGCTACTTGGAGGCCATGTGGCAGATCAGGTCTGTGGCTCTGCCACCGACCACACCTCGGCCGCAGAGGATAGGGCAGGCGGCGCACCGTAATACCTACTTGCCTCCTCCTCTGCGGCCCCACCTCGGTGCGCATCCGCAGCGGACTCCTCCAGTCCGCTGGGAGCGCCCTCCTCGGGCCAGGCGGCGACACCGGCCGGCCCTGGTTGCCTCTTTGCTTCACCGCGGTTGTCCAAGCCGCGGTTACTAGAGCCCCACCGCCACGACAAGGCGAGCAACCATCGGGGGGTTTCAAAACCGCTCCTGTGTAATCAAGTCGAGACGTGCGCACTGACTGAATGAACGTTCAACGAATCTTGCACACTTGTGCAAGATTGAAACACGCGTACTCCACCCGCTACGCCGTTCTATCTTGATTTATTTCTGTGGATTCAGCCAATAATTCGCTGACACACCAACCTTTATTGCCACAATCGTCTGACCCCGCAGCTGTCAACGGAAGCCCTCATCATTTCGGTGTGAAGTGATCGACAGTAAATTAAAAATTGCCCGCTAGACCCAATCCAGTTGATGGCCGTCACGGTGAGTGTTTACCCGATTGCTGTAAACGGGTTACGTTTTTTGTAGCATGTGTAACTAAACCAGCTTTTCAGATGACTTCTATTGGTTACTAGTGTTCTCTGATTCCATACTAATGTTATAAATGCGAAAATTAGTCCTTTACCTCTTCACGAACCAACCACTGAACCGATTTTGCTGTTTGGTATGGAAATACTTTGTGTACCGGGAAAGGACATAGATTACTTTTTATCCTGGAAATATGTACGGTTCTCGCGCGATAAGCGAATTTTGGCGCATTTGCGGGCGTCATCTAGTTGGTTAGTTTTCTCTGGCGGGATTTCTAAGTCTATACTAATATTATAGATGCGAAAGTGTGTCTGACTGTTACCTCTTCACGCCCCAACTGCTGAACCGATTTTGCTGAAAGGTATGAAAATACATTATTCCCCGGAAAAGGACATAGGATAAGTACTTTTTATCCCGGAAAAAAGACCAGTTCTTGCGCGATAAACGAATTTTGGCGCAACGGAGTTGCAGGCGACTTTTTGTTTCTGACTTCTGTACAAATTACATAAAACATCTGTTTATGATGACATTTGAAACGCGTTAACATACTGAAACATAATACGAGTACCACATAAAATAATTATTCTTCTATGTGTAAACAGTTTCATGTATATATGTCAGCTGGCTCGTTGGTCTAGGGGTATGATTCTCGCTTTGGGTGCGAGAGGTCCCGGGTTCAAATCCCGGACGAGCCCTGCTTTTGATTTTTGTAAACATTTGAATTGCATTTTAGTAAACATTATGTAAGTGTAGGCTTTGAAAAAAGGTTTTTCTGACGATCTTTACTTTCCTAGTGTCAAAGGAGCTTTTTTAGGGTTCCGTAGCCAAAATGGCAAAAAACGGAACCGACTCGTCATGTCTGTCTGTCTGTCCGTATGTCACCGCCACTTTTCTGTGAAACTATTAGAGCTATACTATTGAAACTTGGTAAGTAGATGTAGTCTGTGAACCTCATTAAGATTTTGATGCAAAAATGGAAAAATTATTAAAAATTTTAGGGGTCCCCATAGGTACAACTGAAACAAAAAAAACCTATGCGTGTGGGATATCTATGGATAGGTCTCCAAAAATCATATTGAGGTTTCTCATATCATATTTTTCTAACCTGAATAGTTTGCGAGAGAGACTCTTCCAAAGTGGTAAAATGTGTGTCCCCCCCCCTCTAATTTCTAAAGTAAGGGCATGATAATTCTAAAAAAAATATATTATGATGTAGATTCCTATAAAAACTACCAACGAAAATTGGTTTGAACGAGATCTAGCCAGTAGTTTTTTTTATACGTCATAAATGGTAAACCTTGATCTAAATTTCATTAAATCGACTGAAATATAAAAATAAATCAAAAAACTTTTAATTTCATAAAAATAAACCTTATTGCTGCTGCGGAACCCTTCATGGGCGAGTCCAACTCGCACTTGGCCGCTTTTTTATAGAAAATATCGAGAAACAGCTACATCTCAATGGAAACAGAATAGTGATTATTGAGCAATAACTGCCCTTGCAGACTTGGAGATCTTCAGCATTAGATGAGTTTTAGATTCATTATCCATCCTCGAAACCTCCGGCTCCGGCAGTGCCGTAAATAGCCTTTTTGTGCCATGTGCGAGCTTCTATAACTGCGCCCTTGGTTTTTTTTAGATAATTATTATAGGTATCCAGAGCAATGCTTTGCATTATTGCGCCCCCTAGAGTCTGCGCCCTGTCGGTGGCACCGCCCTATTTACGGCACATTTTACGTATATTCTACAACGTGATACTTGATTGCACCGGAAGCGTAGTTAAAGTTAAGGTTAAGGTTATCGTCAAATATGGCGATTTTTGCTAGGGATTTGACAGTTAATTTCACATTTTGTTATGGTTAAAGTTACAGTTATAGTTAAAGTAGGTTGATGCAACTCTCACTCTTAGTATTTACTCAGCAGTGTTGTCTTAGGACCATACCTACATAAGGCGTAACCGGCATAACGAAACGCAACACGACGATGTATAATTATTAAATAAAATACGATACCAAATTTAATTAATAATAATAATTATATTATTACTATGCCAAACGGTGTTACACTAACTTTTCCATTTTATATTACTAGTTTTATGCGCGATACACATAAAAACAATAACCGTTTAACAATGAATAAAGTAACCTCATGTTTCCGATTTATTATTTAAATTTATTTACTGAAAATTATAACTTTTTTTGTTTTTGCTGAACTGAACAGCAGTATTTATAAAAGCCCATGACGGACAAATTTTGACGAAAACGATACCTTACTATATTAGAGAAGAAATGACGGCCTTTCTAGAAATCGACTGGACGCTTTGTAAAGAAATAAATTACTGGTTATATCATTACTTATAGATAAAGGCAATTTACTACGATTTACAAATTAAATTATATAAAACATTTTAGGTCCCTTTTACGTCGACGTACAATTTTTATAACAGAACTAAACGGTGAAGGCCAGACTAGTTTACGGCCTCATTATTTAACCACGAACCCAAATATGTGGCCCACAAGAATGTAAGTGTTCCATAATGTGTAACTACATGTTGTGTACCTGTGTAGAGGAATTTAGCCTATTGTGGGGTTAAAATTATGTAGTTGCTGTTAAAAGGAAAGATTTGTTAAAGTGTTTAATTATCAAAATTTATTATAACATCACAACGATAATTTTGAATGTTGCCCTACCATATTCTACAGGTATTGCCGATTTTCCTTTGCGAGTCACGGGTAGCATAATTACTATTAAAACACAATACACATTTAAATAATATTCTAATATTTAAAATTCTTGTTTATTGCCTAACTCCTACAAAACAGATGCAACGATTTTGAAAAATGTTTGTGTGCCGAATACTTTTGAGAATGGACCCATATTAATTTCCAACATCTATTGGTCTTCTGATTGGACCATAAAACGGGTGAGAACGAAGAAAAATTCTAGAAACAAATTTACTTGCCAAAAATTCATTACAAAACATTCAACAATCCATCCACTCGCGACAATTTCACTCATCCGTTTTCATAAAATTAAAGTAAATATATCGTTCATGATATACGATTCTGAAGTTAGAATATATTAGTTAGAAATAATAGAAAGCTAGAGCTGGTGTAGAGGGCTACACCAGCTCTAGCTAGAGCTTGGGGCTGTGTTAATTTCCGTTTGTTTCGCTTTGTTCTGTCTGCGTTAGATTTAAGATGATTTTATCTTAGCCATATGGAAATTATGTGCTATAAAAATTTAATAAAAGATGGAAGTCGAGAGATATGAATAATCTATATAATAATATTATATAGCACGACTGGTGAGACATGTTCAATACTCGAGGATGTAATATTTGACTATTATATTAGTTGAAAAAAATAGTATAAAAAATTATATCAATGAAAAATGGTAACTGACAACTTTGTCACCTTTTCACGCCTAAACTACTGAACCGAAAGTAATAAAATTTGGTACAGATGTATGCATTTAAGAGAGCAAAGAATAGTTTTATTCCTGAAAATATTCCCTCACTAAGGTGTTGAAACAAACGGCTCAACCTAGTGGCAGACATATCATCTGGACGTGATAGTGTTTTTTTTATTTGATGGTTTGTTTTTAGAACCAATTTAGGGTCCCAAAATATGCCCGTCGGAAATTGTTTCGGCGTTTATTAAATTAATGTCGATAAAATTCCGAAGAATTCAGTTATCAGGCTGATAACATGCGATATATTGTTAGAAAATAAAATAACATTTATCATTTCGTTATCCGCGGAATTTATGGGGTCGTAAATTTAATATGGCGGGGCGATATTTGTTGAAATATTTGTGATAAACCGTCTGCTCCGGATTTCAGTTGCTGAGGAAATGTCTTTTCCCCCGATTAGTGTTAAAGTATCCGGTAGTGGATATCAATTTGTATCTGTTGGTTTAGTGGTCAGTTTGTTATCAGATATGTCTTACTAAGTTTTTTTTTGTTACGCTTCTCATTGGCCGTCTGAAGTCAAACATTCGTCGCATAGGCTTTACATAGGTTAATTTTGAAAACATATTTTGTTTGAAAATATACAGGGACACGTTGTATTAATAAACTAAGACGTAATAACATAGACAAAGGAAAATATCAGTATGTCTGGTCTCTGGTAATAATATTATAATAATTTAGGGTTTGTCCATTACATAGAGTTCTCTGTGCAAGTAGAGCTACTTTTGTTTTTAACGGGAAATGCCAAAACGCGACGTCAGAAATCTGGCCATACGAGAAAATAAAAAAGTAACTCTTTCAGTACTGCTACTTTTACAGTAAGCTCTATATTATATAGAGACATTATGTATATTGATGGATGTATAATATCCTAAGAACTATAAGTATTATCACTTAGATTTGTTGCACCTTGTAGAAAATTAAAAAAAAAATACTCTTTCCATTTTATAACCAATTTTTGGTGATCGTTCTGATCAGAAACGTACATAATATTATTATTGACTCATGTTATATAATATTTATCTTTGAAACACATAAATACCAAGCGAAATTCTTTTCAACCAACTTAAAAGAGATGATGCCTATGATCACGATACGTCACGTCTTTAGCATGCGAGAAAAGTGAAAGGTGTAACGTGATGGAACTGGCTTTAAAACATTATCAATTTGTGATTGCATATTTTAGTCCACGTATCAACTGGCTCGTTGGTCTAGGGGTATGATTTTCGCTTAGGGTGCGAGAGGTCCCGGGTTCAAATCCCGGACGAGCCCACTTACTTTTTTTACCTAGAACTTACTACTTACGACTAGTAATGTCTTATATTATGAACTAGATTACACCCGCAACTCCCTTGGCCAAACTTTATTTATCGAGTAGGAACCGTACATTTTTTCGGGATAAAAGTTATCCTATGTCCTTTCGGAGGATTCAAAGTATCTCCATACAAAATTTGAGCAAAATCGGCTCAGCGGTTGTGCCCTAGTGTTATTTAGATTACAGTATAGAATTCTCGTGTTCACCACTTCTTAGTTATTGTAAGTACTTACTTTAGGTCACACCTATTTATTAGGAAGCTGCCGTCAACTTTAAGTTAAAAGAACATCAGTACAGGCGCTTTGTAAAACAAATTAAAGCCAAATTCATCGCCGAAACGTCTTACAAAACTCGTAAAAGTTATGAGAAGCGTCGAATGCCTACTTCAAACTCGACAAAGAGATTAAAGGCAAGTTTAGAAAAGTAATTAACGACCACGTGTCCCGGATTCGTTGCCTGATGGCCCCAGATGGTCCTGGGAGTTTTTAGCTCCTGGAATTATCCAAAATACGCTGGAAATTTAGCGTCGCCTATGCCCACAAGGTGAGGTTTAATAACTATAGATATTTTGGCCTTTGGGAATATGATCGCTCTATCTGATATGCAGAAGACGCTCAGCCAATAAAATTATGTCTTACTCAAAAGTAAAAGTTCAAGTTTCAACGTTCATAAATGCGAATGTCTGTCTATCTGTCTGTCTATTACCTCTTCACGTTTAAACCGCTGAACCGATTTAGATTTTTGATATGGATATACTTTAATCTCGGGAAATGACAAAGGAAAATTTTATCCCGAAAAAATTTACGTTTTTCGCGCAATAACCAAACTATGTAACTGGACACTGGTGTCATATACCTCTAGTGATTACTAAGTCGTCATAAATTAACTTATTAATTACATTCTTCCCGTGAAATTTTCAAATATTCTTGATACCATGAGCGAGCCATTAAGTCTTAAATCAAATTTCTCTGTACGTATTATAGTACACCGTGAAAATGTCTGCTCGCGATAATTCCGTTAGAAGATCATGAAAGATATATCAAGGGACAATTTCTGGGATAATTTTTACCCCGGGTCCGCTTTTAATTTGATTTTAGCCCAATTAGGGTTAACGTTGAGAGCTCGTTAATAGATGGGATGCTTTATGTGTCTGTGTGATCATAAAGTTAATATACAAACAGACCCTTTACGTTTCGGTTAAGCTTACTGAAACGAGTATACGCTATGCAGAATGAATACGCTATGAAAATTCCGCTCAAATTTACATCAGAATTTACAGCTTTAACCATTAAAATACAGACCCTAAAATTTAGTCTCATGATTGAAGATTTTAGTAATATTCGAGTTTGGACATTTATATTATACTAAAAGTTATTCGCCACGTCATAAAATACAAATTCAACGAAATTCAACTCTCTGTGAAGTGATTAAAGTTTAAATTAAAATGGATATTCGAGAATATCTTAATTCGCATGATGAATTTCGGTCTAAATATTTTACGTATCTAATTTAATATGCCAATTTAATAATAATATCTATGGACGCTTCACATCATTGCATCTGACCCCGCGCTAAATACCAGAAGGACTTGTGTTACAGGTACCAGACAACGGAAATATATTTAATACTTCTTTACTATACATGTATTTAAGATTTTTATTATATAAATACACTAATAGAGAGTCAATAACCTCCTCATTTTTGGAAGTCGGTTAAAAAGTAAACTTGCATTTCACAATACGAAAGTCGTTACAATATAACGTTGGAAATTATTAATTTCGGTAAATAATCATTAAAATTAATATTTAAACTGCAAGTTTAACCAGTCAATTAACTCATTGTCAGCCGATTGCGTAATATTTATACAGTTAACATCGCTAATTTTTAATTTTGCTTCGTGAATAATGCATAAATGAGACGCTTATTTTCAATATTACCACTGCAATGTGAATATTTCTCGTTCACGTTTTAAATTATAGTCAAAAGTATAAACAAATACATTAATATAAACAACATGACTGGTGAGACAATACCGATAATTAAGGATAGTATTCAGTACTCGATTCTCATTATAATTATGTAATAAAATTAGGTTTTTAATTTTTTCCGGTTTTCCCAAAAATAAATGAATCATGGATACTAAGTAAATTACGCGGCTAGGGAAGTAGGCATACTATGCGGCCGGTGCAGAGGCGTGCGCTACCAAAGAAACACCACACAACTACCCCTCCCGCTCGCAGTGTCCATGCTTTGGGTAAATAATTATTTAACTTTAAGCTACATTTACTCAGTGATCAATTGATATTATTTTTTTATATTATTTTTTTCCAACTAATATAATATACGCAGAATAGTATACAAACTGTAGCATTAGGGTCAATTCAGACCGCAACGCGACGAGGCGAGGCGAGGCGCGGCATAAATTTGTATGGATTTGACAGATTTCAATTGCGTGAGATGTCTTGTGAATCTGTCAAATCCATACTAACTTAGAAATGCATCTACGCGTCGCGTTGCGGTCTGAACCGACAATTAGTAGTAAGCTGGAAGGGGATTTACCCTGAAAATCGTCTATTTTTCCAGCCTTGTACAAAAAATTACAGTGCAAGTAATTTTTGAAGTAATAAAAATTACTTGCATTTTATTTTATAATAATATTATGCTGACGTAAGGCTAGACCATACTAAAGTGACACAACACGACGCGACAATTCACGTTCCATAGAACTGAACATTGTAAAGTGTGTCGCGTAGTGACTAGTGTGCTCTCTCCTTTAATTATTAAACAACGTAAAAACCACTTTAGTGATTGCTTTGTCTTTATTTGTCTATCATGGCAACGTGGAATTACAGTTGCACCGATGTCCACAAGATGGATGCCCCTGATGTACACTCGTCGAGACGGGAACTAATGATACTGAAATCGGAATTGTACGAGCATTTTGTAAAATGTTTCAAGTAGGTATGTGATATGTCTTTATTCACTGTTATATAACTGGTACATGTAAAAGTGTACTGAGGCCTATGTTAGCTCATGATTGACATTATAAGCTATTGCGAACGTGTAGGAAGATATTATTCGTTTATGAATTCCATTTTACATGCTTTAGATTCGTGTTTATCTATAAAGGCCGTCACAGACCTAGCTATAATATATATTAATATATTTATAGCTAGACATATTAATATATATTTTCTATACAATACACGTGACCACACACTTAGCTATAATGTATATTTCTGGTCTCAGTGTGTTTAGTACGGTATATTAATATATATTATAGCTAAGTCTGTGATGGCCTTTAGAGGACAAATGTGTAAATGGCCTTTAAGGACTGTAGTATCACTAGGACTTCGCTGGGAGACAGTTGTGTCTTCAGCCACAGAATAGATAATAGTACAAGATTCAGCTGATAAATTACGACCAATTTAATTCATAATCTGAGTATTTAATCTGAATCCGAATAGGCCACCACTTACCTTGACAGATGAAGTATGAACTGTCAAATTGATTCTGTAAAGACTGTAAGTGTAAAGATCTGTCAAAAAAGTAATTGTGGATAGCCTATCCGGCACTTTATCAGTAAGTGGTGAAACAGGCCCTAAATCTAAATTTTTCAGGCTGTTGCGCCTTAGGCACTAACCGAACCAAAATATGTAGAAACAGCTGTGAATAGCCTATCCGGCACTTTATCAGAAAGTAGTGAAACGGGCCCTTAGTTTAGAAATATCGTCGCCACTGGGACATGCGACAATGTCCCAGTGGCGACGTGCGGTCTCATCTACCGCGCCGGTCTAATGTTCGTCAGATCCTGTTCATTTGCCGAGTGTAGAGCGTGGTGCAAGTCACACGCTTCTAGTAGTTGCCCCAAAATTCGTTTATCGCACGGGAACCATAGATTTTTACGGAATGTAAGGCATTCTATATCCTTTCCCGGGACTCAAAGTGTATCTATTTACTTTTATGAAAAATCGGCTGAGCGGTTTGGGCGTGAAGGGTTTAACAGACAGGCAGACCCACAGACACACTTTTTTATATTTTTATGGGATAAAAAGTATCCTATGTCCTTTCCTGGGACTCAAAGTATCGCCATACCAAACAGCAAAATCGGTTATGTGGTTTGGGCGTGAAAAAGTAACAAACAAACGGACTTTCGCATTTATAATATTATTAAGGTATGTCTGGTCTCTGGTAGGATTCTGTACACAATACACGTACATTTTATTTTTTTGTTATTAAATAAATTTATTTACTTGACAAAATTGTGATAATTAACTTGAAACAACGTCATTATAGTCCATTTTTCTCGCACCGCTAAAAATTTACTTCAAAATTCAATTTCATCCCCACGAACGTAGAAAAAAGCGGAAGGCGCCTTATTATACACAGCACTGTATCTTCAGAGTCAGCCACTATCTGTTCATGTTCATTCCCGCTACATCCTATCCCTTGCACCACACACAGAAACGATAACCGAGTTTACGCTACAAATGGAAATCGTCTGTATTTATAGTTCTCGTATCGCTGGATCTGTGAGATTTATTATGTCCAACCGCCACTCACCAGCTTAGCGCCAGCTCATTTATTTGTTAATTTACTTAATTAACATTTTTCGCTATCAGCGAAATAACTGGAGTTTAAAGATTGGAGATTGTTTTTAATTACGGCGCTGAAAAAAGGATTTTCAGGACTTCGTACGAGAAAAATGTAATGCTACATTTTAAATTTAAATGATATCTTTAATTTATTATGTCTGTCTGTCTATTTTTAATTCACGTTTTAACTGCTTCAACTACTTAGATTTAAATCTATATTATGTACGATAAAAGTACCGACTCAAAGGAGTCCCGCGAAAAAATACAGGATGCAATTAAACCTTCCTGCCAAATTTTAATATATTGATCCTTGTTAAAAATAAAAATACACGTATTTTTTCTGTATAGGATAGTTTTAATCACGGAAAAAATACTGTTTCTATTATTGCATTCTACGTCAGCTAGCCTGCTAAGTTCTTGTAATGTTTGGAACTGAACCAGATTGACGTGATAAAATCTGTCTCAAAGCCTCTATGACAGTCTAAGCCTACTTTAAGGGCCTGTTTCACCACTTACTGATAAAGTACCAAATAGTGCTATTCACAACTTTTTTGACACATTCTCCACACTCAGTCAAGTTAATTGGTGGATAGCCTATTCGGCACTTATCAGGAAGTGGTGAAACCGGCCCATAAACTATTTGATATGGTAAAAATAACGTAAGTGAACTCAAACACCTTGCTAATAACACTGTCGTGTTCTTCATTTTCCCCGTGGAGTTTTAATTAAAATTGAATTAAGAATTTATGTAGCGTTATTATGTTTGAGATGAAAATTCACTGGAAAATATAAAACCTGCTAGGTCTAGGTTTTTAACGACATTCTATGTTAATTATAATATAGTATAATGTTACTACCTTAATGAAAAGATGGAGTAAGTAGGTCGATTTTGCTTAGTTGCGCTAAAACTTGAAACCGTACGTTTCAACTAAGTTTTCGTATCATAAAAGAAACAAGCTTAATAACTATCCGACTATGTAGAAATTTCCGGACCTATATGACCTGCAAACCTTCAAGAAAAGAGCGTATTCCCTCTTAAAAGGCCGGCAACGCACCTGCAGCTCTTCGGATGTTGCGAGTGTCCATGGGCGACGGTAGTTGCTTACCATCAGGTGACCCGTTTGCTCGTTTGCCCCCTTATTTAATAAAAAAAAAAAAAAAGAATACAATATTAATTCATCAAGCTCCAAGTAAAGCGGTCGCATGCAACCGCGATAACAATAGATAAATTGTTTTTTTCACGATCGACGGGTTAATTAAAAGAATAGCCTATGTCAACCATGGCATAATATCGTTACTAACTTTACCTATTGACACCTTATTTACATTTTCCTTCATTTTCCTTCATATTACCTTCATTTTGAACCCTGTAATGTAGTCGGGTAGCTTCACAAAGAGTACATCTTCTATTTGTAAATCTACCCTGTACATTGTACCTCTATAAGTCTAAAATTTTTTTAAACGGGCTTTGGCCCACCACACACTCCCACCACTGTATCTCCTATGTCGCCAGGATGGACAGCGGTATCCAACCACGAAAACCCTTTGATATAATCTTAGGGAGCCTGAGGGATATGGTAAAGCTGTCTTGGGACCCGCAACGAATTTAATCAGAAGAAGATAGTAGGAGTAGAAATTATACAGTTTTCCCTCCCCATAAAAAGCGGGAGACAGCAGGCTATAAGTCTATGATAATAATATTATAATAAATATTAACGTATTATAAATTCGAAAGTGTTTTTATCTCCGTCTGTCTATGCGGAAACCGTACATTTTTCCGGGAAAAAATTAACCTATGTCCTTTCCCGGGACTCTAGGTGCCAAATTTCAACAAAATCGGTTCAGCGGTTTAGGCGTGAAGAGGTTGTCACAACCTCAGGTAGGTCAGGAGTAGGTATTTCAGTAACATACACATTACACAACACACGCACACAAAAAAAATATGAGTGAATAATACAATTCTCTGGCTCTGGCGTGTGCGTTGCCATGATTGGATATGCGACGCGCATGCGCAGTGAAATTCCTCATAAATTCCTCTTAAATTTTGAGGAAGCGATAGCGAAAGAGGATTTTTATTTTTTTATTTATGAGGATGCGGTAACGGATTAGGAACCCAAAATATTGCGGAACTTCCTCATTATGAGGAAGCGGAAGAGGAATCCTCAGCAACCCTATAGTCTATACCAATCTTTCAGATAGACAGACACACTTTCGCATTTGTAATTATATCAGTAAGGCAGATTATGTCAATATAACATTTAAAAAAACAATTAGGTATGTCAATATAACAAATAAGCGGCCAAGTGCGTGTTGGACTCGCCCATGAAAGGTTCCGCAGCAGCAATAAGGTTTATTTTTATGAAATTAAAATGTTTTTGATGTACTTTTATATTTCAGTCTATTTAATGAAATTTAGATTAAGGTTTACCATATTATGACGTATAAAAAAACTACCGGCTAGATCTCGTTCAAACCAATTTTCGTTGGTAGTTTTTATAGTAAACTACATATTTTTTTTAGAATTATCATGCCTCTACTTTAGAAATTAGAGGGGGTGACACACATTTTACCACTTTGGAAGAGTCTCTCTCGCAAACTATTCAGGTTAGAAAAAAATGATATAAGAAACCTCAATATTATGATTTTTAGAGACTTATCCATAGATACCCCACACGCATAGGTTAGATGAAAAAAATTTTTTTGTTTCACATTGTACCCATGGGGACCCCTAAAATTTTTAATAATTTTTCCATTTTTGCAACAAAATCTTAATGCGGTTCACAGACTACAATATCTACTTACCAAGTTTCAATAGTATAGCTCTAATAGTTTCGGAGAAAAGTGGCTGTGACATACGGACGGACATACAGACAGACAGACATGACGAATCTATAAGAGTACCGTTTTTTGCCATTTTGCTAAAGAACTCTAAAAATGTACTGTATTTGGTCAAATCTTCAAAAATTTTCTTCTATTCAAGGTATACCTATTGACTCTACGTAGAGAGAGATTCACCCTCCTATTTAATAACTAACTTTTTAAATTCGCCAAGTCAGAGTTTAAAAAGTGTTTAATGACCGAAGCGTTTGGACTTTAGGTAATAAATCACGGGCTCTTTAGGGCATTGAGAGTCCTACTGAGATTAATTACCTCCCAACTTAACCAATTAGACTCACACTTTTGTTGACTTTTGACCTAGATATCTAGACCTTGAGGTGAAGATTTTAATGACTGATACTTGGCATATTACGCAGAACACATTGGTGAATGTGAAAGGAGTAGAGTGGATGAGTCAAGCATTTAAGGACGCTATTACAAATATCAGCAATTTTCCGGTACCTTATTAAAGAATTAGGAGTCAAACTGCGAGGATATTTTGGTTTCAAATGAAAGATAATATATTCATCTCCACGACTGTACCATAAAAAATTTATAGCCGCATACAAAATTTTCACATAAAATACGTTTTAACCATCACAATAATCGCAAAATATGAAAAAAATGGGGTCTGATTAGGTACCTTAATATCTAAAATATGTACTGAACTGAGGAAAATAAATATACAAAAAATTGTTGCTTATTTAGTCCTGTATAAAGTCCGCTAAAAATTTTATATAAAAATAAACAACGAAATCCAGTTATAAGAAAAATAAGAAAATTTCTCAAATTTTTTCATACATTTTCGCCATATAAAGAACGCGGCGAGCGTCGTAACCGCCACTGTAAAAGGCGCGCTAATATGAATCTTATTTTAATGTCATTAACGTCGATATTTGTACTGACAGACATCCAACCTGTTAATTCTCCGGTTGGAGCATTCTGCCCCCTCGCTTTTGTTCGGGGTTTAAAAACAAACTAGCTAAAAGCCGAGCTTTTTGAGGGCTCGCGTCATTTTCCGCGTAGTAATAATCTTTATGGCAGTTTTTAATAGTAACCAAACCTTGACTGACCACACTTGATGACACATCAACATCCTACTTAATATTATAAAGGCGAAAGTTTGGATGTATGGATGTATGGATGTATGGATGTATGGATGTTTGTTACTCTTTCACGCAAAAACTACTGAACGGATTTTAATGAAACTTTACAATAATATAGCTTATACATCAGAATAACACATAGGCTATAATTTTAACCGACTTTCAAACTGGAGGAGGTGTTATGTTCGTTTTTTTATGATCAACGATTACTCCGCCGTTTATGAACCGATTTTCAAAATTTTTCTTTTGGTGTATAGGGCATTATCCCAATTTGGTATCATATTCACAAAAATGGTGACCTGATGAAGGAATCCATGGGTAATCGAGGGAACTCCTCAAAATTTATATGGAAACATGTGGTGACTTCGGTTTCATGAGAAGTATTCCGAGCATATGCTAACAACAAGTAAGATTTTGGACCCAGCGACACCCACCCATGGTTCGGAAGCTACTGGGAGAACTCCTGACGCTTTATAGATACACGCTTGAGAGTTTCGGCGTTGATTTAAAATCAGAAAGCAGATGCTACTATGCAAATTACATTAGTTATCATCATCATCATCATCATCACTACCATATTATACCATCAACCGTGCATCGTCCCATGATACGTTTCATAGTCTTTTAGATAGAGACTCGAGTTTGTCAAGCAATTAAAAAAATTATCAGAGGAAAATATGGAAAAACCGGGAAAATTATTAGAAAGGGTTTATCTCTCGAAGTACTGGAGCATTTTTATGTTATTTGTCACAGATATAGAGTAGACCACGTGAAGGGACATGTTAACTCATTTTTTCATAACTATTTTTTGCGGAAAAATGTACGGTTTTCGTAAAATTCCTAATTTACGCGGGCGAAGCCGCACGGGACATCTAGTAATATTATAAATAAAAATTACTATGTTAAAGCACAAATCAATGCTTTCACATTAAACATACAATATTTAAATGAATATGACAGGTGTTCGTGTTAATAACTTGAACTTATCACTCAACTTATGGACTGTATATTATGGTATATTGTAAAATAAAAATAAATTATTACGTTTTAAAATGTGGGTTGTTGCGTCCTAGGCCTAGGACGGGAGAAAAGTGAATATGTCGGGAAGCTCCGGTGTTGCTAGCGTCATTCTTGTGTTGCCAGATGACGCGGCTGGAAGACGTCTGGATACTTGTGCTTTGCCCATTAAAATGTAATAACCGTGTATGGTTATTCTAAATCGCGTGGTCGCGTACAACAGGAAACAATCGATGTACATCAGTAATATTATTATTCTTTTATGGAGAAAAGCTTTAGGTATTAGGTATAATATACTTAATCTTTTAAATTAGGTAATTTAAAAGATTAAGTATATTATTACTAAATTAGGTCTAAATTAGTTATTATATCTTAGTTTGTTTAATATAAGCTCCAAACTAGACAAGACTGACTAATGATATTTGGCACAGATAATATTATAGAGTAACTCACTATCCTGTTTAAATACGACTATACATTGCCATAAATATTGTAATATTATATTTACAATTCAGATAATATTCATTTGTGTGCAAGTTTTGTAGCCTTAAATAGATTTCGAAGCTCGAGAATTATGTTGTTCAACTTTATCTAGGCGAAACGAACTAAAAATCAAGAAACAATGAAGATTCGCTCAAAAACATTCCTTTCCGATCCGACCCAAATACGAAACACTTTTAGAATGCTAAGCCCTTTTTCGTTACAATTGTTTATCGAAATTATTCAGACGCTCCCAAACTTTCCTTTCAATAATTAAAAATACCCTTTCTTTATTAAAAGCCTTGTTCTGTAACTTAAATTTTCTGTAAATTGATTGTGTTTTCTTTTGTTTTTTTTTTATGAATAAAAGGGGCAAACGAGCAAACGGGTCACCTGATGGAAAGCAACTTCCGTCGCCCATGGACACTCGCAGCATCAGAAGAGCTGCAGGTGCGTTGTCGACCTTTTAGGAGGGAATAGGGTAATAGAGTAGGGAAGGGAATAGGGGAGGGTAGGGGAGGAAATAAGGGAGGGTAGGGAAGAGAAAAGGGTAGGGGATTGGGCCTCCGATAAACTCACTCACTCGGCGAAACACAGCGCAAGCGCTGTTTCACGCCGGTTTTCTATGAGTACCACGGGCTCATAGAAAACCGGCCGGCTCGACCGGAAAATGTCTGTCTGTCTGCCTGTTACCTCTTTACACCCGCGTTAAAGTAAAAAAACCGTGTTGGACATGTTTTAGATTGCTTGTTTTCGTAAGCGACAAAATGGTTTTTGTCGCGTACTTTATAAACCATAAATATATTTCATTTAAGCTATGTACAAATTAAAGTGTATGGGTGAATTTCAACAAATGCCCGTTTTTTTATCATATCGGTGAACTTTTTTAAATATACATATTTTATATACTTTTCAGGTTTTATGTATTCTTTAGGACACAAAATGTTCAAAATTTCAATATCATTAACGTATCATTTAAGACTAAGGAGAAAATTCAGTTTGAATGTTGGTTTCCACCGACATGATAAACAGGCACAGATTTTTATGTCTGTGCACCGATGTGATAAGTTTAACCACCGAAATGACATATATACTAATCCAGCGATATGATAATATTATCTTCTGAATAATATTATATTTATGTATTTATTATTTGATTCGATGTTCTTACCCTTTTTTACAGAGGTCTTTTTGATTGATTATTCTGTGTTATGAAAGTCGACCAATCGTGTTATGCTATGGGTAATTCAAAGACAAAGACATGATGATTACTGACAATGAACTTTATTTTCAGCTTCAGTCATTGCTGAGAAAAATCGATATCGCTAGTCGCTACAGCCAAATTATCAAGGCGTCGCCTTAAGGCGAACATACAAATTCGGTACAATAATTCTCGTGCCGGGAAAGGAAATACTATAATTGGAAAACCGTAACCGTAAGAACTCAAATACAACATGACTGGTGAGACATTACCGATACTTATCATGGAGAGCTCAGCTGTACTCGATTCACATTTTAATATTATTATGTAATAAAATTAGATTCTTAATTTTTTTCCGAATTTCCCAAAAATAAACATGGATACTAAGTAAATTACGCGGCTAGGCAAGTAGGCATACTATGTGGCCGGTGCAGAGGCGTGCGCTACCAAAGAAACACCACACAACTATCCCTCCCGCTCGCAGTGTCCATGCGTTGGGTAAATAATTATTTAACTTTAAGCTACATTTACTCAGTGATCAATTGATATTATTTTTTATATTATTTTTTTCCAACTAATATAATAGCCAAATATCACGTCCTCGAGTATTGAACATGTCTCACCATAGTCACGCAGTATATAATATAAGATAATTCCTCAAAGCTCAAGCGATTAGACACGTCATTCATGAGAAATATTTGAATAGCTCAACTTCCCAATTCATCAATTATGATATTCGACGTTTCAGAGATTTCTGGATGTTGTATGATTAACCCTCTACTACCTGACCCTTATTTCTCATACGTAACTACCTACCCGGAGTCTCTCAGACTCCCGTATTTTGAACTCTTAATATACAAAAAGTATGCTATATGAAAATCAATTAAAAGAAACTTGTTATAGCTTAAATACTTCTTTATTTATTAAAAATAATAAAAACACTAAAACCTTATGTCTTATACTTAAAAAGTACACATTTTCTCAAAATGAACAAAATTTTTTCAAAATTCTTACAGTTTTGCTAAACGAAATATTTAAAAAATATTAACAAAAAAATAGGAACTTTCTTTATAAATTATTTAAAGATTAGTGACTAATCAACATAATGTGACATTCATATTTGGTAAAAAAGATTTTTTTAAATAAAATTGCAAGGCTCGAACTTTACAATTTTTCACGGCATATTGAGCACGTCGTGTACTGCACTCCAGGCAGGTAGGCTTCTTACATATGAAGCAAAATATTGTATTGTCGTCTGACGAAGAAGAATCTAGGATCGAGCCTAAGGGTTGCGATGAACACTCTCTTCTACGATTTCACCATCTTCGATCTCTGTATCCGATGCAGAATCACAAGAAAGGACAACATTTTCATCGATATCTGGCTCGTTTTCGCTGCATTGTTCATCAAAATATTCCTCTTCATTCGAAGAAAGGTCTTTCTTCAACCAACGCTCAATATTTTTATTATTTGACGTCATTTTCAACTAAAACAAAAAAGAAAAAGGTTCTTGAAAAAGTCACGTAACTACCTACCTGGAGTCTCTCAGACTCCACGACATAGTTTTTTACTCACCAAAATGCACCAAATGCGCGTGCGACCTCGACGAGCTGAAAAGCGGTACTCCAGGTAGAGAAGCGAAGGTACACAGACGCACGACCGTCAATGGACCTTGCTTGTAAAGATATGAACAAAAATAGAACTGCTGGAGTCTGAGAGACTCCGGTCAGGTAGTTAAGGGTTAATATTGTATGTAAGTATGTTTGTGTGAAGCCGGCAATCACCTGGCGGAAATTAGCGAAACATCACTTAACCTACATCTTCTGGGCCGGGTTTGATCGCAGTATTTTCGAGGTTTTATCTCTGTTTGGTTTTGGTTCTAATAAATTAAGGGCTGTTTTCGTGTTGAAAATTTAACTTTCTTAATCTGTGTTGTGGGCCCTATTTATATATTACTAGCTTTTGCCCGCGGCTTCGCTCGCGTTAAGAAGTATTATTATAATACGTCGACGACCTCTGTGGCTCAGTGGATAGCACGTTGGTAGCTTAAGCCGGGGGTCGCGGGTTCGAGTCCCGCCGACGGAACAAAAAGTTTTCAAAGTTCCTGGGTCATGGATGTGTATTAAATATATTTATATTTAATACACATCCATGATATATAGTATAAAAGTATTAAATATATTTCCGTTGTCTGGTACCCGTAACACAAGTCCTTCAGGTACTTACCACGGGGCCAGATTGACGTGGTGTGAAGCGTCCATAGATATAAAATATATATATATATATATATATATATATATATATATATATATATATATATATTATATACAAACTTTCATCCACTATTTGAACCCCTTGGGGTGGGAATTGATCAAAATCCTTTCTTAGCGGATGCCTACATCATAATATCTACCTGCATGCCAAATTTCAGCCCGATTCATCCAGCGGTTTGGGCTGTGCCTTGATAGATCACCAGTCAGTCAGTCACCTTTGAGTTTTATAATATACTAGCTGTTGCCCGCGACTTCGTCCGCGTTAGCATAATATAATAACGGAGATGGATAATTTTCTTCTTTTAAGATCCCTTACTCAAAGGGTAAAAACGGGACCCGCAGCCAAGTACGTGCCGTATTAATCAAATGACACTCGAAAATTGTATGTTTAGTTTAGGTTACAATATTTTCAGTTCAATCAATCGAAAGTCTAAGAAAATTTCTAAAAACTTTCATCCCCTATTTCATCCCCTTAGGGATGGAATTTATTAAATTCCTTTCTGAGGGGATGCCTACATCATAGTATCTTTATGCATACACAGTCTCAGCCCGATCAGTTTAAATTTGATAAAAGTTTCATGCAAAATTTCATCCCCTATTTTACCCCCTTAGGGGTGGAATTTTTAAAATCCTTTTTTAGGAGATGCCTACGTCATAGTAGCTTTAAATGCATGCAAAGTCTCAGACCGATCGGCTTGAAATTGACAAAGTTTCATACAAACTGTCAACCCCAATTTCACCCCCTTGGGGGTAGAATTTCCAGAAACGCTTAAATATACATCCATTTAATTTTAATTAGTAACCCAATAATAAAGTTTCATGTTTCTAACTTAAGAAATGATGGACTTTCATTCACACTTTCAACCCCAATTTCACCCCCTTGGGGGTAGAATTTCCGAAAATGCTTAAACACATGTTTATTTATTTTTAATCAATAGCCCAAAAACAACGTTTCATGTTTCTAAATTAAGAAATGACGGACTTTCATACAAACTTTCAACCCCTATTTCACCCCCTTCGGGTTAAAATTTCCAAAATTCCTTCCTTAGTGGGTGTCTACTTAATAAAACAACCCTGCTCACCAAATTTCGTGGCTGTAACTTTAACAGTTTTTGATCTGCGATGATGAATCAGTCAGTCAGTCAGTCAATCAGTCAGGACTTGTAATTTTATATATATAGATAGATAGATAGAAGATATAGACTAGATGTCGCCCGCAACTCCGTTGTGCCAAAACTCGTTTATCGCGCGGGAACCGTACATTTTCCTGGGACAAAAAGTATCCTATGTCCTTTCCCGGGACTTAAAGTATATCCGGATACCAAATTTCAGCAAAATCGCTTTAGTGGTTTGGGTGTGAAGAGGTAACAGACAGACAGACGGACAGACAGACACACTTTTGCATTTATAATATGTATTATATTATTAGTATATTAGTAAGTAAGTATATTAGTATAATATGGAAGTATGGATTTAAACGTACTACGTGTAAACTAAACAATACCGTACATGATCGATAAATGAAGAAATTTAAATAACCTCAATGAAAAACTCTCACAGATAAACCTCAAATTTTTCTGCAACCAGCGAGATGATGATGATGAAGTATTGCTAAAAACACTCCCGATCATGCCAAAATTAAAACAAAAGTACATTAACATCGGTTTACCAGTTTGTATTCTACGATGTCACAGACAGACAGACACGTCGAACTCATAACACACTAGTTGATGCACGCAACTCCGTTGTCCAGGAACTCGTTTATCGTGTGGGAACCGTACATTTTACCAGGTTAAATAATAGCCTTTGTCCTTTCTCCGAACTTGAAGAAAAATTTCAGCGGCTTGGGCATGAAGAGTAACTTTTTAATATTAGTATGGATTTCTTCATCCGGGATAAAATACAAAAGTCTTATTCAAATTACTTCAGTACGTACTAATATAAATAACGTGTCTGTATGCAAGTTTATAGACGTATCCGCATAGGCCGGGTATTATTCATAAGCTAACTAACTTTGATAATTGGATTCCTAGGTAACCTGCAATTTATGGCAGTTTCTATTTGTATCATGTGAGCACTAAATCAAAAGTACTGTGGGAGTACTTACTTAGTAAGAGTAACGGAGTACTGTGGGAGTACTTTGTACTCTGAAGTATAAACTGTGTTTAGGGGGAAGGAAAACTTAAATTATTGTTTTTGTTTACTTACGGTTACACTACAGACTACTTAGTAAGATAGGTATTATGTAAGATTTAAATTACTATAATAATAAATGACTATAATAATAATTATATTTCTTCGCTTCATTCTTCGATATATTAACCAAGTAGTCCTTTGTCTATCTGCTAGGCAATCGCGTTTTTTAAAGACGTATGTAGGTAGTTGAAAAAATATCTTCCCATCCCGGCCACTCGCTCCTCGACGCGCCTCATTCTTTGTTAACGCGAGGCAACGCGTGCACGTATACTAAGTAACCATGCCAAAGCGCAGCGCTCAGACGAAAATTGGTTATTTTTTTAAGATGATTGAGTCAGTGTTGTAATTAAAATCAGTGTTATTTTATCGTGTAACAAGAAAATACATGTAAGTACTATTAAATACTTAAATAAACGGCAGGCACTACCGAGGCCAAGACGAGCCAATTATATTCAATACTAACCGGCATGTACTGCGACCGCGAGTCAACAAACGTACAATGTGTTTGGACTGAGAGTCTTTATACACAATCTATAATATTATGTATGCTTCATCTGTTCTATAAATATAATAATTATTATAGAACTATATGTTTGCCGGATTGGGGGAAACATCTGCAATTATTTAATTAACCGGCATGTACTGCGACTGTGAGTCAATAAGTACAGTGTGTTTGGACCGCGAGTCCTTTTACACAATCTATATCTATATGCATCGGAATTGACTGCGAGTCTCTGACGATGTTTTACCTATTCTATAAATAGAACTATACGTTTGTCCGATTGGGGGAAATAAGTGCAAGTTAATTACTGCAAGTACTTATATTAAGTTATTTTATAAACTGCCATAATGTGTGGATTGACTGCGAGTCTCTAAACACAATTTATATGCATCGGAATTGACTGCGAGTCTCTGACGATGTTTTTTTTTTTCAGCTTTTCTATAAAAATAGCTATATATTGGCCGGTTTGTCTGAATCAACTGCGAGTTATTTTATAAACCGCCATAATGTGTGGATTGACTGCGAGTCTCTAAACGCAATTCTTATGCATCGGAATTGACTGCGAGTCTCTGACGATGTTATATCTAAAAATAGAACTATAATATATGTTGGCTGGTTTGAGATGATTAACTGCGAGTTAATTACTAGTTAAATTTAAAATATATTGTTATTCTTTAAATCAACATAAAGTATGGATTAACTGGGAGTCTCCGACAATGTTTAAAAATAAAAATGAGCAACTACCGCGCGTTCCCCCGCGCTCTTTGTTCTATAAATAGAACTACATAATTATTATAATATTATCTTTACCATTTTATACAAAAATATTTCGAGCTAATAACTACATTGACTGCGAGTCTTATCAGTTAACAACCAATGCGCGTCCCGCACACCTTTTGTTCTAAATATAGAACTACGATTATAATTTATTATGTCTGACGGTATGTAACTATTATTATTAAATAAATTTTGCACCAATGTTGGGATTCGGGATACACCGCGAGTGTATAACGAAACTTATTTAATATCTTCGTAACGTGATAGTTACTACCCTCAATATTTTTTGTAACATAATATTAATTTATATGACAAATAAGTCGATTATAACGAACAATATAACTACCCCAATAATTTTTTTAGGTCACTAAGACCAGACTATCGGGGAAATATAATTAGAAGTGACCGATATACGGGTCGATCAGGTTACGAATAAACCAGAAGTTTTCCCACTCCTAAACCAGGTGCCAACGGTCGATTCTGACCCACCGGCACCGGACCAGATCCGGATAGATCCAGAGCTTCTACTGACGTTAAGTGAACCCTTGTTGGGTTCGCCAGATTATGATTTTAAAGGATCACAAAGACGATTAAGATAAGCTATTGCTTATAAAACATTCCTGCTAATAAGTGTTGCAGCTCGATTCTATTTCGATCGATTATTATCATTATAGATTTCACCTGACAATGTCTCGAAATTATAAGACCTATCAGTTATCGCCAGTATCTAACTTATCTCGATATTAATTATTATCAGACTTATCAGATAATATACTATCAGACAAGACAAGATTATAAGCCTTGTTATATCAGACCGAGATTATTATGGTTTCGCTGGATAATTCCAGTATTTGTTCTCAGAGACAAATTAGTACATTCCATCATCAATCGGGTACTTTTCGGGCTCTGACAAACCCTTCCCGTTACCCGTCAAGGAGGGGGGGGGGGAGAGATGTGGACTGTGGTAACCGTCGGCTGGCGCCACTAGTATTGTAACGCTACAATCAACCCCCTTCGAGTTCGAAGAACGTTGAGACGAACAAATGCTCAACACCGCAGCCGTAGTGCAGCTAACAGTCATTTTTATACATATTTTATAGATGTTACTATTATAATTATTATTCCCAACCTGCGGCCCACCGGAACTTTATTTGTGGCCCGCGTGATGTTAAAGCATTTTGAAATTCACGCCCACCAGCAGTAATCGTGAAAGTCGTAACTCGTAAATTATTTTTGTTCACTAGTAAATCGTTGATTTTGAACGTTATTTTTAAACCTAAAAATGTTTGTTGCGGCCCACGACACCAAGACCAAAACAAGTTTGTGGCCCGCTTAAAAAATAAATAAATAGGGAACTTCGTTCCAAAAACAACAACAGGTTGGGGGCCACTGGCTTAATGTATTATACATCATGACATCAATAAATTATTATTAGAATTTAAAACTATATCTTCGTGTAACTCCACCGAAGATTACCTTATTTCAAAGATTTTCCTTTCTTCAAACTATTAAATATTGTATTATATTTTAAATACAATTTTTTAAAAATTATTTTCAATTTGAATCCACTTCGTAAGTTTATTTCTAAATAATTATTTTACATGTTAATTTGGAAAATTACCGTATGGCTTTCAAGGCAATATCCAAAAGTGGATATCTGTCAAAAATAGATTTAAAAGCCAGCTACTTGTTGGTTCCTATTAACTCACTATTCGATTGAAAGATTTAAAGCCTCAAGTCTTGACGTACAGACTATCAGATGCGCAGTGCACTTACATTTATTCTCACAAAAAATGTAAAGAAGGAAACCAGATCAGGCGTAGAAGGCTTTATCACTACTAGCCTTACCACGCTTTCGCAATACCAGTGTTCTAGGCGCAGCCTCAGGCACCCCTTTTTTGTTTAAGTTTTATTGTTAATAGTGCCATGGGTGTATTAAATCCACAACAAATATGTAAATATTTAAGTCTTAACGCTTACAATACATATTATTATAACATAACTAGATGTCTCGGCAAATGTTGTTTTACCATATAAAGTATTTTGCCCATATTATTTTATTGAAGTGACTTAGTATGTCACCATGACGTCTATGATTGCTATCCCATCGTACAAACAATGGTCGCCGTCAGTCTCGAGTTGTAACATTTTACTATTATTTATTCAAAAATACACTCATCAATATAAAAATAATTAGACGTTGTCCGATTCTCAACCCTAGCCGATATGCTCGCTAAGATTCACGAAAATCGGTCGAGCCGTTTCAGAGGAGTTCAACTACGCACACCGTGATACGAGAATTTTATGTACCTACATATTAGATATATAATATAATAATAATATAAGCCTATTAAAAACGAAATAATATAGAACAGTTAAATCAGTGTACTATTCGTGAGCTACCTCAACTGATAGGTGTTCTGACACCTGATTTCTGACCCCCGTCGCGGAATGCAACTGGTTTTCAGGGATTAAAATTATTAATGCTAAATAAATGCAATGATAAATACGATAACATAATGACACTTAATCTTGAATAATATAAGTGTAAGTATAAATATTTATCCTGCTGGACCGAGAACACAATATTCTCTAATTTCAATCATATTGTAATTGTAATTTGTAATATGCAATAATCACACTATCGACGAGTCGACGACCACAGGGCCGGACACAGTTATGAGTTATAACAGTAGACGCCTTAAAATTTATTCTAAAATGCTCTACTTCGACTTAGATTTTAGGTAAATACTCTCTTCAATCTCATTAGTTAATAGACTTATTACAGAGATCTTCGTCTGCTTTATCAGAACCTTGCCAAACAATTTGACAATGGCTGTAAAACGATATCTTCTACAGCCATGTCACTGTGCACTGTCATTGTTTATGAACAATGTTGATATTATTGGATGGTGACATTGGCTTAGATGAATGTTTAAAGTGTCTTTTGAAAGAAGCTTTCCGGTAAACATTCTAATTCCTAGCCCATACCTGAGTACCTAGTGTAGTACCCAGGATCCACTTATAAATTATTTGTTTTTTCTTGCACTCTGTACCTTCTGAATACTGATCATTGACTTAAAACTTTCTGCCTAATAATAAAACTCGGCAAAATAAAAAATACGGTTTTAACTTTTAAATTATTCGAAATTTATATTACAAAGACAAACTCCTGAGCGTGATCGGATGTTCTTAAATTATGTAACTCTTTTATAAAAAAAAAAAAGAAGAAGAAGTTATAATATTTAAGTTATTACGCCCTGCGATGGTTATTCAAGATTATACTAAATAGGATAATGCTACAGTACGGGTTTAACGCTCTGCACAGAACAGCCACCTCCCATTCGGTAATAGCCGCTGGATAAAACAGGTGCTGTGCGAGAGCGGCGCGGCGTCGACACGTCGAGCGCCGACACGGGGATTGATACTGGACCTATTAGTAAGACGACAGTCGACAGGCAGAACTAGTGACTCCAATACTTTCGCTATTTTCCTAAGCCATAATTTTATCGACGAACAAAGTTGCGCTGAATCAGTTATATAATCTTAATCACCATGATCCCAGTACGTTATCATTTGAATCACAAAACCATAGAGGTCTCTTAAGTTATGTTTCGACTATTATTATTATTTATGGGCATAATGTTAAAAAAAAAAAATTTCTCGAATATAATGATTACTATTCATAATGTATAATATAAGTATATATAAATTCTAAGTATTTTGTAAAAAATCTTTCTTTCGTTACTCTGAAAATCTACTTGGTTAATATATCGAAGAATGAAGCGAAGAAATATAATAAATGATCAAACGAACTTACCAAGTGAAGTTCGATCATTATTATATGAGTCGCTTCATTCAAAGATATAATCTCCCTCCCACCCAGTCTGCAAGAAACTATGTTTGCTGCAGTACCCAAAGAAAGAAAGAAAGATTTTTTGCATTACCTCTCTCTAAACATAATGAGGCGCGTCGAGGAGCGAGTGGCCGGGATGGGAAGATATTTTTTCAACTACCTACATACGTCTTTAAAAAACGCGATTGCCTAGCAGATAGACAAAGGACTACTTGGTTAATATATCTTTGAATGAAGCGACTCATATAATAATGATCGAACTTCACTTGGTAAGTTCGTTTGATCATTTATTTTTTCGACCCACACCTACTACTATAATGACAAGATTGGATATAATGTGATTGCTAATAAATATTATCAGGCTGTTACTCCATCGTGAAATTATCCTATCAGACTATTTATACATGCGAAATTGTGTCTGTTAGACTGTCTGTTACCTCTTCACGCGGCGCCGTTTTTGTTTTTGGTATAAATATACTTGAGTCTCGGGAAAGGGCATAGGATTCTTTTCATCCCGGAAAAATGAACAGCCTTAATCCAGCACGATTAACGAATTTCTATGGAACGGAGTTTCAGGGAGTACTTAGGCTATTGGACCCAAAAATATTGGACCCAATAGGTCCAATGGCTATATAGGCACCAACTAGTTTATAGAAAAGTTATCTATGAGATTTCCGTTCGAAATATTCCCTTAAACTGTGCTAGAAATTAGAATAGAACTAAGCAATTATTCCAATGATCAAATGACCGTGATAAATGATAATCGGAAGTTCTATCACAGCTATCACGCAAATTATCTCCAAACCGAATATTTAATTACGCTATCAATGATTGACCAGGTATCTATAATTGGCTTCACCGCGAACATCCCACACACAAATTCCAACTCTAACCTTCAGCTTCAGAGTACAATTTTCATTGCAGATGTTTAGCTTCACCGCGGATGCTGTAGTGTACTCGAATTGGAGTTGTAATGCTTTGGATTTAAGGTGGGTTTTCGATTGTTTGCACTTTGCAGTTGTGGTGCACCACGGAATGCTGCGGTCGCATCAAATTGCGTCGAGGTGTCGTCTGCATGCCGTATGAACACCTAATTAAATGGCTTCATGTTTATTTTGACTTATGGCCCGTGTACACTAATGGAAGGCACTATCTGAAAGTTTTTAAAATAGTTTTAAAGTCGATACCTGCCCTTAGAATTGATGTAGATTGTAGATCATAAGCTCTACATCAGGGGTCGCTAAATGGCGGACCGCGATCCGCATCCTGACCGTCGACCCATTGTGTGCGGACCAAGCATGTCCGAATATGATCTTCGTTCATCTTAGGACTTCAACATCTCCAGGATTAAATGTCAATATCTATAGTTTACACCAATATTTCACTCCAAACTTCAGAGAGATAGCTACAAAAATGGGTACTTTTCTCATTGATATCTAATTAATAATAATTAATACCTATATGTTATTTCCGTAATTACCTTTGATTAACTTTTTTCATGTCTTAAAGCGGACCCCGAGCGAAACTAATTGGTGACCCCTGCTCTACGTCAATTTTATTGGCGTACTCTACGTCAATTTTAAAAATTAATTAATAATATAAATTTATATTTAATAGTACCGCCTTAAAACAAGAAAATTGAATATAGATAATAATACTTATTACCACAGTTAAAGACAAATGCCAAAGAGGGAGTTTCAAAAATAGTTCAGGCATATTGTTTAGCAAATGAGATCGAACTGTGCATTAGATTTGATTGTAGAGTCAGAACGTCCATTAGTTGCGGTAACCAAAATCTGTCCATTCGTATATTATGTACTATAAGAGAAGTTGATTCCTAGGTCGATGGCAGACCTAAGTAATTTGGTCGTCGAACTCATCCAACCGATCACAGCTAACATTGAATTGACACAAGCCGACCAAAAGACGTAGGTCTGCCAACTGCCTAGGAATCAATTTCCTCGGGTATACATTATACAACACATCATATTCGCTAGCTTTCATTCAGCTTAAACAATTTCAACTTTTGCTTCGAAAAACGTTGAATATTCGAGGATGTTTAATTAAATCGAATTTTGATGTATCAATTTAAAAAAAAACGTCGCTGCTTCCCCGGAAAATTTCGCTCACGAAAACTTTTATTTATTTTACGAATTTAATTTTTATTCTTAGTGAATTTTCCAAGATCGTCGGTGATTCTAAAGTGTTATTGTAACTAGTTATTCTACTTTTTTTCAAAGAGTGAATAACTTTATTTACTATCCTCGGTCCTCCTATTAGAATAAATTTTATTATTACAAAGAGTTTTGTAGTAGCAATTAAAATATCTTATTTCGTAGTACTTATAACTTCACAAATGAAAATATTATTTACATAGTAATTTTGTGATCACAGGCAAGCCGATGGGCCCCATCGGACTGATCGTAGGTCAACCAGCATCAAGTGCGGGCAACGCGTCCAGTCAGTTCACTTGAATGCACAAAACATTGAGATTGCTCAGGTTGGCCTGCTGTAAGTCTGACCGGATCAATCCGCCCATGTATATGGGGCCTTAATATAACGTCTAAAATCAAGATATCCCTATGATAATTATTGTTTAAGGTGACGCCTTGATAATTTGGCTGTAGCGATGTCCATTTTTCTCAGCAATGACTAAAGCTAAGAAATTAAAGATCACTGTCAGTATTCATCATGTCTTTGTCTTTGAATTACCCATAGCATAACACGATTGGTCAACTTTTATAACACAGAATAATCAATCAAAAAGACCTCTGTAAAAAAAGGGATTCCTATTTTGCCAACAGAGGAGAGTGATATAAGCTTCCAAAATTTGTACATAAATTATTATTGGTTCTAGCATACACTTTAATTTGCCCATAGCTTATATGAAATGTATTTATGGTTTTTAAATTGCGCGACAAAAACCATTTTGTCGCTACGCCCTTTCCATTTTTTGCTGTTCCATTGTTTGTTTTCTATGAGAGACCGGGCCAGCCTCGCATAGAAAACAAGCAATCTAAAACACATCCAACACGGTTTTTTACTTTAACGTGGCGTCACCTTAACTCCATTTACTAACTTTAAGTAAATGTACTGAAAAATTCCCAGCAAAATGTCTGTAATTCTTAAGTCTCCCCAGCAATAAAATGCGGCGTAGCAATAGTATCTTTTCGGGAAATATAATTTTATTACTAAATATTTTATGACTATATTGCCGTGTATGAAAAAACTTTACGGCCATACGTCGTAAACACGCTGACATAGAAAATCCACTTTGCCGCGAGCCCGTTCATGCGAAATCAATTTTAAGTGAACCAAAAATATGTGTGATAAACTGATGACTGATGATGGACCACGAAACGAATTCTTTGATGATATGAATAGTTTATTGTTTTGTTGCTAGTGAATTAAGTGGTGATCTTATTATATCGATATTTTTAAACTTTAAAATATCCGTTCCATAGGCTCACAAAGTATTTGCCAAATTTTATAAAAATGGCTCAGCGGCTTTAGCGAGAAGAACGGACACTTTCACACTTAAGATATAAGAACGGGTATTAATTAACGGAAATACCTTCAAAAAGATAGTATTCTCCGTATTCTCAAATCACGGAATTCTGTCTGTACTCTGTAGCGGTCGACTCCCTGTCAAAAAACTTGTCATTTTTCGTCGTTTTCTATACAAACCGCGATGGACAATGAAGTGACAGCTGATGTTTCTAGTCTAAGGGCGATATCGACTATCGTATTTTGCATAGACGATGTGAACAGAGTTTGAATTATTATATCACTTCAAACTCACAAATAGTTAGAGACAGAGATTATGATAATATGAAGAGTTACCAAGACGTTTTCCGATGAAACTCTCGTTTCGTCTTCTTTCCGTTGAAAGTCTGTTCTTCTCCAAGAATTCAATTCTATTCTTAAGGGCCCGGGGTACCCTCGAAATTTTCATACATTCTTAATACCAAAATCATTTTCTCATACGAAAATATTTAACATGTTTGAGTTATTTTTCAGCTTAGGATAGTAATTACCTAGGGTCCTGAACAATTTTTTTTTACAAAATATTTAAATACTAAAAAAAAATTTTGTGTTTAAACATTTTTTAGTAAATTTACTACTAAATATTTATATTTATACCCTCGAAATTCAACAGAATGCAGTGCGAGTATTTTTCACATAGCTCCTAGACTAGAAAGGTCAATGACCGCTGGTGCCACCTTATACTGTCCAGACTATAGTGAGTGTAAATATGGATTGACATTATTCGCAAGCCAAACCAGTCAGGTCGGCCTGCGATCTGTCAGACTGGAACGATCGGCCTTTCCGTATGTGTGAGCCTTAAACTGTTTATAAAAAAATCTTTTTTGCCATGAATTAACTACTAACCCTTTACCTTACCTGTACTTTAGTGATATTATAATATATTCAGGCACTAACATCGAAGGTGAAGTGAAAATCGATTCTCATCGAAGTAATCCTTATCAATTTGTGGTTAGCTAAAGTGGTGCAAATTGACGCCCCTATTGTGGCTTCGACACATTAGACATGCCTCACAGATGGGTGAGTTCATGATCTATAGATCTATAGAGTATAGACATAATCTACTATTGCTAATGAAAATCTATTATATCATTATGGGCAGGTCAACGTTTTGATTTTGTTGTACAAAATTATAATTTGTGTGCCTAATATCAAACTATTAAAGAATTCTATAATATGTATCATTTTAATTGTTGATTGTTTATTTTTATCACACATTTAATTATCTATTTTCGTGATCTTCGTAACACAAAAATTTACCAAACGATGTTAGTCCCGCCCTTTCAAAATAATAAAATTATTAACAAAATATGTTAGATACAGAATAAAATTGTGATAAAAATTGCGGAAAAAATTTAGAATCTAAAGATCTTTTAAACTTAAGAACAAATAACGTGGTTTATCAGGGTGAGCAAAGCCAGCCTTAGTTTATTATGATATATTATCCCACAACTTGTAAATTTTGTGGTACACTTTACGGAAAAACTATCACGCCTATTTATTGGTGCTTTAACGTCATAGTAATTTTTATTTATAAATGTTATGTAGACGTGTTATCATCAGTCAGTCAAGGTGTGACGACGCGGCCTAAGCGTTCCCTAACTTGGTGGAAGTCCGGTCCCTTGTGAGGTAGACCGGCCGGTCGTGGAGGGAGTCCTGTGTTAGACAGATCCAGGATATCCCTTCGTATACGGCTGAAGGCAAACCGCAGGTGGTTTTAGTGGGTAAACCGAAGTCGGGAGTCCCACATACCCCCGGGGTGCTTCAGCTTAACTGAGGCACATCCCCAACCCGGGGCACCCATAAAGGGTTTCCCCTGCGCATCAAAAAAAAAAAAAACAAAAAAAAAAAAAAAAAAAAAGGTCTAGTTTATTTGATAGAGTAATTGAAGGTTTACATAATATTTACAACATAATATTGTATAACTAGTTGACCCGGCAAACGTTGTTTTGCCATTTAAAGTATTTCTACTTCATCCGTTGATACAAAACCTTACCCCCCCTTTTGTCCCCTAAGAGGGGGTTAAGTTGGAAAACACAGTTAATAATATGAAGAAGTCCAAGAAAAAGTTTGATACAAAATCTGACCTCCTCTTTGGTCCCCTTAGAGGGGTGGGAGGGGGGATTTTTATACACCAGATGTTGAGTTAGAAGAAGACAAATATATCTGCGAAAACCGTATGCAAATCGGAAAAGTAGTTTTCGTGTTATATACAAAAGTTTGATACAAATTCTGACCCCTCTTTTGTCCCCTTAGAGGGGTGGGGGGAAATTTTTTTATACACCAGATGTTAAGTTGGAAAAAGACAAATATATCTGCGAAAACCGCATTCAAATCGGATCAGTAGTTTTCGTGTGATGCTGGAACAAACATACAGACAGACAGACAGACAGACAGACAAAAAACTAACCACAGTTTTGGCTTCTATAGCGATGTAGTAACACCCCCTGCTTATTATTTTTTGAATATTTTTAATGTACAGAATTCACATTTCTACAGTTTTATTATACGTATCTATAGATATAGTATTTAACGTAATAAAGCTAAACAAATTTTGCCGGATCAGTTTTGTTCTAATGAAACATTTAAATAATTATATTATATTTCTACGAGGCATCCTATTATTAATAACGAAATATTTAATAACCCACATGATATTTCAGATGAGAAACAGGCGGTAGTTACGTTACTAAATAACGTACAAGATTCGCGCACTAATTTCCGCAGCGTACAAAATAATATTTTAGCCGTAAATATATTTAAGAGAACGTACGCGGGTAAACACGGCTTTATTGATTTGACGATAATTAATGGCGGTACATTGCTGAAATTCATAACATGCACCGAATATAATTGAGTGAAACGAGCCATGGTTGAGGTGCGGCGAAAAATGATTGGAATTTCGACGAGGAATTAGATGAGGTGAAGTGGACTTCAAAGTTACTTGCTTGTTCGATTCTTATAGCTTAAACGTCGAGAGTTGAGTTTTATCTGAGCCGGCAAACATTGTTTTGTTGTTTAAGTTGTATGGTTATTACTGCGAATATGCTTGAGATCCTCAAAATTTTAACTGCTCGCTCTATCGAAAGATCTCTTTTGACAGAGCGAGCAGTTAGAATTTCAGACACACAAATTCAGAACTCTGGTCAAAATACTTCTGTGTCTATTTGTTTTGCAGCAAATAGACACGGGAATTTTATACATTAGAAGATTATTCGCAACCTCATCTGTTTACGTCAAGCAACAATTTAATGAAGACTACAAAAATTAATCCGAGCACTTAAAATTCCCCTCATATAACCCGATAATTAAGCAATGGCGAGCTTGCACATTTCGAATTAGGCAAGACACTGCAAGAATAACAATTGAGTAATTCGTTAACTTTAAAATGTGTCCGCTGTTTATTTGTACAAGGACGTGTCCTCATTCTTCAGCACGTGATGGCAACCTAGCGTAGCATGAATCTCAAGAAGTTTCTTGTTGGTTAAAATATTCAGAAACTTCTGAAATGAATAGTAATTGAAGCTTAGCAAAATATGAAAAACTACTACTATAGGTAGTAGGAATACATTCTCTTTCTAACAAATTTACTCACCGTTTTTCAAACAACACCTTAAGGTGTTTCTCGACTCATGTAACTATTCCAATGTTCCAGACAAAGGCAAGTAGACCTAATATAGGTAATAATATTTTTATTCTTAAACGGGTTGAAGCATATTTTCTTTACTTCACAATTATTATTTTCATCCGCATCAAACAGATCGCCGTTAATGTTCACATTTCATTTCCCGAAGCAAATCACTTTAACAACTGAAATGTAAATCGTATATAATATTGTTTGTCTTCCCTTTGATTTCAACTTAAACAATAATCAGAAAAATTTCGAGATGTAATTACATCGTAATTTCCGCACAAAGCTCATTCCCAACTCAATCAAAAGCTTTTCTCTGTATTTAGTTCCAATTATTTGTAATTAAGTTAGCTGAAGTAACGTTAGATCTAAACAGTGCGGTCGGCGGGTGGATACCCATTTAAATATCTTCACTGTTTGTGTTTCGTTGATTCGAATTTAATCAAAATTACATTTGGGCATCTATTAGGACAGTAAAAATTGAGTTTTTTAAGGTCAGTTTTGTTTTAATTTGGGATATTGCGCATTAGAAGAATTTAAATTTTGAATCATCTGAAACATCATCATCACCTAAATTCATATTAAGTCAGATTGTAATATTTTCAGTTCTTTATTAAATCCAGAAACTATTTTATCTAAACTTACCAAATAATAAACTCCAAACGGCATCACGACGACTGCAACCAGTAGATCCGCAACTGCAAGGCTCACGATGAAGTAGTTAGTCACCGTCTGGAGCGTCCTCTCCCTCACAACACTCATTATCACTAGCACATTACCGAACAGCGTAAAAAACGGGAAGATTAACAGCAGCAGCGCCCAGAAATTGTACTGCGGTGGCATATCGCCCCGCCCAAAACACGACACGTTAAACGTCCCGTTGAAAGTGCAGTTCGTGTACACATCGTTCAGGACGTCTATGCTGCTATTGTTTATCGTGAACACGTCGTGACTCGCATTCCCGTAAAAATAATCACTAAAATCATCGACTAACATTAAGAAATCACTCGCATCCTTGCTACTATTTTTAACATGACCATTAGCACTTGGTATCGTGTTGATCTCTACGATCGTGTCTACGCCATCGGGAGGCCTTTTAGACGGATAAAAGTAGGTATTATAAGTCGTGTTGTAATGATATGGTGGTTTCGGGTTTGCCATTTTTAAAGTTTCGTCAAATCTTTTTTAATCTTCATCTTTGGTTTCAATTCTTTTCACTCCGTCACTTCGCGATTCATCTGAAACAAAGGGAAAGAATTCGTCAGTGTTTATTGAACTTTTCATTCTGACAATGACAAATGCTATGAAGGTTCTCACTGATTTCAGCGAGACGGGCAACATGATTAATGAATATAGAACTAACTTTTTGTATACATTAAATGAATACAATAATAGAGACTAATTTTGTGTTACCTTAAATATTGTACATAATTGCTGTCAAATATATTTTTTAAGTAGATGTTTTTTTACTGACAGAAATAATTTTGTTTATACTCAGAATAATATTCATATTAACGTGTATGATGTTTCGGAATGTATTAAGTATTAACATACGTCATGGTAATAACTAATAATTTTAGTATCATACAACTAAATTACTTCAACAATTTTGCTCCATCATTAGGTCCATTATTAGGTTTTATTTATAATATTTTGAGAAAACTTTAAGAACAAAATCAAAATAGGTGTAAATTCACGAACAAATTATTCTCTATGATAATCTTTATTACTTTTAAACATTTTAAATTACTAGAGAACTTAGAATTTTAGTAAGCTTCAAAGTTGCTCTATTTTTTAGCGTTAAATTTTTACTAAGCAGAGCTGGCTTATGGCTGGCTTGGACCCCGCTAACGTTATTTTGCCACAAAATATGATGATGCTCTAAATATTATATATGATAGAATTGTTTGTTTTATTTCAACGACTGACAGATTCTTCTCCTACCCGATAAGCACACTAAATGTCATAAAAATAGGTTCAGTCAGTTTCAGAGGTTTGACAACAACAACAAACACCGCAACACGAGATTTTAATATAGGTATTAGTTTTTATTTGTTCTAAACAAAACAAAAACAGCTAGTACTTCCCAAATGGGTAAATATAATATGGCCTTATGAAAAATATGGATGAAAATATTTCGAAGAAGCCAACGTGATATTTGCGGAGAATTGTTTATTAGATTTTAGGGGAAACGGCTTCGGATATCGGCCATGTTGTCAAAATGAAATACGCTTTTAACCTCCACTCGTAATAAGAGCTATGGCCTACGGGCTGTATGCCTGATGTATGATGTATGCTATAGTCTACACTCTACATGGTGATTTAAGGCATCGGCAATTATTGACCCCTTGTTCCCTGTTGAAATACTCGAGGTGCTTTGACGGCGTGTATAGAACGCGATAAAAAATAATTTCTATACAAACCACGTCTATGAAGCGGTTTACGTATTTTGCATAATAGTTTAGAATGCAGTAAATTGCTTTGAACTCATAAAAGGTTGCAGTTTATTATTCCAAATGTTACCTGGAGGTGTCGTTAATAATTTATGATAGTCTGAGGCTTTATAAGAATTAAAAGCTTTAAACAATTAACAGAACACAGTAGAATCATTTCGCCCATGGCACCTAGACCTAAGTGTTAATGATCGCTAGTGCCTTGTCTCTCAATTTGGTTTTTTAATAATAGCTTTAATCCGTGATTTTTCGGATTCTATTACAACATTTTATCTATTATGGGCCTCGTAGTCTGGATTAGCAGTCTTACGTTAACACTTTAACCGTACTAGACTTACTAATGTATAAATATTTATGTCTCTCTTTACCATTTCAGGCTAAAGCCGCTCAGATGATTTTTATTTGGTCAGGAGACCTTGCGACCAGGAGAGGACATATAATATGTAATCATCCCATAAAAATTACAAAATCTAGCTCTATTATAATATCTGAAGAAGCAGGCTGTCACTGACAAAAGTTATCACCTATATTACGAGTAGGTATCTTATTTGGGAATATCACGAAAGTCGTTTAAAGTCGTCCTATTTTCTCCAACTTTTTTCATATAAGGTTACAATCTGCGAATCACATTATGTCCGTGCTCGGGACGATTATCTGCGATCCTGGGACCATCAATCAAATCGAGTCTAACAAAAAATCCCAAATCATCAGCTGTCAATCCCATTCATAAGTCAATTTAAAATGATTGATACCAAATCTGCTTTACAAGAATATGGGATTTAAAAGTGTTTTATGTATTAACATTTTGATCCCTTAAATTGTAGCGAAGCAATAGGATCACTCTTTTCAAGATTATTTGCATTTTGCACGCATCTCAAAAAGTATCAGCTAACTCTACTTACAGACGAAGGTGACTTCTTTTATGAATAATCTATTTTCCTAATGAAATTTGAGTGTTACACTATCATTAGAGAAAAAATTTCTTTACATCAAATTGACTCGAAAATTTTTTATTGCTCGTCGAGCAAAACCCGCAGCTCGGGCTTTCGTCCACACATTCAGCATTGCTCGATAGTTTTATTCATCGATATATATTTCATTGACGTGGGAGAGCCATGCTTCGGCACGAATGGGCTGGCTCGACCGGAGAAATACTACGTCCTCACAGAAAACCGGCGTGAAACAGCGCTTGCGCTATGTTTCGCCGAGTGAGTGAGTTTACCGGAGGCCTATTCCCTTCCGTACCCTCCCCTATTCCCTTCCCTTCCCATCTCTACCCTCCAATTACCTTACCTTACCCTATTCCCTCTTAAAAGGCCGGCAACGCACCTGTAGCTCTTCTGGTGCTGCGGGTGTCCATGGGCGACGGAAGTTGCTTTCCATCAAGTGACCCGTTTGCTCGTTTGCCCCCTTATTTCATAAAAAAAACCGGCTCGATCCGGTTCCATCAAACCTTCGAGCGGCTCGATGCGAGCCTTCGAGCTGTTAGTTTTGCGGTCCACACAGTAATTATTAGGTACTCGATTTGGAGTTACGTAGTAACTAGTAACTGATCTGTGATTTGGAGTAAAACTATCGAGCAAAACCGTATGTGAGTACTTGGCATTATATCTTTGTGGTGTGGTGTATAATGGGAACTCAAAAATGGGATAGGTAAGTACTTGAAAATATGAGAAAGAAAATATTATGAATAAAAATATTCTGCTACAAATATCTAATTTGTTTGAACTTTGAGGACATAATATTAGTGGTAACTAATATCCGAGATTAGGGTGATCACATACATTATGCAAATACTCCTTACACGCCTGTTCAATTACCGAACAAGAAGAGATACCATAATCCTTAAGTGATTTGATAAAGCCGAGTACACACTAAGGGTTAATTGACCAATCACTGTCGATTAGTTGGAGGATAGATTATTATAACATACCTACTGGGTGTAATAGAACTAAGTTATAATACTTTTGGGTGTGTATGGGTCCCCTAAATTATAGACTTCGCTGTAAAAGTAGCAACATAAAAGAGTAACTTTTTTTTACTTAGTAGCATAATATAACTTATTAGTTCAGCAGTTTGAGCGTGAAGTGGTAACAGAATGACAATATATTATACAGGCATATAAACTTTTACAATATTATTTATAGATAAATAGAATAAAATCGCATTAGTAGTAATAAAATAAGGGTAGATCAAATATGCCGATAAAGGTCCTTTTGCTTATTAAATGATCTCCAGGGACAGAAACGTACCTCAATAAACAAAAACCTGAGTCATATCTCATAAATTAATGCCTAAACATGTGCCGAAGCTAAGCGACGAACATTCAGAACGGTTACGCCTACGAATAATAAAAACTAATATTACTATTCGTAGGGTTACGCCTTTAAGGTGACGCCATGTTAAAGTAAAAAACCGTGTTGGATGTGTTTTAGATTGCTTGTTTTCTATGCGAGGCTGGCCCGGCCTCTCATAGAAAACAAGCAATGGAACAGCAAAAAATGGAAAGGGCGTAGCGACAAAATGGTTTTTGTCGCGTAATTTAAAAACCATAAATACATTTCATATAAACTATGGGCAAATTAAAGTGTATACTAGAACCAATTTATGTACAAATTTTGGAAGCTTATATCACTCTCCTCTGTTGGCAAAATAGGAATTCCTTTTTTTACAGAGGTCTTTTTGATTGATTATTCTGTGTTATAAAAGCTGACCAATCGTGTTATGCTATGGGTAATTCAAAGACAAAACATGATGAATACTGAAAGTGAACATTAATTTCTTAGCTTTAGTAATTGCTGAGAAAAATGGACATCGCTACAGCCAAATTATCAGGGCGTCACCTTGCGATTTTTGAACAGCAAAGACACATTACAAGATAATCTTAGGTTTTGTTGTCAAAAAAATAGGTACGGTTCCTGTTATTTTACATTGCATAGAATTGACGTTTAACAAACGTCAATTCTATAGAACTTGAAGTGTCGCGCTCACTTTTATTGTGTACAATTTAAGACTATTTAAATAACGTTCCTACAATAAATGTAACATCTTCGAATTCTATTATACGTTTAGCGCAGTCGGCATCGCATTTGCAGGTGCAGATGCTCATTTAATTACAGAAGCAATCTAGCGTGAGAAGGTATTCTAGTATTGGAGCTAGAGGGAAATTTATTGCCTAGTAGTTACTAGGTACTACCAGGAGTTTTTAAGTAAACTTCTTTAAGTGCATTTTGTTTTTGGAGATAGAAAAGAAAAAGAGAAATATGGAGATAATTATGTGAACCTTGCTTAACACGTGATCTGATTGAAAATTCGTAAGACGAGAGGAGAATTATTATGGACAACCGGTGCGACATAGAACAAGCAACAAACTCTCTTTTTCAACCGCGCGCCTAGAATATTTATGTGATTTTGCTTTCAGAGTATATTCCCTTTTAAAATCCCTTTATATTTGTTTAGGGCAGATTTTTTTTTACTGTTGCCGATGCACCGTTCAAATGTCATAAAAACTATCGTTTGACTCCTAAAAGTACAGTCTTAGATTTGGATTCACCTAAAGATTAATCCAAATCGTTTACAGTGCTCCCAAAGTGATAATGCGCATAGAAATTTCACGGTCATTCATGCGCATTATTAATAATTTGGGAGTACTGTAATTCAGTATTTATCAATTTCTCTACATTAATATTTACATTAGCCGTAATATGGGAAAGTGCGGAGTCAGGCAGTATGTCCAACGTCACCGTCACCGGAACGTCATTGACAAAAATTCAATGTAATGCGATGCGTAGGTGCATTTCTAAAGTATGAATTTGACAGATTTGCTAGATGATTCACGCAATTGAAGTCTGTCAATTCAGTACAATTTTGGAAATTCATTTACGCGTCGCGTTGTGGCCTGAATTGACCCTAAAATGCACCTGCAGCTTCTAATGTTGCGACTTTGCGAGTGTCTATGGGTGATGGTATATAGTAGCTTTCCATCAGATGAACAGTTTGCTCTTTATGACTTAATGTCTAAGCACACTAGGCTGAAAATACGCGGCCGAAGTTCGGCAAGATTACGCTTGTATTGCGCTACGCGTATAATGCAACGTATTTTCGGCATTGTGTTTCATCAGCAATATAAATTTTAAAATACATTGCAGGCGTAATCATGCCAAACTTCGGCCGCGTTTTTTCGGCCTAGTGTGTTTAGACATTTTCTACCGACATTGCTCTATCTCCATTCTGCCGCTGCTTTGTAGTGGCGTAGAGCAAAATAAATCATATAGCCTAGATTATAAAGTGGCATTTTATTTGAATTTTTGTCGGTGACGTGCCGTTGGCGGTGGCGATGAACAAACGGTGTCAGACTTCAAATCGCCGTTCCATTTACATAATGCCGTCTACTAAAATTCGAACCTGCTGCCTGAATAATGACTTCACTCGTTTTAATAATTCCAATTGAATTATTTTAATATCGCAAAATATATATTTTTATTAGTTTAGATGTATTTTGGACAGCGGTGGTGTGAGTACATCTCAATATTTCTTCTGCTATTTTGGTATAGAAATCAGAATATCTTAATAATCCATTAGACGTTATGCAACGAAAGAAAGCCGCGTTATGTATATTACGTACGATAATATTTTCATCATGAAATCCTAAATACAAACTTAGAATATGGCGAGCAAGTCCGTATAATAAAATATAGAGTAGGAACTGAATTTTGGAAACTCTACTTCTAAGGTTATAAAACGAGGTTTGAAAGTTTGTTTAAAACTTTCTTGTATTTGAAGCAAGAAAGCGAAGCCGTTTAAAAAAAGCTAACTGTAATTTATTTTTACTTACTAATATTAGTTACAATTTGTCTGAATCAGTCTTCTTCTTCTTCTTTTAATTATGGCGGCCTCAGTGAGTTGCCAATGTCAGAGTGATTTTGGTAGGACTTTGCTCTATATTGCAGGTCTGGTGAAGAAACAAGGATCTACTATCTATTAATTTAAATTCTTAACATTACATTGTGAATTGAAAACCTTACTTGTCTTGAAAATCAGAGTAGGTATTTCCTATGTGTAATGTGAGATATACTTGCTAACCTCCCGTTATTTAAACTGTAATTCTGAAAAAAAAACATTAAATAAAAATATAATTATTGGCATTTAAAATATTAATAATGTTACGGAACAAGAACAATACAATTCTTTCTCAAGCTTATTCCTATTCATACAGCAATAGAGCTTTTGTGTTTGTGTAATTCTTCTTAGTTTTCATTATTCCTCTGTTAGAGTTGTGTGTGTGTGTGTGTGCAATAAAACCGTTTGAGCCCTCACTCAAGGTCTCTGTGACCCATTTCTTGCAATAGACAAAGCGTATGCCACAGATTAATTTTATTATGTCTATTAGCCTTGCGGAAAAAAACGTTTTTCAATAGCAGTAATGGATGAGGATTTTAAGCGTTAGTCTTGGTTCTGATGACTATTAAAATAACTGTACTTTACAATGTTATATTTTACAGAAAACCTAGTTTATTACTATGACAATAAAGTAAAGTTTAAACTTTACCTACATAATATTTTGGTTCGGTTAATACAAGGCGTAACAATCTTGCAAGCAACTTGAAAAAATCAGATTTGTACAGAATATAATAATTTTAAGACATTTTACTGATGGCGGAAATATCAAATCTTTGGCAAAAATTTACTCCTACTTGAAAGCTAGTGGCGAAAGTCACTGCAACTAAATCTGCTACAATTTTCAAGTTTTATTTTCATTTTCCTCCTTACACAAGCAATCAAGAATCAAATATCCCGATGTGATCCCGATACTTTAAAGACGTCTCCGATAAGGAATTGCAGACGTGATAAGATCGAGCAGATGGTGGATTGTGAATTATTTAAATAGTCGCCTATCTCCAGTAATGGTGTTTTGATAACGTTCGATAGCGCTTACCATAATTACCTTTATATTGCACGGCTTACCTCTGTTTTCGTTACATTTTATTCGCGACGTATTTGAACTCCTGCTACAGCTATGAATAATAAAAACTTAGAAAACGTTTCTCTTATAAATGTAAGACCTGTTTCACCACTTACTGCTAAAGTTCCGAATAGGCTATTCACAACTTTTTACTAGATCTCCATACTAGATCTGTCAAGTTAATTGGTGGATAGCCTATTCGTCACTTATCAGGAAGTGGTGAAACAGGACGTTACTGTTTTAATTTGAGTACCTTTTTAAAAGTATAAGGAAGTAACTAAAAAAACTAAAGGACAGAGAATTTAAAAAAATATAAAAATACTGTTTTTCAAAATAGTGTTCAAACATAATGTTACATGTTTTGGAATTTAACGCAGAAAAATAATATTTAAAAGAGAGGAATCCTGAAAATAATGAACAGAAATATTAATAATAGATTCCAAATTATTTATTAAAACAATAAGGTCGCAAAGCAATACGAGAATTGGTACAATATATCTGCCGTGGGAAAGGTGGATTTGTAGGCAATTCTGCTTGTTGGGCTCGTGCCATGTAGCGTAGTATTCATTACCACATACCTCCTGCCAAATAACTGGAGAAAGTATTTAATAAATAATATTATAATATTATTATACTTAAAAACGCTTTTCTGACAGTGTCTCTATTGGTTGCTTATCGCTCTCTCGCTCTAGGGCCTACGCCAACAATCTTAAATGTCTTAGTATCATTTTTAGGGTTCCGTACCAAAACGTTAAAAACTGGACCCTATTACTAAGACTTAGTTGTCTGTCCGTCTGTATGTCACCACTCAAGAACGGTAATAGCTAGAGTTGAAATTTTCACAGATTGTGTATAATATATCCGTTGCCGCTATAACAACAAATACAAAAAAAAATATAAAGTTAATTGTTTATCGCACTTGGCCGATTATTTATAAATAATTTTTTTTTGGACGACTCGACGACCTGTATAGCTAAGTTGAGTCCCGCCGATGAAACAAAAAGTTTTCAATGTTACTGAGTTGTGGATGTGGATGTGGATGATATTATTGCCTGGTAGCCGCAACACAAGCCGACCTTAGCACAAAGAATGAAGTGTAACGTTGTGAAGCGTCCATAAGCTTTGTCCACACTGGACCTTTTTTGTTCATCAATGGCAAGCGTTATAGCGCAGTCAACAGCGAACGTGAGGCATGCCCGTGACGCGCGTTTAAATCGTAGCGCTCGCTTTGACACTTTTCTTTCAACGCGGGTGGATTTTGACACATGCGATTATTGAAAGTTGAATAAAAAGAAGATGGCGAAAATTGAAGATGAAATTGCATAATGTGGACATAGCTATTTAGTTATGTGAATCATCGTTATATTCAATTTTCAACAACTAAGAAATTCACTAACACTTGACTTTCGAACTCTTTTCGTCAAGTCTTGACCACATCTATACAGGGTGTACCAAACTACGTGATATAATATTTTAGGGTGTGTACGTGTTCCTAACATAGAGTTCACTGTGAGAATAGCAGCACGGAAAGACCAATTTTTTTCACTTTTGTATGGGAAAACTCGTGACGCTGCACTGGGGCGCTTGCCCGTACAAAAGTGAAAAAAATTTTTCTTTCCGCGCTGCTACTTTCACAGTGAACCCTCTACAAGGAACACATACACACCTTGAAGTATTATCATTTAGTTTTGTTACACCCTGTAGGTATAATATGGGTGTGTACATAAATTGAACTTGGAAACTTAGCGGGTACAAAGAACAACTTGGGAACTAAGAATAGTTGCGGAAAGTTGTTTTTGTAGTGAGCTGTGACGCTGATTTACTGACACCCTCAACTTCTGGAATTTATTGAGTGGTGTTCGAAGGTAACTTCAAAAATAGTTGGAGTGTCCAGTGAAAATGTCTGCGTGAGCTCTTGGCAAAAACAAGACTTTGGCAGTCTCTCGTTTCATCACCTGAAACTTATAAGTTTTGTAGAATCATGGCAGTATTAAAAATTTAAATTGTTGAAGTAATTCTAAATATTCACGCTATCTGGTGTAGAAGATCGTCTAAACTTTACTATCGTAGTATATTATTTTATTTAACGAAAGAGGGCCTGTTTCACCACCTCCTGATAAGTGCCGGATAGGCTATCCCCTAATTAACTTGACAGATAAAGTATGAAGAACCTGTCAAAAAAGTTGTGGATATCCGGCACTTTATCAGAAAATCCTTCGTCCACTCGAATGCCGCAGAAAGGCCGTCACAGACTTAGCTATAATATATATTAATATACCGTACTAAACACACTGAGACCAGAAATATCTATTATAGCTGAGTGTGTGGTCACGCGAAAATTGTATAGTAAATATATAGTAATATGCCTAGCTATAAACATATTAATATATTATAGCTAAGTCTGTGACGGCCTGAAGGCTTTACAATATAAGAGTCCCGAGAAAAGATATAGCTTTCCCTAGCTTTTTCAATCTCACCAAAACCTTAGTTATATTGAACCGGTAAATCAAAGGGGACTTAGTCCTGACTCCTGGTATAAATTACATTTAGCACTCCGAGTGTTCTGGACTCCTGGAGCTTTTCCAGCGGTTCCGACATCTGGAGCTTACGTGACGCCAAATTAAACTTTGTGACGAACGTGCGACGGGTACGAAGCTTAGAGACAACAGCTTTTACGACCACAAGGAACTTGTATTTTACAGGTATTTTACAGGGTGTAACAAAATAAAATGATAATACTTTAGGGGGTGAGAGTATAATTATTATAGTATTCAATGTAAAAGCAGCAGCACTGAAAGAGTTACTTTTTTAGGGTTCTGTACCCAAAGGGTAAAAACGGGACCCTATTCATGAGATAAGACTTCGATGTCTGTCTGTCCGTCTGGCTGTATCTCAAGAACCGCTATAGCTAGAGTTCTGAAATTTTCGCAGATATAAAAAATTAAGGGGGGCTCCCATACAAAAAACACAATTTTTGGCCTATTTTTGCTCTATAACGGTACGGAACCCTTCGTGCGCGAGTCCGACTCGCACTTGGCCGATTTTATTTAATTTTAGTGTGCGCAAATGCATGACACTGGGGTGCTTGCCCATAACGGGTATACTGATTTTGATATAGTTTTTCTCGCTTGACAGCTCACACAATCAAAAGGCGTTCTTAGTAATTGTTCATCCTCATTGGTATTCAGCCTGCATTGCTCTAACCAAACAAGAAAATGACGTATTTCCAGCGCGGAAATCGAACCTACGACCTACAAGTCAATAGCCACGCAATAAACATTTAGACCGCAAATCAAACGTTAAATGACCGAATGAACGGACGGCGTCCATCAAATATTAAATGACCAATTGAATGGAACTACTAATGTAGCTCATAATACCTAAATTATACACCCTATACACACGTCTCATCATTTAATGAAGCTCTTCTCTATTCCGTCTCGTAGTGTCTCGAGTTCTCGCCAGTGTGTCCACGGGATTAAGCGATTAGCATTACCAACTTGTGATTTGCATATGCATTTCCAGGGTACGCAGACAACTTGCATTCGATGTCTGTCTGTTACCTCTTCATACCCTGCCCCCCTAGACAAGTGCCAAGCGACTAAGGGCCCCCGCAGATATACAATTTCTAGTTGTACAACTACAGTCAACTACAATTATTTTTAAATGAAAAAAATAATATGAGAACTTTATTAATTCGAGATAAAAATGTGCAAGGTGACAATATTTAAAATGTAATAAGCGTTCTCTGTAAAAATACAAAGAAAACAATACACCTTTTTAGCGTGATTACGTTTAGAAAATTTTCCCGCCTGTCATGACTTTCTTGACAGACTGTAGTTGTACAACTAGAAATTGTATATCTGCGGGGGCCCTAACGCTACGCTAACGCTACAAAATGTATGGGACTTGACATTAGTATTCGCTAGCGAAGCGATGACTTATGTCAAATCGCATACATTTTGTAGCGTTAGCGTCAGCGTAGCGTTAGTCGCTTGCCACTTGTCTAGGGGGGCTGGACCAATTTTGCTGAAATTTTATATGCAGAAACTTTTAATCCCAAGACAGAGAAAACTGTTATCCCGGAGATGTTATGTGCGGTTCCCACGCGTGATAAACGAATTCTGGTGCAACGGAGTCGCGAGCGTCTTCTCGTGCTAGATAAATAAACTAATAATAAAGTAGATCCAACTACTCAACGCTCTGAGTAAGCTATTTTATTTCAATAAATCGATTTTATCGCAAGCACTAGAACTAATTAGTGACTGTTATTATGACCTTGAATTAAGAAGGTTAGCTGGGAGAGTGAATGGGGAGAAAATTCAATGAAAAAAACTGGTAATTATAACACATCTACATTTCAATGAATTCTGCAGCAGCAAAAGTTTTATATATTATACATAAAACTTATAAGTTACGTTAGAACATAGAGCACATACCGGTGACATGTATTTTTGAATGAGTCATTGAAAACCGAACTTTATTTGCTTTATGAAAAGACATTAAATAATTGATAGGTTTACTTGCGGCGTTGCGTTGCCTATTCCGGATTCCCAATAGCTATGTCCACATTGTGCCCTTTCATCTTAAATTTTCATAATCTTTTGACATTTCGAATGTCAAAAGATTATTAAAATTGAAGATGAAAGGGCACAATGGGACATAGCTAATGTAAATTTGAACGCTGCGCTCTGATTTGCCGACTCCGCGCCGTTGCAACCTCGCAGTCATTGGTAGGATGAGCATTTAAGTCATAGAATATTCGAAATGAAAATGAACTACATTTTCCAAGTGATATAAATTGATGAAAATTATTTTTTTAGTTAAACAAAATATTTTTTTTTTGAGACATCTAATATTGTGTGCAAGACGTGGTATAATTTGGAAAATTTAAGTCTTAAGGGCCCGGGTTACCCTCGAAATTTTCATACATTCTTAATACCAAAATCATTTTCTCATACGAAAATATTTAACATGTTTGAGTTATTTTTCAGTTTAAGATAGTAATTACCTAGGGTCCTGAACAAATTTTTTTTACAAAATATTTAAATACTAAAAAAAATTTTTGTGTTTAAATATTTTTTAGTAAATTTACTACTAAATATTTAAACACAAAAAATATTTTGTAGTAAATTGACTATTTATTTATATATTTTTTAGTGTCTTTGTCTATTTTTTGGTGTTTAAATATTTAGTAGTAAATTTACTAAAAAATATTTAAACACAAAAAATTTTTTTTTAGTATTTAAATATTTTGTAAAAAAAATTTGTTCAGGACCCTAGGTAATTACTATCTTAAGCTGAAAAATAACTCAAACATGTTAAATATTTTCGCATGAGAAAATGATTTTGGTATTAAGAATGTATGAAAATTTCGAGGGTAACCCGGGCCCTTAAGTCTTGTCACGTAGCCTGAAGGTTTCAATGGTAGGCTCCGGCCTGACCGAGAATACCACCTCGCTCGGTCGGAAGATCTTCCTTTGGGCCTCCACGCATTATATTATCCCACAATATTAATGAATAAAATATTGTCTTGTAGTCGGTAAGGTTTCTCTTATACCATTAAATAAAATATTTTCTTGTGATAGAAAAGTTGCGTAATTCCATTGCGTCGTATAGTTTTCCATATTATGTCCACTCCTACGCGATTTATTTGCAATTAAAACCGCGGAAAAATGCAAAACAATTGCAAATTAAACATTTATAATAATGGTTATGTTACTGTTCATAATCTTTTTAGCATAAAAGATGGGTCAAACAAAACGGGTCCTTAAGAAGCTACAACTCACGACATAAAGTCGAAATTGGATAATATCATAAAACGAAAGTTGTCCACTTTAGCGCAAATGTTCGGACAAGATAAAAATCTAATGAGAAAATTTGAAGATTTATAATGGCTCGGAGGTCATTAGTGAGGGAGACAGATGATCAGATCGTTAGCGCAAATGGACGGGGAGGTACCGTGGTCTCAGAGAAAACTGGCATGAAACAGTTTTCTGTAGGATATTATGATTTCAGGTTTTGATACAGGGTGTAACATAACTAAATGATAATACTTTAGGGTGTTAAAGTATTATCACTTAGTTATGTTACAAGTAACAACCTGTAAATGTACAAGAAGGTGCCAAGGCTTCAGAGAAAACTGGCATAAATTGCAGTTTAGAAGTCCGGTTTGTTTTTATAGAGGCAACCGAAATACCAAGTAGTTTAAAAAGGTCCAGGAACGCAGTTCTCTGGTCTACCTGAAAGAATAACGATCGAGCGAATAACTTTTTTTTTCTTTATTAGGAACAACAAACAGTTACATGTTAAAACTTAGTTATTACAAAACTCATACCATTGTGCACAGATTTAAAAAAAAAAACGAATAACGAACGAAGAACGAATAACTTCGGCCCAACTGGCTGGTTTTAATAAACAGGACACCGAAACCAGTAGAAGCATGTACGTAATAGCTCAAAATAACCAACCTTCTGTATGTCGAATAGAAATACGATGACCTTAAAATACGTTAGGGTGGGTAATAGATTGGGAATTTAGAGGATATGGCGCGGCTTATTAAGTTACGGGTCCCATTATTAGATCATGGTGTAGTTAGATTGAAAGCCTTGACTTTTGCTTTGAACTTATTGGAAATTCATACTTCCATATACATACTAATATTATAAATGCGAAAGTGTGTCTGTCTGTCTGTTTGTTTGTTTTCAAAAGTCTTTATTAACGTGAAAATTATAAAATTACATTTAGTGTACATTAATTAAATTCCTAAAAGTAATTAACAATAGTAACGATTATTGTTGGCAGATACAAAAATATTTTTCAACTTTATGACACTGTAGTTTAGAACTATGACAATATGGTAGATTATAATATTATATTAAATAAACAAAGCATTCTCTGAATAGTGAACAACCACCACTGTCGTACCACCGAGTCCTAATCGTCATAGTACCTACAAATTAACGATCAACAGGTTTTGATGAGATATTCAGTGGAAAAAGAATATATTTAAATTAAGTTTTATAACTCGTAGATAAGAAATAGCGACGAGTTATAAAACTTCTAAAGTTGTAACTTGTAACGTGATTGTGATATTCTTTTCTTTATAAATACGAACAACAACAACAACAAAAAAAAATTGAACAACGAGGTTATCAGCGACCACAAACACAATAATTACAATCAGATTTTATTGTTCGTTTTGTAGTGTATTTTGTCTGAATAAATGCCTATCATTAATTTTTTTTAATTGTTACTGTAACGAACCAAAAGCGAGTACACTTCTGAATCGCACTATCGAAGTTTTGAAACCGGCACGACATGTATGTCGTGAGTCGTGACGTTGTGTACAATGTCTGAAAAGCTTTGTCCACATTGTGCCTTTTTTTTGTTCATCAAGGGCATGCGTTATAGCGCAGTCAACAGCGAACGTGAGGCATGCCCGTGACGCGCGTTTAAATCGTACCGCTCGCTATGACACTTTTCTTTCAACGCGGGTGGATTTTGACGCATTCAATTATTGAATATGTCAAATGAAAGTTGAATAAAAAGAAGATGACCAAAATTGAAGATGAAATTGCATAATGTGGACAAAGCTAATGAACAAGAACGGGCTTCGGCCTGGCCTAGTTCACAACCTTAGTAGAAAGATCTTTGTTGCCTTCGTTGATATTACCTCTAATGGTATTATTATGGTTTTGAAGCACTACCAATAAAATATTATATTAAGAAGTTTTTTAAATAACAATATGGTCGTCTATGTGCAGTATTGGTATACTTTTTTGTCTCTGCACTGCTATTATGTTCTTATCAAGGCATTATAATAATTTAAGTTCTGTACATTTGCAACTTCCATTTGAAACTATAAAGGCATAACGAAATTGTCGGGTAAACCAACCTTCAAAGTGTAAACCACAGACATAGATGAAGATAGATACCGCATGTCCCTCCATTTGAATGAAAACGAGCGTGCCACTTTTGTCCTACCTACTGTGACGTACCGATAATAAGAAACGTGTCCATTATCTAGGCCAACGTTTCTATTTGAATTTCTACAGTTCAATACGGCATAACTAGGCGTTTAGACATTTTTAAAATTCCGATTGACGTCCGATTTTGATAGCAGACTAGAGAACCGACTTTCGAAAGACGAGCATTGCTCGTCGTTTGGGAACGCGATATGGCACGCGAAGTACATACACATGCGGTATCTATCTTGGTGCATGTCTGTGGTGTAAACACATTCTTTATTCCCAGTGAACACCAACACCGCTTTGTGATCCCCGAACACGTGTTGTAACCACCTTTACTGTGACATGTGAACATAGCTTTAGCCTTACTGACATTGTGCACTTTGTCTTTTGTGGTGTTCCAAGATGGATAGAAACTTGGAGTTTAAAAGGTAAAGTGTGAGGAGCTTTTACGCAACAGATCTTAACTCTAAAGTATAAGTCTACGAATAATAATATAAGAACTGCTGCACTCAGAGTTGTTAAAAACTAAACTTGTTAATAACTAAAGGTTCTAACATAGCCACATACAATATCTGTCAAACTCTTCATTCAATTGAATCATCATTAAATGTCTCTTATATGAAATAATAAGTAATAGTTAAAAAAAACTAAAAACACGCTTTTTATAGAAAACCAAAATAAAAATTGAAAATTGAAAAAAGGAATAATTATATCAAATTAGTGTATTGTCATCGGTCCTCGATAAATCTACAAAGTTTGAACGAAATCTGGCCGTTTAAGGCGTCTCCCAGACAGACGCGGCCTGCGGTGGCGGTCGCGGCGGCGCGGCGGCGGTCAGTTGGATGACTTGAAAGTTCTAGGAACGACACAGACACACGCGGTGGCGGTCGCAGTACAAAAAACTGACCGCCGCCGCGACCGCCACCGCAGGCCGCGTCTGTCTGGGAGACGCCTAAAGTGGGTCAAAATCGCGCCCAAAGAAATCGGTTACAAACATACAGGTGAAGCTAATAAAAAGCGTATAAATATAATTAAAATTTTGCAATTTAGCTTTTTCTATGACTGTCACAGTTTTGGAGTCGAAAGTTACTAATTTCACCAATTTGAAAGGTCTTTACAACATGATTGCCAATTACATTGACACCCGGTTTCTGAAAGGTCTGTCAAATCAATGATCAACTAACACTGCTGTTAATTTAACATGGATGTCAAATCAATTTGAGTTTCTGAAACATTGATCAGCCTAAATTTAACTAATCTATGATCATTTTTAATTTGAACAGCGATTTGTTTATTTTCGTTCATTAGTTCATTATTATCTAACAAAAATGCCAATGAAATGTCAAAAGAAGGGATTGCGGACTGTCATTGCTTTAAAAAATGTTCTGGGAATGTGAAATCTGATGCTTTCAAAAACATTGATCAAACGAAAATTAACTAATCTGTGATCATTTTGATTTGACATGCGATTTGTTTGTTTTCGTTCATTTGTCAGAATTTCGTGTTTAATTTTTTCAGGCGGTATCGATTCTTAAATTATTATTATTCTTCATTATAGAAATTAAATTGACTATAATATACATTTTTTGCAAATAAAACAAGTAATGTAAATAAAACAGTTTCTGCACTATCAACATATTTATTACAAAGTTATATTAAAACTTCATAATAAATATGTTAACAAACCTTATAGTAACGTAGATTCAAAAGGAAAATGTAGATTCAGGTAAAAAATCAATTGAATTCATAAGTTAATTCGCCGACAACTACCGATTAGTTGACACAGCGTTTGACAAACCTTTAATCTATGATCACGGCTTGACAAGCGTTTCGGAAACCCAAAATGGCGGTAGTCTCGAGTAATATTTAACAGCTATGTCAACTGACACTCTGATCAAATTAACTAACTAATCATGCTTCTAGCAACCCAATTGGTACTTGACAAGAGATTTAACAGCCGATTAGTTAATTTTAGCGTTGATCAGCCTTTCAGAAACCGGGTGTAAGTGAAATAAGTCTTTAGATCTGATACAAGTTACAACATTCTTAATTTATGTCTAAAGATGCAAGCTAAGATTTTTATGTATTCATTTCTCACAGGATTAAGTTATTATTTTTATATTGCTGAGCTGTTGAACAAATTGAAAGTGTCTCGAGCTGAACAATCGCCCGATTTATTTACCAACGGCTCAGGGCCAAATCCGCGAAATATTATGGGCCTGGCTTAGGGGCCTCATTTGTTGGGGCCATTTATAATCGAGGCCTCCTTTTCATGATAAAATACAACAGGTGTCGTGTGCGGGGATGACAAACAAAGGTGATCGCACATTTATCAGCACGCACGCGCCGAACGCGCCGCATTTTAGAATTCGTTGTATGAAATGATGTGAAACCTCGCGGCTCGCGCGCTCGTCCGCACCGTACGCGCCGCATGTGTGTGCGGTGCGTTCGACGCGTACGGCGCGTACGGTGCTGCTAATGTGCGATGACATTGCACAGTGTACCGTATTAATTTATACGGTACCGAGTATAAAATACTCCGGTAACTTGAACGTCAGAACACGTGTACTGATAGATAAGTCGTAAGATGTAGAGAGTAGGAGGAGACGTAGGAGAGAAAGTAATGTCTATCTTTCAACCGCATATTAATCTGCTGTTTCCACTTTTGCTATACAACAGGCATTCTACAGCAGATATTGCGCAAATATGCTGTCTGCCAAAAAAAATCGTATACAAAATTTTAACACACAGCAAGCAGATCAAATGTGGCATAGCTGTCACAAGATACGTACGCGTCTTGCGATAGAAGTGAAAACAGGGGGTGTAGTGCGAGTTTTATTCGATCATACGCATCGAACACGTTAACGCAAATTTGTATGGGATCAAAGCAGCGCCACCTACTGGCTTACTATCCGCTTTGATCCCATTCAAATTCGCGTTAACGTTCTCGATGAGTATGATCGAATAAAACTCGCATTACGCACTCAGCTGAAGCATGTACAGAGTACAGACTATAGAGTATAGATATTTTCAACGCGCGGTAAAGAGATAGAGATAATAGTAATATTATTACTATTACGTCTTACACAGAGCCAATATTCATGGCGCCATTCTTGCAGAAGCTAGCATTGGCCTGGCCCCCGTTGTTTAGACGAGGCCATATCGCATTTACGGATTTTTCTTCGGGTGTCCACAAGTTTGCAATTATAAAATAATTTTGCGGCAAAGTTTGTTGGAAGATAAATGTTTTAGCAAAATCTCTGCACTATTATGAGAAGAGTTAATTGCAAATTGGCAGCCAGTACTGGCTCTGTGAAAACTATACTCACCGCGACAGCAGTCTATCTTACGAGTTTTCAATCAGCTCACGTGTTCTGACGCCATTTTCTTCCTTACCAAAACTGCACGACGTAAAGACGTTTCCAGTTCAAGAATCCGAGTCTGAGTTAATAATTACCCTCCCTGCGCAGTCAGTTAAGCTTAATTAATTATTTCTCAGTACGTGCGTCCATTAGAATCGTCTCTTAATTTTATCCAAAAAACACTTCGGAATTTTTATTTCTCGTTTGTAATTTAGAAGGAAATTTAATTAATTTTCCTTTTGACTGGAAAAATATTTAAGAAAAGGCTTTATGGGCCTTTTGTGATAATTAAAAATAATTAATCTACTGCCAGCTATCTACTGCCCTGTGTAAATTTACACTAGTCGAGACTTTGTGTTAATGGGATACAGAGAACGTTCTATGTTTTTTAAAGAATATAAAATGGTTAAAATTTAACACCAAAGTAGTAAAAATTGTGTTTTTTACAACAGTAATTGATAGTTTCCATTCTACTATTTTAGTGTATAATAATAATAATAACTTTAGATTAAGAAAATATGATAATATTCTCATTAATAAAATATAAAGTAGAAAATGTCCTTAAAATTAATTTTATAATATTATGATATTCTCATAATTAGGCAGAAATCCCAAATGTTGTCATTCGAGGAAGGTACAGTTCTCTGACCAGGTACCTCAAATTGGCTTAAAAAAATATTATGTATATTATGTAATTATGTATCATACGGCATAAGATAAAAATATGGACGAAGGAACAGATGAAAATAAATAAAAAAGATTAATAGTTGGTCTTCGTTATGTAAATATTAAAGATATATTTTTCTAGAATAATAAAAACGTGGAGTAACTTCTTCGTATCTCAGACGAAACCCTTCTTTCATTTGTTTTATTACAAACAGCCTTCTCAATAATGTATGAAAAACATAAAACAAACTTCGTTATTTGCTTGTTTTATTACAGTGAGCTCGATGTTTGTAAAAAATTGACATTTTTAGTCTCAAAATATCTTTTTTTATAAAAACCTAGTTACTAGAGTCATTACAAAAAACATTAACGACGATATTAAAAAAAAACTGAATAAAATTTTCAGACAGTTAACTTTGTAAAATTATTGATATTGAAAATATCATTAAACTTTGAACATACCTAGTTATATTTTGTATAAGTAACTTCTGTAGTTTCAGTTAGTGGTCAAACTCAGGTCGGTCATACAATAATATATTATTTTGTTGCCCTACTCGTAGTACACAGTAACTAAAGCTATATTTGAGCGATAAGATGTATGAGAGATATATTTTGTTGCATAGTGTATTGACCATGGCCATTTAGCCAAGACATTTTCATTATCGTTTTGTTATAGAATCACCGATAAAAATGTATGGAATTGATATATTAGGCGTTCGTTATAAATATCATGACGTTGACGTTCAACTCGTCATGTCAATTCCATACATTTTGATCGGCGATTCTATAAAGAAGCGTTAAAGAAAAGATCTTGGCTCACTCCCATGATCCCGTAAACATCAAACTTTTAAAAACTTAATAGGAACACCTTGTTAGTAATACATCACAAACTTTATGGTTTATAGTTAACTGTAGTTTTTATTACTACGCAGTTAAACCCGTGTTACCGTGATAGCATTTGATTTCGTTTTACAGTGCCATCAAAAAAGTTTCAGCATTCGCTTGTAAAAAACATAATGGTACAGGAAAGAAATAATCGGCCAAGTGCGAGTCGGACTCGCGCACGGAGGGATCCGTACCATTATAGAGCAAAATTAGACCAAAAATTGTGTTTTTTGTATGGGAGCCCCCCTTAATTTTTTATTTTATTTTAATATTATTATTAAATATTAAAGTACAAGTAAAACTGAGGATTTTGTGGAAAATTCAAGGGCCTTATACCTGTTGCTATTATGGATATAGAGCAAAAAAGGCCAAAAAATCACGTTTGTTGTATGGGAGCCCCCCTTAAATATTAATTTTATTTTGCTTTTAGTATTTGTTGTTATAGCGGCAACGGATATACACAATCTGTGAAAATTTCAACTCTCTACCTATTACCATTCTTGAGTTACAGCCTGGAGACAGACAGACGGACAGACATCGAAGTCTCATGAATAGGATCCCGTTTTCACCCTTTGGGTACGGAACCCTAAAAAGAATGGGCGCTGTTATTGCAATAAACATGGGCTACGGTAGTTGCTTTCCATCATATGACCCGTTTGCTCGTTTGCCCCCTTATTTCATAAAAAATATAGGTAATAAAAAGTTTGGCAAAGCATTATTATGCTGCCACAATAACAGCTCCCACACCGGTTTCGGTGACGGTGGTCGGTTTCATTGAAACCAGGCTAGCTACGCAGGAGTAATTTTATAGTGGCCAAGTGTGCGCGCAGTACACAAGAGCACTCTCTATTCCTTTACTCTCATAACCCAGTGGACGGCAGACTGACACGACCGGCGAGAGATCAGGCGCAGGACCGACTTTTTACATGCCCATCCGACGCATGGATCGTCTTACTTGTCAGACAATCAGGTGATCAGCCTGCATTGTCCTAACCAAACTTGGAAATATCATGTTTTGGAAACAATCGGGAATCGAACCCACGACCTCCGAGTCAAGAGCCGCGCTCTATACCACTAAACCACGGAGGCTGCCATAATAATTATGTTACAAGTGCAAAAAGTGTGTCTATCAGCTACCACTTCATGCTTAAACCGCTGTATAGATTTTGATAACATGTACAAATATACAATAATATGTTATCAAAATGTATATGTCGCAGTCATCTGGTTCAATCTGTGATTCGATTGAATGACTAGCGTATTCATTGAATGACACCGTTCTATTAAATGACTGAAGGACAACTAGTCAAGACGCTGACTGTAACGTTTAACGTCTTGACTAAACGTCATCATAGTGAAGTCGTTAAATGGAATCCTATGATTTTTTTAAAGTATTTGTTGGTGGCGTACTAATAGGTTAATCTAGAAACTGACTTCAATTATGAGGCAACGGCTACTTCTGGGTGGTTTACAAAAAAAATAACTAACTAACCTAACCAAATCCAATCGTATTGGATAGACGAAGTAATAAATACATTGCTATTAATTACCTAAGAATTATATACTGTTCTTATACATTTCCTATTCCGTTAAAAATAAATACATTCAATTACCTGACTAATTTCATATCCGCTCTCTTCAAAGGGCTATGTTAAAAATCGCTAACTAGTTGAACGTTGAGTGACGATTGTTCAATCAACGTTCGGCCGAGTCATTCAATTGAACGGAGTCATTCAATGAATGCGCTAGTCATTCAATCGAACCGCAGATTGAACTAGATAACTACGACATATACAGCGTGTACAAATATTATATACAGTTCTGCGTCATAAACGAATTTAGGAGCAACGAACTTTCGGACAACTTTTTGGTACCAAATAAACCTTTGGATGACTGTAACAAATAAAACCCTCCATTTCTTCTCGTTAGTAGTTTACTTTTTGTCGTAAGCAAGAAATAATAGCCATAATTTTATTTTACGACAGAAAAAACCAAGCGAAACTAATACGACAATAAAGATAGGTAACAAAATAACTGGGGCATGCCAATACACCCAGACTTCCCTTCGATCCCGCTAATGTATTCATGGAAAACATCGTAAAAGTTCACGCGCGTTACACACGATACATCCGATACCAGGGGACTGGTGTTACAGGGGACTGGTGTTACAGGGGACTGATACGCCAGGGGACTGAGACAGGGACAGAGGATTGCAACGGGACTGTCAAGAATGAAATGTCTGCGACACAAGAGTAAAAATTGTATCATTAAAATGTGTGTAATGACTAAATTGTTTTTTATGCTTATGAAGATACTTTGTCCCGAGAATGAACGCAGCGTTTAGGCGCAAAGAATTTGTTTGCAAGATAACAGCCGCAGTTAGAGACATTAAAATAACGATTAAAATTCAATTTAATGAAGACCTGGCCATGGGGCTTACACACAATTAATTAATATTCGTCTCTGAAGTTTTAAATCTTCATTAAAATTATTATTATTATTTACTGCGTCTGCAACATTAAACAACAAACGATTTCAAACTACAACTTTAACTTTCCAGACAAACTAACCAGATTTCTTTGTCGTTGCACAAACCTTTTGCCTTTGATGTGTGGTTGTCATCATCAAATTTACGTAGTAACTCAAACAGTGCGATGCGGGTCGGCAGGCTTCGAGGCCAATGAATCGAGACAGGATCTGGGTGAGGCCGTAAAACACGCGTCGTAAATATGGCCCGGCAGGAATTGTTCTGGAAAGAGGGTGGTTAGGGTTGGCGGATTTTATTTTATGCTCTATATTGCTGAGTGGTGTTTTTACCCCTGCCAATTGGGGTTTTTTGAGTAGTTAGGCATTGAGTAACCGCGATCGAGAGTATTATTGGTATAATTATTGTTTTTTTTGTACGAAAATTTATTATATGTTATTTATCATTTACATTTCCGCGATAAAAACTATCGTTCCTACTCAGGGACTCTCCATAACAATCACCATAATATTGTATTCAGTTGTTTAAGCTCAAACAGATAGGCAGACATACACCCTACCTTTTTTTTTTAGGAGAGGAAATGTATTACGCATCCCCCGCTCCTTCGGGGGAAAGGGGTATGTCGGACTCCCTCCGCAGAGGTGTACCGACTAAAACCCCCCACGCCCTCATCAACGCTACACGCGGAGGAGCGGGATCGAAGTCGCACCGCGTCCTCCGCAGCGCTTGCCGCTTCCGGCACTACACAAATGCAGCGACTATGCCGCCGCCTGCCTTCACCGAGAGGCTCCCCGGGCATCGGGAGAGCCTTTCTCTTCGGGGCCTATGTTGTGGGTGGTGATACCCCGATCAACCGCCCACAGGCCTAGGCTTCCACCTCCATGGCAGGGGCGTTTCTCGCTCCTGCCTCGTCAGCTCCAAGCCGCTTACGCGGCCGAGCCTTGGAGGGAGCCTTGCGCTTCTTCCTCGTGCTGGGCGGCTTGCTGGCTGCTGCAAGGCAGCCGTTAGTCCCCAGCACGTGGTCGCTCTCTTTGCCGAGCTCGGCGCAGAAGAAGCAGCTAGGCTCCCCCCCGCGCAGTCGGCGGCCTTGTGCCTCGGCTTACCGCAGCGGAAACAAGACATACACCCTACCTAATTTATATGTCATTTAAGGACGCTATTACAAATATCAGCGATTTTCCGGTACCCTATTAAAGAATTAGGAGTCAAACTGCGAGGATATTTTGGTTTCAAATGAAAGATAATATATTCATCTCCACGACTGTACCATAAAAATTCTATAGCCGCATACAAAATTTTCACATAAAATACGTTATAACCATCACAATAATCGCAAAATATGAAAAAAATGGGGTCTGATTAGGTACCTTAATATCTAAATACACTGAACTGAAGAAAATAAATATACAAAAAAATTGTTGCTTATTTAGTCCTCTATAAAGTCCGCTAAAAATTTTATATATAAATAAACAACTTTTCCAGTTATAAGAAAAATAAGAAAATTTCTCAAATTTTTTCATACATTTTCGCCATATCAAGATCGCGGCGAGCGTCGTAACCGCCACTGTACAAGGCGCGCTAATATGAATCTTATTTTAATGTCATTAACGTCGATATTCGTACTGACAGACATCCGACCTGCTAATTAAAAAGTTGGAGCATTCTTAATACTACAATGTTCTTTATCTTTTAAATTAGTTAATACGGCTAATTCATTCTCGTCACCGTTGGTCGCATGTAGTCATTAAAGCGTAAATAATTATAATCAAGACACAAGTTCATCAAATCCTAAAAAAGGGGTTTAGAGCAATACCACCTAATTTTCAAAATGAAATCAATATTTTAAGTGAGTTTTCATTGACGCCTTCGTATAATATACGCTAATCTATAGAGAGAATATACTTTCTCTGATATTGAGCGATCAGCCCTCGGTGATCGTTTAAGATATCATAATTTTATGTCATGCCTATCTTAGTAACTTCGTAAGTGCGATTCGTGATTTTGCTCTGTGGCCACAGCATCCACTTACCGCCCATTTGTGTCGAAATCCTATTACATTTTGATTTAACGCCACAAAATGTCCGCATTTATCAATACCATTTGTAATTTGTGCCGCAAAGTTTCACCAACTCCAGCGAAACTCTGTTTAGTGAATTATAAACAATTTAATTTCATCTGTAAACCGGTGTAGCTTTTTAATCGCTTGTCAAATTTAAATTCAGTTTAAATTAATGCAATGAATATTGAAATATGACAACCCTGCGGTGAAGGAGGACGCTTAAGTCGCCCTAGACACTGGTACGTAATTTCTTTCATTTTAACTTGGGAAATGATTTAAAAGACTTTTATTAATATAAAAGCACTTTATAGATAATGTTCTGGTTCTTTTATCCTATACCTATATCAGAGAAAGCAAAAAGGTCTCGCAAAGGCTGTTTTGTATGTTATTTCAAGGATGAAATTTACATGTTGGTCGATTCTCAAATTGACAGGTTACGTACACAAAGTTTCAACGTAATGGGTCCTGCCGCTTCTGAGCAGTTTAGCAACAAACACCGAGACACGAGAATTTTATAATATAACTAGCGGGCCCGTCGGACGACGTCCCGTCATATCTATGAAGTTTAAATAATATTGTCAATAGTGTAACATGACATCATTCTATAATATGGTGGTAAGGAATTCTTAAATTTTATAATTATTTAGTAAACAAATGCACTTATCAATATAAAAAGTATATAGTAACAGATTCTCAGACCTACTGAATATGCATATAAAATTTGTTAAAAATCAGTAAAGAAGGAGTAAGGCAACTCCTTACGCAGGTACTCACCGGGCAAGGATGCTTCGGTGAGTACCTGTGTAAGGTTGCCAGGAGAGAGCCAACGCCAGCCTGCAATGAGCGCGGCGCTGCGGAGGACACGGCCCAGCATACCCTTGAGGTGTGCGATCTTTAGGCCGTGCAGCGCCACGATCTCGTGGCAGTGCTAGGCGGGGACCTCTCACTCCCGAGCATGGTGCGCTGCATGCTCGAGAGCGATGAGGCCTGGCAGGCGGCGGTCTCTTTCTGCGAAATTGTTATGTCGCAGAAAGAGGCCGCGGAGCGGGACAGAGAGGACGATCCCACCTCTCTGCCGCTCCGCCGGCGTAGGACGGGAGTGCGGAGGCGACGCTATGCGCACCTCCTAACTCTCGTCTAACGGGGCTCCGGGAGAGGATGGGAACCTCCCCGGCTAGCCAGTCCCGGCGCCGAGGGGAACGTTACAGTTTGCCTAAGCGTTCCCTTACCTTGGTGGACGTCCGGTCCCTTTTGAGGTAGACCGGCCAGTCGTGGAGGGAGTCCCGTGTTTGTTAGATCCGGGATATCCCTCCTTTATACGACTGAAGGCGAACCGCAGGTGGTTTTAGTGAGTAGGAGTCTCACATACCCCCGGGGTGCTGAGCACATACCCAACCCGGGGGACCCATGATGGGTTTCCCCTGCGCATCAAAAAAAAAAAAAAAGGAGTAAGGCAACTAACACCGAGACACGAGAATTTTATATTATATAACAAAACATGTTTATAAAAATTTATAATTAAAGGCTAGTTCCAGAAATTAAATACTTGTATTTCCAAATAGATATTTATTCAATACAAATTTTGTAAATACTATGAAAAATCTGATTATCGGAACGTGAGTACAACAACTTGGTTATGTCTAATGCCTCGGGTGGCTTCCAACAATCTGCCAGTCCTCGAGCTCTACCTCTAACCTCCCTGGCCAGAGACCATCACCACTTTTGCTGTTAAAGGAACGCCTCCACTGATCTCTATTATACAAGTACGCTGGATTGCTGATACAGACCTGCTTTTTGTGCCTATTTGAAGCGGAATCAGCGCCCCCATTATTCGGGTAGAGAACTAAATTTGACGTAACCACAACCAATAACAACAGTTGTAATCACTAGTATTAGTTCCAAATACTCTCACTACTGCTATCAGCGCCAATATGGCGGCTTTCAAACGTCATTTTTACGTCAGATTTATTTCTCTACCCGAATAATAGGGGCGCTGATTCCGCTTCAAATAGGCACAAAAAATAGCTGTCATTTCAGAGATCAGTGAACGCCTCTTTTAACGGCAAAAGTGACAACTGTCAAGTGACATCCGGTTTTTAAAATAAAATTAAAAAGCCGGAAGTCCGCCCTGAAATATTTTACAAGAGTCAAAATATATAAGACGAAAATAGTAATGTTAAAGCTCATTAACATTTTATGAAATGTAATAACAATATTTCCTATAATTGCTTACATAATATAATATAATATCATATTATATAATTTCAGTCATTTAGACATTTAATAAAAATAAATCCCACAAAAAACATTTTCATGTAAAAATGTTGCCAAGATGAGAACATAATATTATTATAGTTCGTGGTGTCAAAAAGTAGTGAAATCTCATGTAGAGCCAAGTTTCTAACCTTACATGCTTAGCCCTAAATCTAAAAACCTTAATTTTACACCAAAGCGCGGCAAAATATTTGATAATAATATAATGTGTCAGCCGAACGAGAAGAATCTAAAAACTCTACACATTAGTCAAAATCGATAGCCTGGCCATTTTTCTTTAGTTAGGGTATATTAAGTTCAAAGCCCTGCCAAATAACAAAATGGCCAAGCCACCGATTTTGACTAATGTGTAGAGTTTTTAGATTCTTCTCGTTCGGCTGACACATTATATTATTATCAAATATTTTGCCGCGCTTTGGTGTAAAATTAAGGTTTTTAGATTTAGGGCTAAGCATGTAAGGTTAGAAACTTGGCTCTACATGAGATTTCACTACTTTTTGACACCACGAACTATAATAATATTATGTTCTCATCTTGGCAACATTTTTACATGAAAATGTTTTTTGTGGGATTTCATTTCTTTTTGTAAGTTGGTTTACGTTGTTTTTTTTTTAGTTCATTTTTTCTTTCTTTTTTTTGGTGTATTTCTTTTAGGTTTCAGTACCCAGAGGGTAAAAATGGAACCCTATTCCTAGACTTCAGTGTCTGTCAGCTGCCCGTCTGTCTGTCTGTCTATCTGTCTCTTGGAAGTATCTCAAGAACGGTAGTAGCTGGAGAGTTGAAATTTCCATCGATCATGTATTTCAACAAAATAAATTTAATATTTTGCGGGGCTCTCATACAACAAACGTGGTTTTATTTTTTCCTATTCATATTTGATAATAATTAATAAATAATAGATGTCGCTGCTGGTCGTCTACATCGCATAATACTTGTAAATGTACTCTAGTCAATAAGAGATTTCACTGTTAGGTATCTACATCGCACTATTGTTTGACGTGATTATGTTTTAGCCGTTTAACTTTTAGGCACAGGTTTTTTCTTTGAACTAACCGATGTTGTTTACATCCTACAATTAAATATTTGCAAAGAAATGCTGAGACTACGACTATACTTTGAACTTACATATTTTTAAAATGATTTAAGGTCTAGAGTCTGCAAAGTAAAGTTATTAATAATATACTTAAGGAACATACAATTATAATATACAAGCTGTTGCCCGCGAGCCCGCGACTCCGTCCGCGTGGACTTCAGCTTTAAATAGCGCGCGGTAGTACCCGTCATAAAGCAACTTCTATTATAATATAATAATATTATATGGTAAGTAGTTCTCGTTGCTACATTACTGCAAATTGCATTTGCACGACAGACATACGACAGACTAGAGGTGCTTCCGGGGGACGCTTACTTCAAACTTCAATGTTTACAGACAGACAGAAAACATTTCTTACATATTTTAAACTAGCTGTCCCGGCAAACGTTGTTTTCCCATTTAAAGTATTTCTACTTCATCAGTTGATATAAAATATTACCCCTTCTTTTGTCCCCTAAGAGGTGTGGGGGAAATTTTTTATCAACAGATGTTAAGTTAGAAAACACAGTTAATAATATTATGAAGTAAGTCCACGAAAAAAGTTTGATACAAAATCTGACCCCCTCTTTGGTCCCCTTAGAAGGGTGGGAGGGTGGGATTTTTATACACCAGATGTTGAGTTGGAAGAAGACAAATATATCTGCGAAAACTGTATGCAAATCCGATCAGTAGTTTTCGTGTTAAAGAAAAAAGTTTGATACAAAATCTGACTCCCTTTTTCGTCCCCTTTGAGGGGTGGGGAGAAATTTTTTTATCACCAGATGTTAAGTTGGAGGAAGACAAATACATCTGTGAAAACCGCATTCAAATCGGATCAGTAGTTTTCATGTGATAGTGGAACAAACATACAGACAGACAGACAGACAGACAAAAAAACTAACCACATTTTTGGCTTCTATAGCGATATTGTAGTGACACCCCCCGCTTATTATTTTTTTAATATTATCTTTATTGTACAGAATTTTCATTACTACAGTTTTATTATATGTATAGATATTTTTGCATAGGGGGTTATTAACAGCTGGGGAGTGGGGTCGAAGTCGAACATCAATCTATACATATAATAAAATCGTAGGAAAGTCAATTCTGTACATTGAATATTTTTAAAAAATAATACTTGGGACGTGATCTACAATCGATATGAAAGCCAAAAATATAGTTTTTAGAATTTTTGTCTGTTTGTCTGTTTGTCTGTTTGTCTGATTGTCTGTTTGTCTGTATGTATGTCCGGGATAAACTCAGAAAGTACTGAATGGATTTACTTCAAATTTTGCACGAATATTATATAGAGGTCGGGTCAACACATAGGCTATATATTATGACGATATCACCTAGGGCAGGGGGAGGGGCTCAAGTTTCAATATTTTTAGTTTTTTGCTCATATCGCTAAAACGGTGCGTTGTAGAGAAAAAATGTCCTTTACGTAATGAAAGCCCATAAAATTTTCTACAAATTTCTCCATCACACTTTGCATCTATCTTCACTCATTGCCATGCTATGAGCTTTTGTCTATCTTTTCTATACAAATTTCGAGTGTCGTTTGATTAACATGCTGGGAGCTTTGGCATCGGTCTTTTCTTGGGGGGGGGGCTTCACCCCCCCAACCCCCCCCCCCCCCCCCCACCTCCCCAAATTTGCTTCAAACAAAGCGGTGTTGCGGCGTTATACATCTTTTTTAAGAACAAAGTTAAAAACTAAACTACACATACGGTTTTCCAGTGTCGTTTGTTTTGGGGGGGCTGCGCCCCCCCAAACCCCCCCCTCCCCTTATTCCTCATGAAACTTTTGTTCATAATTAAAAGGTATCGTGGAGTTTGTATTGCGTCTTAATTATCCTTTGTAGGAACAAACTAAGTCATCTATACATATAATAAAATCGTAGGAAAGTCAATTCTGTACATTGAATATTTTTGAAAAATAAGTAATACTTGGGACGTGATCTACTATACTAACGCGGACGAAGTCGCGGGCAACAGCTAGTTCTTAATACAATATATTATTTCAAATATTATGTGAAACATCAAATTAATCGAAAATAGTATGTTTATCCTTACCACCTCTTATAGAAACACGTTTTGGTAAGCGATAGTGCGATGTAGAAGACGCGCGGCGGCGGCGCGGCGCCATCTATTATGAATTTTTGGAACTAACTTAATTTGAACTTTACGCATTTTCACTTCCTTACAATTCGCATTTATAATATTAGTAGGTATAGATGTAATATTATTTAAAAGGATGTACGGAATGATTCTTTGAATGATGGAAAAATTACCACATAAATTATTACGTTTTTATGAAATTAAGGAGCAATTAACGAGGATGTGCACTCGCAATATTAGAAAAGTTGCAAGTGCTTTGCCAGCCTTTAAGAGGGGATCTGTTATATAAAATTAGGAGACAAATGAGCAAACAGGTCACCTGATGGAAAGTAAGTTCTACCGTCGTCTATAGACATTAGACACTAACATCAGAAGTGTTGCAAGTGCGTTTTCGGTCTTTTTATGAAGGAATAGGCTAAGGGAATCAGCAGAAGAGAACAGGGATAGGGAATAAGGCTCACTCACTAAGCGAAACACAGGGCAAGCGCTGTTTCACACCGGTTTTCTGTGAGAGCGCTGTTTCCCGCCGGTTTTCTGTGAGTCTATGGTCTCTCATGTCTAATACGTATTATAGATTTTTGCATAGGGGTTATTAACAGCTGGGGAGTGGGGTCGAAGTCGAACATCAACTCTTCTTAATACAATATATTATATCAAATATTATATTTTGAAACATCAAATTTATCGAGAACAGTATGTTCATCCTTACCACCTCTTATAGAAACACGTTTGGGTAAGCGATAGTGCTATGTAGAAGACGCGCGGCGGCGGCGCGGCGCCATCTATTATGAATTTTTGGAACTAACTTTATTTGAACAAATTTACGCATTTTCATCCCCTTACAATTCGTATTTATAATATTAGTATAGATGTAATATTATTTAAAAGGAGGTACGGAATGATTCTTTGAATGATGGAAAAATTACCACATAAATTATTACGTTTTTATGAAATTAAGGGGCAATTAACGAGGATGTGCACTCGCAATATTAGAAAAGTTGCAAGTGCTTTGCCAGCCTTTAAGAGGGGATCTGTTATATAAAATTAGGAGACAAATGAGCAAACAGGTCACCTGATGGAAAGTAAGTTCTACCGTCGTCTATAGACATTAGACACTAACATCAGAAGTGTTGCAAGTGCGTTTTCGGTCTTTTTATGAAGGAATAGGCTAAGGGAATCAGCAGAAGAGAACAGGGATAGGGAATAAGGTTTAGGGTGCAGTTAGGCCTCCGCTTAACTCACTCACTAAGCGAAACACAGGGCAAGCGCTGTTTCACGCCGGTTTTCTGTGAGAGCGCTGTTTCACGCCGGTTTTCTATGAGTCTATGGTCTCTCATGTCTAATACGTATTTTTTTTGGCACAAGAATTATTTTATACTCTATTTTTAATTTTGTATCTAGCACAAGAAACGGGGGTATCTCATACTAACATCCCCTCTCTATATCAAGGGGATGGGATAGGTTAGGTTGGGTTTGATAATTTTTTTGTTGTTTCTGTACTAATAGTATGTCACATACCAAATTTCAGCTTTCTATGACTTCAGGAAGTACCCTAACAATTTTGATGATCGGTGAGTCAGTCCATTATTGTGGGGTTTTTGGACCCCTATAAAATCTAAAGTATAATAGTAACAATATTCAAACTTTGCGCATTTAATTATTATACTCATGTCATAATATCTTGAAAATTTCAACTATCTGGCATTATCCAAACCAAAGTTACGAGGGTGCAAAAATATGGCGAACCGTTTCGAGAAAAGGTAGGTAGTGCCCGTGCGCGCTTCGCTTGGCTCATCTTGGCGGGGGCACTCCCGTGCCCCCAGATACATAAACAATCGTTGGAATACAATTAAATAGGCCTTACAGCGAGACCTTTCCCGGGGACTATTGTGAATATCAAAATAGGGCAGAGAATTAGGGACGTGACGCAAAATTAATATACACACACTGGCAAAATTAGCGGAACATAGTTAAAAAGGGGCACAACTTGAACTCAAGTGGGTCGGGCTGTCTGAAATCCTTATAAATAGTTTCTAAGCTCATTTAAGAAATAAAATATTGAACAAAACTGGCAATTTGAGAGATTTTTATTGCAATTATGCCATAATAAATGTTTTTCGATGATTGACGTTGTAAGTGTTTCTGATAAGAATGGCGTTTTTAGCGGGGTTCAAGTTATGCCAGCTCATTTGATTGTTTGGTTTTTGGAAGAACACATTGCTTAGATATAAAATTAGTGATTTCCCAGCATCTACGACAGCTAGAGCTGTAACCACGATAGAGAAAGGTCACACCTACCGTTCGGTCAGTCAGGCCTTAGGTGGGTCAGCTTCCGTGGTCCATCGTAACTTTCAACGCTACAGAGAGACTGGATCTTACGTCTGGAGACGAGAACAAGGCAGATATCGGGTGACATTGGTTCAGGATGACCGTTTTGTTAGGGTACAAGCCTTAAGAAATCGACCTCAAACTGCATTGCATACACGAAACCTGTCGGAACAGATCCGAGATGTACGTGTGAGCGATTATACAGTAAGAAGAAGACTCAAAGAAGTTAAATTAAACTCAAAAGTGCCAGCAAGGGCACCAGAACTTGAGACAGGACACCAAAGAGCCAGGCTAAGATATGCGCGTGAACATCAAAATTTGACAAGTGTATGAAATCGTATGCTGTACAGTGATGGGAGCAAATTCTGTGTAAATTTTGTTGACAGGCGATAAAGAATGTGGATAAATCGTAAGGAACGCTATAGACCATCAAACTTAACGGAAACAGTGGCCTATCATGCAGGCTTCGAAATGGTTTGGGGTGGCATATGACTTGGAGCCCGCACGGAGCTGATGATTGTTAATGATGGTACTTTGACAGTACACGGTTAAAGCACAGATGTCCTAGAACTGCATGCTGTGCCTTTTACACAATTTTAGGCAGTAGCTTCAATTTTATGCGCGTCCATAGAGTAAAAAAATCGGGCATTATTACCTAAATTATGCTGGCGTAGCCTAGGTGGAGAGGCCAGCACGGTCTACGGATATGGATCCGATTGAGGACGTATGGCACATCAATGGGTGAACGGTACGAGTTAAACCTCCAGCTCCAAAATCTGTTCAGGAGCTCGAGTTGGCGCTACTGGAGGAGTAGGAGAATATCCCACAGGAAATGATTGACAATCAAAATGCAAGCATGGAATGGCGTATCCAGGCCCTCTTGAGATCCATAGAAGGCATTAAACGCTTTTAACATGGCATTTCTTAAGTAAAAATGGAGAATTTAACTTAAAAAATTACTACTGAAATTTCAAAGATTTTCTTAATTTTTGATTTTTGCTGATTTTTTTTCTTTTTACACGATTTCATGCCCTAAATTTATATAGATTTTATTTTTTAATCATCAATTATTAAATTAATAAAGAAATATATAAAAGTAAGCGAATAATTTACAAAAAAACTGAATATTTTGTTATGTTCCGCTAATTATGCCGGTGTGTATATTTTAGGCGGGATGTTATCGACATTTTTTATCGTATTACTCCATCTCGCTTTAATTAATCCCAATCTCAATGAGACTGAAAATTAGATTCTTTCGATAAGAACCGTGGAGAGCGAATAAGTTAGAAAATATCAAAAAGGAATATTGTGCTCAAAATTGAACTGGCAATACGCCTCGGTTTCGAACGAAATCTTTAAATGACCTGCAGTATTTACTACTATATTTTGCAAGTATTTTACAATGTACATGTGAACCTGTAGGTTGAATCTTACTATGTATTTTAAGACCTTAACTTTTTTTGCGTAGTTTTTGTAATATAAGCATAAATATAAATAGCGAGCAGGATGCTACCAATTGCTGCAGTGAGCCAGTGACTACCTACTACAGTTATTTAAACAAACAATAATTAATATTTCCTCTTTATGATGTCAATATTATATTTTAATAGACAAACACGATTAAATAATAATGTTTGTCTATGAAGTCAATTAACCTAGAGGTATCGCTGAAACAATCCTACAACTTATCATAGTTTTCCGCTGAACCACGCTACATCTATCTTGGGATAGATTAGGCTGGACAACGTTGACATCAACAAACTTTTGTTTTTTTCCTGGAAATCACATTGTTTTCGGCTGATATTATAACCAAAATTGTTGTTGTTTGTCGACTTCTTTTGGCCTCTTATGTTAAGGCCTCCATATATAGGGAGGCCAGTGGCTCCGGCCAGTCTTATCGCAGGCCGACATAAAACAGGTCCGGTCAGGACAGCCTGCGTAATTTTGACCGGATTCGATCGGCCTTCTTTATATGAAGTGAATGCATTTTAATCAACTCAAAATTCACTAAAGTACGAGCCAATTTCGACTTGCTCATATAAATAAAGTTCGTTAGTTATGAAAGGGTAAAAGTAGGTCCTGCCAAATGCTTCATGTAACACGTCATGATTACAGCCAACCTTTTCTATGAGCTCCAACTTAGCGGGCACGCTGTAGTATTGTATTGAGTACTTAGTAAAAAAATACTCTAACATATGTTTTGAAATCTCTAATTTCTATTGTTTTATTCTGTACGTCACTATTAACCCTTCCGTTGTGACGTCACGGCCAATTCCACCTTTCGTGGGTAACATTTGTTTACAAAACTACACAGTAAATGGTATGGGATGGGTTGAATACAGATTGTTGTATATTTTGCGGTCTTGTTCACTGAATTCCTTTTAAAAGTATTACAGTTATAATTGGTTCAGTAGTTTGGAGCGTGGCTTTTGACTCGGAGGACGTGGGTTCGATTCTGTGTAGACAGAAATCAGAATGTTGTTAGAAGTTTGGTTTGGTGATAGGTGCAAGTTAGTAATCTGATTGTCTGACAGGCAATTAATGATCCACGCTTAGGGGACGTGTGTATATTTCTTGCGTTGGCAAAGTGTTATTTCAGTTTAGTAAGGTTGATCACCTGATTGTCAGACAAGAAAGATGATTCTTGCATCTTATGCGTATGTGAAAATTCAGTTCTGTGCCTAGTCTCTCGTTGGTCTCGCTGGTGTCTGTCAGACATCCATCCCATTGGTTTACAAGCATAACTGCTGTACTCAGACTTCAAATCCAAATATTAATTACTTAACTGTAAGTAATTAAGGACGCTATTACATATGTCAGCGATTTTCCGGTACCATTTTAAAGAATTAGGAGTCAAACTGCGAGGATATTTTGGTTTCAAATGAAAGATAATATATTCATCTCCACGACTGTACCATAAAAATTCTATAGCCGCATACAAAATTTTCACATAAAATACGTTTTAACCATCACAATAATCGCAAAATATGAAATAAAGCGGCCAAGTGCGAGTTGGACTCGCCCATGAAGGGTTCCGCAGCAGCAAAAAGGTTTATTTTTATGAAATTAAAATATTTTTGATTTATTTTTATATTTCAGTCGATTTAATGAAATTTAGATTAAGGTTTACTATTTATGACGTATAAAAAAAACTACTGGCTAGATCTCGTTCAAACCAATTTTCGTTGGTAGTTTTTATAGTAATCTACATTATACATTTTTTTTTAGAATTATCATGCCTCTACTTTAGAAATTAGAGGGGGGGGGACACACATTTTTCCACTTTGGAAGAGTCTCTCTCGCAAACTATTCAGGTTAGAAAAAAATGATATGAGAAACCTCAATATGATTTTTGGAGACCTATCCATAGATACCCCACACGCATAGGTTAGATGAAAAAAAAAATTTTTGTTTCAGTTGTACTTTACTATTTATGACGTATAAAAAAAACTACTGGCTAGATCTCGTTCAAACCAATTTTCGTTGGTAGTTTTTATAGTAATCTACATCATATATTTTTTTTTAGAATTATCATGCCTATACTTTAGAAATTAGAGGGGGGGGGACACACATTTTTCCACTTTGGAAGAGTCTCTCTCGCAAACTATTCAGGTCAGAAAAAAATGATATGAGAAACCTCAATATGATTTTTGGAGACCTATCCATAGATACCCCACACGCATAGGTTGGATGAAAAAAAAAATTTTTTGTTTCAGTTGTACCTATGGGGACCCCTAAAATTTTTAATATTTTTTCCATTTTTGCATCAAAATCTTAATGCGGTTTACAGACTACATCTGTTCACCAAGTTTCAATAGTATAGCTCTAATAGTTTCGGAGAAAAGTGGCTGTGACATACGGACGGACGGACAGACAGACAGACAGACAGACAGACAGACAGACAGACAGACATGACGAATCTATAAGGGTTCCTTTTTTGCCATTTTGGCTACGGAACCCTAAAAAAATGGGGTCTGATTAGGTACCTTAATATCTAAATACACTGAACTGAGGAAAATAAATATACAAAAAAAATGTTGCTTATTTAGTCCTCTATAGAGTCCGTTAAAAATTTTATATAAAAATAAACAACTTTTCCAGATATAAGAAAAATAAGAAAATTTCTCAAATTTTTCATATACATTTTCGCCATATCAAGAACGCGGCGAACATCGTAACCGCCACCATACAAGGCGCGCTATGTGAATCTTATTTTAATGTCATTAACGTCGATATTCGTACTTACAGACATCCGACCTGCTAATTCTCCGGTTGGAGTATCCTTAAATGAAGATATTGACATAAGCTTCATATATTATCTCCCAACCTCTTCATTAAATTATGATGAAGTTCCATCATCATTATAATATTATGTTTCTGAGGGTGGATTGTACGGTGCACCAGAAGCGTAGTTAAATTATTAATGTTAAGGTTATCGTCAATTATGGCGTCCATAATGGACTTTTACTAGGTATTTGACAGTTCATTTGACTTTTGTTATAGTAAAAGTTAAAGTAAAAGTAAGTTGGTGCAACCCACTCTAAGGCCCGCTCGCGCAGATCTGGGTTCTAACCCCGGATCAAACGTTTTCTCTTTCGTAAATATATATGAAAAATGTAACACACTATTTAACCCGGTATTAATTACTTGAACCTGAATCTGCGCAAGTGGACTTAAGTGTGGTTTGCACCAGAGCTGCGTTTTTAGAGCTTATAGAATGACTATAAAATATAATTCTGGGAATGGTTTAAGCGCACCGACTTTATCTTCGCAACGCAGCTCCGGTGAAAATGCACCCTTACTCATGTTATCTAACTAGACGGAAGACCGTCATAACTGGCGAGAGATCAGACGCACTTAGGAAGAGAGAGAGATGCTCTTGTGTATTGCGCACACTTGGGTAATCATGTAGGATCCATTATTAGGCAGATGCAATATGCGCTAATTGGTATTTAAACTAAAAAATATACACTTTAATAACACCGAACGTGATTTCCATCTTAACTGAAATGAGATTTTCAGCAAATTCCAAACAGACTCCAATATCTGCAGCGAAGGGGATCCCAAATTGTTCCCTAATGGAGGACCGGAGGTACCCCAGCTGCGTTTTATTGACGATTTTAAATTAATCCCTGCAGATTACATTGCAGAAGATTTCAATTTCATACAACGTCTATTATATATTCTGTGACAACGTTCCGATATTACAGTACATTTTTAGTTTTCTTTGGACTTTTAAATACCTACATTAGACTATCTTTTTAAATATTATTGTAGTTCGTCCTACTGGAATAGGAAAAATGAGAAAGAAAGAGTGCTCTCTCCGTTTTTCTATAAGCTGCACACACATTAGGGCACTATAAAATTACTGCTATGTTGCTAACCTGGTTTCAACGTAACCAACCACCGTCACTGAAACCAGCGGTGGAGGAATTATTGATAGGATACCCAATCTTTTTATAACTACTTATATTTTAAAAGATTCTTTTCTCAATTTCGGCTAGTCCTTTTTAAGATACGGATGCCTTCACTTCACAAATATTTACTGAACACCCGAAACGAAACAAGTGGCATATGAAAATTGAGGCTATATTTATCTGTAACACCAATGAACCGAAAAGATAGGGAATTCGATTCCTTAAAAGGGTACTTGACGATGTGAAGGGGAAAACGTAAAATTTACTCTAGACCCCATTTCGTAATGAAAACTGATTACTTTTGCTGTATTTTTACTGAAAGTATTATATAGTAATACCAAATCGTAGTTTTAGTTTTTTATTCACGATTTTGCTTTGTTTTTATTTGGCGATATACTTTTAGAGATGGTCAAAACTTTTAAACTTCTATCAAGACACGATACCTAATCGAAAATTCGTAAGAAAGTTTCAGTTTATTCAGATCCATATTAATAATTCCTTCAAGCCCCAAGCGGCCGCATGCGGCCGCAATAACAATAGATAAGTTGTTTTTCTCACGATCGAAGGATGAGGAGTCCACACCGCCCTTTTTTTCCATACAATATATGTTGTCCCCTGTTTTCTCCCTGGATAATGCCGGTAGACTATAGAGTTATAATTTTTTTCCTGAATATCTATGGCCGCTAATACAATATCTCTATGTTTTTTTTTTTCATAATTTAGTTATTAAAAGACTAACATAAAAGATACAAACGTTCGAAAACCCAAAAAAACGGCCAGATTTTCAGCTGTGTTTAAACATCCCCAGAAAACCGATTTGGCTAGATTATACAAAAAAAAAACATAGGAATGCAGCTCAAGCCTTTCTTTAATCTTTAATGAAAAAAGTACTTAAATCTGTTAAGTTTTGGAGAAGGAATCAGGGGAGAACGAATCGTTGATTTTCTGCAGTTGTCTCTATCGCGCTCTGCGGTATTAGCTTGAGGTAAGGGAGACAGCAATAGATATTACAAGTACTTTTTTTCATTTCTCTTGACCTTGGGGTATCCTCTTATGGCACCTAAGCGTGCCAAATAGTATCTATATCGTATATATTATAAAAATGGATTTTCAAATGTGTTAGTCGCGCTAAAACTCGATAACGGCTGAAACGATTTGGCTAATTTTAGTCTTAAAATAATCCTAAATCCAGGGAAGGTTTTTAAGTGACACGAAGTTCACCGGGACAGCTAAATTATAATAAACTTAATATTATATTCGTGTGCTCGATGCAGCTTTTCGCTGGCTGGCATTAATCCGCACCTAAATATTTATTGACCCCAAAAAATATGAAATTGATATGATAATGAACATAAACTATCATGCACAAATATGAAAATGTCACCATATCCCGTAGAAATGATGGAATAAGTTATGCCGGCTCTTGCGGCGAATGGGGCATAGAGGATGGGGGAATGGGTACAGAGGATGGGGGATATGGAGTATGGAGTGCGACGAATGGGGTATAAATAACAACGCACTTGTTACAAATCCTATTACTTCAGTATTCGGGAATAGTGTGAGAAACTAAACACGTCACTTGTGGTGAATGTCAGTTTGATAAGGATACGATGTGGAGATAAGAAATCTGTTTATTTTGAGGATAAGTTTAGGGGATAAAAAGTAGTCAACGAAGAAATTCAGCCACATATGAAGGTGCGTGAAGGGATTTATTCACGCTTGATCCGCTGAAATGATTTTGAAAAGTAGTAGATACTTTGAGCCCCGAAAAAAGACATGAGAAAGTTTTTATGCCGAAAAACTTTACGTTTCTAGCATGAAAAGATAACAGGCAGCATAGGATTAAGAAATTAATGGATCGGGCATTTATTACCTTTATATTATTTTAAATCTAGTGTTTTCTAACATTGCATAGTTTAATTTTGTAAAATATACGGATTAGACGTGATAAACGAAGTTTCTGGCAACATATTTAAGTAATACAAAATTGTAAATATCTATACATATAATAAAACTGTAGAAATGTGAATTCTGTACATTAAAGATATTCAAAAAATAATAAGCAGGGGGTGTTACTACATCGCTATAGAAGCCAAAACTGTGGTTAGTTTTTTGTCTGTCTGTCTGTCTGTCTGTCTGTATGTTTGTTCTACTATCACACGAAAACTACTGATCCGATTTGAATGCGGTTTTCGCAAACATATTTGTCTTCGTCCAACTTAACATCTGGTGTATAAAATTTTTCCCCCCCACCCCTCTAAGGGGACGAAAGAGGTGGTTAGATTTTGTATAACTTTAAATGGCAAAACAACGTTTGCCGGGTCAACTAGTCGCCAATAAGCCTGAAAAAAGCCTTTATCTATACATATAATAAAACTGTAGAAATGTGAATTATGTACATTAAAGATATTGTAAAATTATAAGCGGGGGGTGTCACTAGATCACGATAGAAGCCAAAAATGTGGTTAGTTTTTTGGCTGTCTGTCTGTCTGTCTGTCTGTACGTTTGTTCCACTATCACACGAAAACTACTGATCGGATTTGAAAACGGTTTTCGCAGATATATTTGTCTTCTTCCAACTTAACATCTGGTGTATAAAAAAAATTCCCCCCACCCCTCTTACGGGACAAAAGAGGGGGTGAGATTTTGTATCAACTGATGGAGTAGAAATACTTTAAATGGCAAAACAACTTTGCCGGGTCAACTAGTAGCTTTATGAAAATAAAGTTCTAATTAAATTTCATCGCTGGAATTATTAACAAGTTGTTTTAAAGGGAAAATTCTAAGACAGTGGGCGGCGCGCGGCGCCCCGAGCCTCAACAACAGATAAGTATCATCCCAGTAAATAATTCATGTGTGTGAAACTTGGATGAGCGGTTTTGTTGTCTTTTTGTTTTAGTTTGACCTTGAAGTATGTAGGGAACGTGCGCCACCACTGGTGCCAATCAAAACATGTACGTTTACGTTATAATTACCGAACTGAGTTACACACCAAGAGTTCTTGAACGTTCCCTGTAATATGCTATAAAATGCACTTACTCAATATTAGTGCTCAATATTCATAGCTAGGTATGTTTGGTATAATATGAAGTTTATAAATAAGAGAGATACTCGACAATATTCTTTTACTTGAAAAATAAAAGTCTATTTTGTTTCATTCTCTATCGGTTAAGAGAAAGCGTTGAAGACAAAAATTGTTTTACTTTCCAAGCGTTAATGAAAAAGTGTCTTGGTGTAATTGAAATAATTTCTAAATGGAGAAACAATGTTGACAAATGAGCTGTCAGGTCGCCTGCTTGTAAGGCATTATCCACTTCATCAGCCGCTAGCCGCGAGCAACAAGTCCGAATGAAAAAGTGAAAAGTTCAGAACATTCAGTCTGAATGCGCTTAAGGTGCACCATGATGTTGAAAATAATCGGGACAAGTCTAATTTTTCATTGCTATATTTTTAGAAATGCTTAAAAATTCGCCAATAAGTTTATCTGTGGCGTGGGAACTATTATAGATTTTTTCCATATTATCTCCACAACCAATATTGTGTCAATTAGTAAGCGCAGAGAAATATCTTCTTATAACTTTAATATCAATGTTAGATTCTATGCAATATTTAAAATTAATAATTGTTAACTTCTAATCTTTGAAATTGTTATTAGTTTTAATCATCAATAAAATTTACGAAATTGGTATATTACACTGGATGGTAATATTATGCGACGATCAAAATAAATAATTTGTTGCTAATAACTTAAATAAACTAATGCTAATTACTTAATAAAACTAATTTGGGCTTTTCCGACGTACAGCTGACCAATGAAAATGTAAAAGCTGTAGCCAGAAATTGTTGTATGATATAATAAAAAAATGTCTGTTACAAAAATATTACGTTAAAATAATTTTAACATTATAATTATTAATATGATGTGTTATAAGCTATAACTTATATCAAAAATTTCTCCGGGCATTTTTTTATGATATTCAGGCTGCGCTTTTTTATCCGCTAAGCTCCAACTATGCGGTCACAATACATCTATTGTTCTAGTTTCCAGCCTTTGTCTACAGTTTCGTTACAACGGCCACTTGTTACTCGCCGATGGATCAGCCCCTTTACTCAGCTGTTCAACTGTCGTTCAGCTGTGAAAAAAAATAAAGGCTCTGTTATCACTTCGACTTTCATTGGCGTTTGTAAAGGCTCTGATTGAAATACTAGCGGTACTCATATAGAATACTACAGTTGAAATGTATTTGTATATTATGTAGTGTATGTATTTACTGGATAGTGAACTTAGGGCCCCCGCAGATATTATACAATTTTTAGTTGTACAACTAAAGTCAACTACAATTTTTAAATGAAAAAAATAATATGAGAACTTTATTAATTCGAGATAAAAATGTGCAAGGTGACAATATTTAAAATGTAATAAGCGTTCTCTGTAAAAATACAAAGAAAACAATACACCTTTTAAGCGTGATTACGTTTAGAAAATTTTCCCGCCTGTCATGACTTTCTTGACAGACTGTAGTTGTACAACTAGAAATTGTATATCTGCGGGGGCCCTTATACTATTATCATTTTTATTATGTACTAGCTGTCCCGGCAAACGTTGTTTTGCCATTTAAAGTATATTTTCTACATCATCAGTTGATACATGTTTTACCCCCTCTTTTGTCCCCTAAGAGGGTGTGGGGGGGAAGGTCATACACCAGATGTTAAGTTGAAAAACACAGTTAATACCTAATATGAAGTAAGTCCACTGAAGAAAAAAGTTGTATACAAAATCTGACCCCTCTTTGGTCCCCAGAGAGGGTTGAGAGGGGAGGGGGGGGGGAGGATTTTTATACACCAGATATTGAGTTGGAAGAAGACATAATATATCTGTGAAAACCGTATGCAAATCTGTGAAAACCGTATGCAAATCGGATCAGTAGTTTTCGTGTAAAAGAAAAAAGTTTGATACAAAATCTGACCCCCTCTTTTGTCCCCTTAGAGGGGTGGGGGGAAAAAATTTTATACACCAGATGTTAAGTTGGAAGAAGATAAATATATCTGCGAAAACCACATTCAAATCGGATCAGTATTTTTCGTGTGATGCTGGAACAAACATACAGACAGACAGAAAGAGTGACAGACAGACAGACAGACAAAAAACTAACCACATTTTTGGCTTCTATAGCGATGTAGTGACAAAGGTGTAATTTCGGGTGTCATTTCATATCTTTTATGTACAGAATTTTCATTTCTACAACAGAATATTGTCTTCCTCCCGCACGCGCTTTGGTGACGCCCATTATCGTAATATTTTAATTTCGCCATAATTTCAAAACCAAACGTCCAATTTTAATCATTCAAAGACCAAATATTATCTACATAAACTGTACTTAGTGATAAAATAATTTATTTTGATAAGGATTAATAGCGTGAGTAAAATATATCCGTTTAAATGTAGTCCAAAAAAAATTCAGGATTTTTAAATAAATAAATGGTTATTGTGCCTCACTCGACATAGATAGGTATAGTGTATCGCGGACTTTTTTGTAGATATTTATAAGATCTACAATTACTTAGAACATTTTATGGTTCTATCTTTTATAGTTTAGGCAGCGTACGCAAAATAAGTAACTTTTCTAGCTGATTTTTTACACCTTGCGTCCGAAAAACTCAAATATCTTACGGAACCCTACTTTTTTCCAAAATAAAATGTAGCCTATGTTCAGCAGAAATAATGTAAGATTCCAATAGCAAAAGAATTTTTCAAATCAGTCCAGTAGTTTCGGAGCCTATTCGACTCAAACAAACAAACAAACAAACAAACAAACAAAAAATCAAATCTTTCCTCTTTATAATAGTAGTGTAGATAATAATCCATCGATTCTGAAATCGCACAAGGCAAATAGGTAAAAATCATTAATAATGACCAAATGTGCGTCCCATACGCAGCGACTTTCAATTTATAATAATAAAAAAATATTAATATTATAACTGCTGTGCAGTAGGACGTAGGTCCTAGGTAAATTTTAGCAAGTAGCTAATTAGTATAATATTTCATTTCATTAACTCGGCATATTATAAGGACTGGGCAACAGGCCAACTTAGCAATGTCGGCCTGTCGGCGTTACAACACAAGCTAATTAGCACCCTGTTAGTACTTACTTAAGGTTGAAACTCGTGCTTTGTTGTAGAGTAGTTGTAAGTACTCTTTAATTAGGCATAACAGCACTTTGTGATGTAGGTCTTGCATAATATTTTTGTTATGACTAGGGCAGTTGTAGTATTTTATTGCAAATATTTTGTTAGGGCTCTGTATACGCTGGATTTTGATCGGCGCGGCGATTCTATAACGATGCGATAACGAAAAAGTCTTGGCTAAATAGCCGGACTCGTTTTGTGCATTCCCGTGTGTCCACTGTCCACGAGTTCGATCAAATCGGCCTGCGATCAGTACAAATGGGTAGGTCGGTTTTTCCTGTACATAATATACTGCGTGACTGGTGAGACATGTTCAATACTCGAGGACGTGATATTTGGCTATTATATTTGGAATAAAATAATTAAGAAAAATAATATCAATTGATCACTGAGTAAATGTAGCTTAAAGTTAAGTAATTTTTTACCCAACGCGTCCATCACCGCGAGCAGGAGGGGTAGTGGTGTGGTGTTTCTTTGGTAGCGTTACGTAAGTGTTACGGCCGGGACACATTAACACGATACGATGTCGTGTCGTACCACGACGCGACGTCGTGTCGTATATCGTGGCACGTCACGATGTCGCGTCGTAGTTTTTTACGATGCTCGTTGTGGATTCCCACGACACGACGTCGCATCGTGACACGACGCCGTCGTGGTACGACACGACGTCGTATCGTGTCCCGGCCCAGTTTAATCCATCACTATCTCCCAGGGATCCGCAGGACTAATACGTCAATAACTTGCGATTATCTCACCCTTTCATATTTTAACAAGGGTAGTGGGTACATTATCCTTTTACGTCATTCTTATCTTTTACTATAATATTAGAGCTATAATATTGTAATAGTCATAAATTTTAAAATAGTATACCTACTCAACCTAGTTAGTCCTCACTAAAACTATAAAATATATGAAAGTGTGTATTCTCTCCCGGTATTTAATCTCAGAGAGACTTTTGACTGTTGAACCAAAAACTTCTTAGTTTTTCATAATAATTATGTATTTTCTGACGGCGCTTCTTGAGTGTAAATAACTATAAAGGGCCTAAACATAAATAAAATAAACATAAACAGCTGTTTCACCACTTCCTGATAAAGTGCCGGATGGGCTATCCACAACTTTTCGCTGCCCTAGTGCTTGAATGGCCAATCGACCAATTTTACCAAAATAGACTTTTTATTTCAAAATAATAGTAACCCTGATTACGCACTTTACAATATAAATATTTTTTATTTTACTTGCATGTAACTTGCTTTTTTAGCAAAAATAAAATATCCAATCTCCCATATAAAAACTGTTTTAAGTGCTTGAGTAGTCTAACTCCATATTTTGCTCAAATGAACGCATCCAAATATCCATCTACGGTCTTGTTTGTCCAATATCCATCGACCGACCAATCACGGTCAAGCATTTCGAAGGTCACGCGCACGTCACGCGACGCCATTTTGTTTGTTTATTACTTATTATTTGCTTACTACGATAAATTTAAAAAATTTAATACTTTATATGCTTCAAAATGTCTGTAACAACGAACAAAATGGATTTTAAATTGGTCTAAATTAATTTGGAAAGGTACGTTGCCAGTTTCTTGATATATTCTTTTGTTTCAATTTTGTTTTAGTATTCGAAGTTACTTTAGGGTAAATACAGGGTGATTATTTGTAAGTACTTAATAAATAATTTATTACCTTGTCACATCTAAGCCATGATCTTACTATTTTAAACCGACTTAAAGAAAGTAGGTTCTCAGGTTGACCTCTATGTATGTATGTATGTATGATGTATGTTTGTCCGCAATTATCACTCGTTTGGCTGAACCGATTCTGATGCGGTTTTCAGAACAATATTTGTCAATAATTCAACCTTAACTTCAAAGCGTTAACGCACACATTACTTCTGACAATTTAAAATGGCGCACGCATTCACGCAAATTCGCGCGAATGCGCTTGACCAACGCTGATTTGCCTCGCAGAAGTAATGTGTGCATTATGCCCTGGATTTAAGGTTAAAAATGCTATGTTCAGTTTTGATAATTCGCTTCGATTCTGCGCTAACATAAATTGACCCTAAATGTGACAAATCTTGTTCTGAAAACCGCATCAGAATCGTTTCAGCCAAACGAGCGATAATTGCGGACAAACAAATATCATACATACATACACACATATACACGGCCATATACATTATATAATAATTTTATATAAAAATTAAACATACTGTATAGCGAACATGGTGGTATTTTGGACAAACAAGCACTAAACTGGCACGTTGTTTTAGAGAACTATCTCCATGTCGTTGTGCTCAATATCCATATACATAATTATGTCGAAAGAATTTTGGCCAATCTCCAATAATTAATTGAAATTTAATGAGTGCTATGGTTATTATTTTCAATTACTATTTCTATACATATAAAGAAATACTACATTTTTCTAACTCAGCAAAAGTTTTATATATTTCTAATAATAACCATAAGTAATTTAAAAAAAACGTCTCCTGTAAAATTTGCTCACTGGTCGATTGGCCATTCAAGCACTAGGGCGGCGTTTTATCACAGATTCTCTTTACTCTATCTCTCAAGTTAATTGGTGGATGGCTTATCCGGCACTTATCAGGAAGTGGTAAAACAGGCATTCCGTCTACCATAATATAATTTATTATTATCATCCAGATATTTTGCACATCCTACCTCTTCTACCTATCTTTTGTCCGAATTTTTTTCCGCCATAAAAACATGCTACGTGCCTGAAACGGTTGTATTTATTCCACGAATATCAATTTAACAGCGTATGGCTTTTATTGGCCATCAGAACCTAACGACCGAACTATCAATTCTAAAATCATTTTTAATTTTTTTATGTACATAGGCATGTTAAATATTTTTTTCCTCTATTTTATGTTAGACGACATAATGCAGATTATTTATAAACGATTCAAAGCTCGATTTTGCAAATATTAAAAAAAAACAACAAAGATACCTATTGACTCTTTCTTTCCGACAGTATACAATAATTATTGCACTTTGGTCCCCTTAGAGGAGTGGGAGGGGAGATTTTTATACACCAGATGTTGAGTTAGAAGAAGACAAATATATCTGCTAAAACCGTATGCAAATCGGAAAAGTAGTTTTCGTGTTATATACAAAAGTTTGATACAAATTCTGACCCCTCTTTTGTCCCCTTAGAGGGATGGGGGGAAATTTTTTTATACACCAGATGTTAAGTTGGAAGAAGACAAATATATCTGCGAAAACCGCATTCAAATCGGATCAGTAGTTTTCGTGTGATGATGGAACAAACATACAGACAGACAGACAGACAGACACACGAAAAATAACCACAGTTTTGGCTTCTATAGCGATGTAGTAACACCCCCTGCATTAAAGATATTCAAAAAATATATTTTTTAAATATCTTTAATGTACAGAATTCACATTTCTACAGTTTTATTATAATATGTATAGATATGAGGGATCGTTCACACAGCGATTCATAAGAACCTATTGATCGGATTTTATGGTAGAGGCGTTTCGGCTAAGGGTTTGAATAAGGAACGATGCCTTGAGCCCTTATAGGCTTTTGTTTCGTTTGATTTACTTAAGGGATACAATAAAGTGACTGCACCATCTCCAAGGGTTTTTAAACCATAGGCTTGGAATGTTTCGCTAAGGTTGAGAGTTTGAGTTAAAGTTAGCCTGGGCTAAATTTGAAGTTATTAAGTTATTTTTTCTCGTATTTCTGAAAGGGTATTTTATAACAGGGTTAGTTTTAATTCGAATCGGTGCAAGTGGGTCTTAACGTAAAAATGAAATGTGAAACAGGCGTAAAAAAAAGTTTTTAAATATTATGTTATTGTTTGGAACTAAATTTTCGTCCGTAGGTTATGACCATCCCATTGTATCCTAAATATTGTTGTACTGAATAGGATAAAATCTTGTATTATTGGTTTGGGTATGATGGGTTTCCCAACAAGATAATATTTTGGTTATCGTCTAGTAAACTGCCAAAATTTTTAGGCTTCGAACAAAGCTTACTCAAACTCATTTAGCTCTCAAATTCAATTCGTTCTGCATATTTAAAATTGAACCAGGGGTACGAAACATTTTGGAAAATAATTTCATCCCGCATTTTCTTTCCGTAAATAATATAGATCAGCGAAGTCCGCGTCCTGATATCGTGAATTGAAAGCAATTGAAGTTCCCCATAGATTTGATAGTGAACTGTCACAAACTGTCGCCTGCTCCAGTGGTCAGTGAGATGCGAAATGCTTTTAAAATAACGTCTGGGTGGATTTAGAAGAAAACAGTAGTATGTGGCTGCTTCAAGTTGTGAAAACTGTCTATCGGGTGTAAAACGTATTTTATTGATGGAATAAAAAATAATCTACCTATGTCCTCTTCTAGGGCAGGTTGATCACAAGGGCGGTCTTATCGCTGTGAGCGATCTCTTCCAGGCAACCCTGCGAGAGAGGAAAATTTATATTAAAAAAATAAAATAATAAAATAAAATAAAATCATTTATTTCGGGCTTCTAAGACCCATAGCATTACATTAATTACAATTAAAAATTTCGTTACATTCATCATACATACATCATTAGTCATTACATTAAAATTAATCATACATTTAAATTTGATTTAGCAATTAAAATTGTACAGATAAAATTATGTATAAATAAAATAATAAAAAGAATTTGTCAAAAAATAGATACAATAAAATTAAATTAAAATTGTACAGATAAAATTATGTATATATAAAATAATAAAAAGAATTTGTCAAAAAATAGATACAATAAAATTAATCAAAATCAGTCAATCACATTAAAATATGATTGTCTGACAAGTAAGATGATCCATGCGTCGGATGGGTATGTAAAAAGTCGGTCCTGCGCCTGATCTCTCGCCAGTCGTGTCGGTCTTCCGTCCCACGGGGTTATGAGAGTAAAGGAATAGAGAGTGCTCTTGTGTACTGCGCCCACACTCGTTTCAATGAAACCGGCCACCGTCACCGAAACCGGTGTGGGGAGTATTGTCATAGCGTGATGGTTCATTATTATTATTGTTTTATTTTCATTTTAAAAATACAGCCGACTTTACCTAGTACTATATTCACAGTGTATAATAATTTTTACGATAAATTTAGAAAACGAAACTGATTTACAAACTCTATAATATGATATTGAAAAAGTTCTGCGTCATTAGTTGATCCTATCACTCATCAGCTAAGTCTGTTACGGTGATGAGGGAGAATGGATTATATCATCGGGGAATTAGGACTGAGGCGTACAGGCCTTCGATAGATCGAGACCGTATACCGTATAAAGTAGTAGACCTGGATCCTAGAAAGATAAGACATAACTTACTCTCTGATGGATGAAACCATAGGTTCTTAGTAGTGCCTCGTGTACTTAGAATACCTGCGTGTTTGTGGAGCTCTACGTGTGACACCAGTAGCCCTAGCACGGCGACCAGTAGAAATGCGAAAGTATAGACAAACTGTGGACCTAAACTTAAGGTGTCGTTCCGATCTTTACCGCGCGGCTAATCGCGACCGACAAAAATTCAATTAAAATGCCTTTTTATGACAGACTATAGTATATGTCATAGAATAGGATATTATTTGAATTTTTAGGACTATAGTCTGTCATAAAGTGGCATTTTAATTGAATTTTTGGAACGAAAAAAGATCGGAACGGCACCTTAAGTTTATCTCCACTGTTTGTCTATATACTTTCACATCTCCACTGGTCGCCCTGCTACGGCTACTGGGAAGGTACACCGTTGTGGACTGGCTCTAACTTGTTTTTATGGCAATTGAAATCTAGATTTAGATTTCAATTGCCATAGAACAACCATAATATTTTAGTGGACAGTACTCGTTACATGTAATATTGTGTTTTTTGCCTTACGACATAATATTATTGTGTTGTTGCAGTCGTGATTACTATAAAGTGTGATATTAATCATGTTTTGAGTATTGATTGTATTGTGTTTACTGGCCAATTAAAAATGACATGAAAATAGGCAAATGTCTGTCATTTGCCTATTTTTCGTATTTTAATAAAATGTAAGTAGAAAGTAATATTTATTTAATACAACCCAAAGAAATATCTACATTAAAGCCCGTCACAGACTTAGCTATAATATATATTAATATACCGTACTAAACACACTGAGACCAGAAATATATATTATAGCTGAGTGTGTGGTCACGCGAAAATTGTATAGAAAATATATTATAGTAATATGCCTAGCTATAAATATATTAATATATATTATAGCTAGGTCTGTGACGGCCTTAAAGTGTGTTTCTAAAATATTATCATCTACTAATATACTCACACATTTCCACTGGCTGGGTTTTATTAGGATCCCGCTAAATGTTACAATACCTCATTATGTCAAACGAAATTTATAATGAAAAAATTAATTTGGGAGGTAAAATATACGAAGGGTTTTCATAATAAGCTTTATTGTCGGGGGAAATAATTTGACACGAAACGGGCCCCAATCCCTGTCAATATTACAAAAATTATTCATCTAATGTTTTCCGACAAGTTAGGGAACCCCTGACCTAATTAGCTTTGTGTTTTGGAGACTGCGACGTTATACTTTAAGACTCTTTTTTAATATCCGGCCATTTCACACTGAGCCGAGACGAGAGTATATATATGAATAATATATAATAAACTAGAATATTATATTACTACAATGTTTCGACGCTAGAGGGCAGCACAAGCACAGAGAATAAAAGAAAAGTTATGTTCCAAGTTTGACAATGTTTCTGTCAATATTCTAGTGTATTGTCGGACTTTAGGGCATACATACTTTACGACCTACGTCGTGTGGAAGGCCACACGACGTATTTTTTGCGCACTGACGACGCGCGTTTTGATGCGCTCGTCTTCTGCGCGTTTTCATCTCGTTTTGGCAGATATAAAGTTTAAAACGTGTCGGCTTCCTTGCGCTTGCTGAGCGTTTAACTTGCGTTTGTATCGATACAAACGAGCGTAAAAAAGTCATGTGGAAGAGCCATTAGTCGGATTGTGAACTGTATTTATGCTAGTAACACCCTCTGCTACAACATTTGCATAATATTTTTAATTATATTACAATACTTTTCTGCGTGGCACATCCTAGCTTGTTTTGTTTGTATCTGAACTGACTTTAATATAATGCTTTTATGTTGTAAACCCAACTTGACTACAATATTATGCATATTGATTTTCCCGTTAATTTTTAAATAATTCGGTAGTAGGTAATTCTAAATTTCATATTAGACTGGCCTTTTAATTAAGAGTGGGTTGCACCGGCTTACTTTATCTACAATTTTAATTTTAACCATAACAAAATGTGAAATGAACTGTCAAATCCCTAGCAAAAGTCGCCATATTTGACCTTTAACTTTAACTACGCTTCTGGTGCAATTCACCCTTAGAGTGAGTTGCATCAACCTACTTTAACTAAAACTTTAACTTTAACCATAACAAAATGTGAAAAGAACTGTCAAATCCCTAGCAAAAGTCGCGATATTTGACGATAACCTTAACCTTTTAACTTTAACTACGCTTCTGGTGCAATTCACCCTTAGTAGTTAAAGTACTATACATCTTGACAGAATATATTAATTTTCATGCTCTTAAACCCCATCTGTCTCCATCGTAAACTATCCTTTAAATCACTGGAGTCATGGTGTCACCAATTTGACATCAACCAATGCATATTCACGTGCTGAAAAGCCTCGTCCGAGTGTAGTTATTCAACGGCATATTCCTGTCAACCGAATAGGCCGCTTCAAGCATATTTTAGCCTATTGAATACTCACAGTGAATTCCACCGGACACTAGTGACCTAAATATCACGCATATGCAAATAAGAGATCGAATTTACGGATATTGAGAGTCAACTACAGCTTTACAAAGTTTTTTTTCTTTGATTTAATGGACTGTAATGCGTCGTTATAATCAGTTATGTAATATTAAATTGGGCAGGTAATATTAAAAATCGGTCCACCCGTTTGGATTCTACGATGCCACAGACAGACAGACACACACAGACACAGACAGACAGACACGTCAAACTTATAACAACCCTCATTTTTGTCGGGGGTTAAAAATAACATAAATCTAATTTGTTTCACTGCCACGTCCCCATTATTTAATTCAAGTGACAAAAGGTTTTCTCAGATCTAAAGCAACTTACGCCATAAAAGATCATGCGTAAGAAGTATTATTATAACGATGGCTGAATTTCAGAAATAAGAATTATAATGAAATTTATATAATCATTGAAATTTCGCTTTCAAAAGCAATGTTTATAATAATAATGATATCTATGGACGCTTCACACTACGTCAGTCTGGACCCGTGCTTAGAATTATAACCTTATCGTATATCGTTGGTGCTAAGTACCTGAAGGACTTGTATTACCAGACAACGGAAATATATTATTATTTAATACTTTAATACCATACATAATACCATATTATATTTAAGTATTTTATTAAATCATACACATAATTATTAATACACTACATTAATAATTAATACACATCCAGACCCTTTTGTTTTGACCCAAAACTTTTTGTTCCGTCAGCGGGATTCGAACCCGCGACGCCCCGGCTTGAGCTGCCACACACTACCAATTGAGCCACAGAGGTCGTAAAATAGTATAGTTACGCAAAACCTTTTGACGGGTCTCAGAGACCCCTAAACTAAAAGTTAACAATGAGTTCATGTGGAAGGGATTTAAGTTAGTTATAAACTATCGTCAAAGCCTCTAAAAAGGCTGCTAATGCAAGAAATTATTTTCCGAACCAACGACGTGGAAAATATAACTTTATGAATTTCACTTTTCGATATGGTTATGAAGTTAGATTCTATGGAGTTTAATTAATATGTAAAGTTTTGGGTTCAAACAACATTTGACGTACCTATTAATTTTCTTTCTCTCGTGAAATTATCATAACAATTTTGATTATCTGTTTGTCTAGAAAGTTGCTAATTATCTGGAAGCTTTTGCGACCGACCTTAGAGCGGCCGCATTTGCCATGGATCATTTTGATCCGCTGTCAATGAACTACAAACAAGTTTCTTATGATTGTTTCTAATATTTGCTTCCATAGGATCACATTTCAACGTCGCGCTCATGAGATACTGTTGAACATTTTTAAATGAACCACAGTCTGGGAACAGACAGTGAATACCTCTTTAAAATAATGCATTGTATTGAATCGACCTGTCAATGTGAACTGACGAAAATACCTTAGAAACGAGTTCATAATGGCACTTCCTTTGCATCGGATTGAAATGATCTACGTGCTTTGCATACATTTTTATTATATATTTAAAAATTATAATATTAAAATATTATATATTTAAAAATCTTGTTTCTATCTTAGCCAAATCGTACACAACTAAGCTTTTAACGTGTTGCTTATTTACTCAGGCAAATTTATTCAATATCTCCATAATTTACATAATAATTCGGGTCCGGAACCCAAAATCCGCAAATCCCGGAAACCCCGCAACCACTGGACCTCTAAGTCAAACATAGGCGGTCTCTCAGACCCCTATATCCCACGGGATATCTAAGATTTCTATAACCCTTCTCTATTTGCTTGATCCCAAGACATTATCGAAATAATAGACATTTGCATACTAAATTGTTTATGGTAATATCAAATCCGATTGTTCTCGTAATTCTGTGGCGGACATTTATACTGTTGTTATAATTAACAATTAAAAGGCGGTCTCGTAGTCCGTAGACATCTACTAATTAGTATAGACTATAGACTATAGATGTATACATTTAAAATGAAAATATAATCATAGCAGTATATATATTAATAACTATACTTTACAATGTTCTTAATTCTTGCAATGAAAGAAAGATCCAAAATGTTAAAGGAGGATGGTGTAAATAAAAATAAGTTGTCTTTTTAAACTTTATAATAAAGAGTTGGCTGAGAAATTTTATCGCCCGATATTTTCCATTTTATAAACGACGAGGTACAATATCCTTCGTTTGGAATTTGATGAATGTTCGTGAAATATGTTGATGTAAACGAATAGGCTCATAAAATATTGTTCCCAGACGGGTACACGATTCACGCATTAAGTTTACTACACTAATAATTAAATTCATAAATAAATCGGAATATTTCGGTTAGGCGGTCTATCAGAACATGTTGTTGGCTATGTAACATACTTCTTGTAATTTAATTTGTGTATTTAAGAGGATACACCAAGGGGTAGAGAAATTGAAAATGGGTATTTTTAAAAATATGTATCGCTGTCTCACCAATCTCAAGTCTCCCACCGCAGAGCGCGATAGAGACAACACGACAAAAGTTATAATAAAAGAACAGAAAATCATCGATTCGTTGTCCGCTGATATTTTATTCTCCAAAACTTAACCGATTTAAGTACTTTTTTCAATAAGAATTAAAGCAAAGCTTGAGCTGTGTTCCTATGTTTTTTTTTTGTACATTCTAGCCAGTTTTGTTTTCTGGGAGTTTGAACACAGAGGAAAATCTGGCAATTTTTTGGGTTTTTGAACGTTCTTATCTTTTTAAATATTAAAATTATGAAAAAAAGAAAACATAGGGACATGCTAATAGTAGCTATAGATATTCAGAAAAAAATTATAGTTCTACCGGTATTATCCAGGGAGGAAACAGGGGGGACACCGTTTGTATGGAAAAATGGCTCTAGTGGTAGCTCCTAATATTCTATTTTTAATGTGTTTGTTTTTAGTGTTCCGTACCCAATGGGTAAAAACGGGACCCTATATTTAATTTTACTGTCCGTCTGTCCCTCTGTCCGTCTGTCTATCGGTCTGTCTGTCTGTATCTCAAAAGCCGCTATAGCGAGACTGCTTAAATTTTCAAAGATTGTGTATTTTTGTTTTTCATTAATAAATAGAGGAACATTCTAGAAATTTTATCACTAACTAGAAATTTTGCGCTAACATTCTCAATTAAAAAATCCAATAGTTATGCCCGTCGTATAAAACTATTCCGTCACTAAATTCAGGTTAGAAAAATACGAACATCACCCGATCACGTTTAAACGAAGAGAAAAAGTCCGCATCCGAAATTAAGTTCGTTCGGATTCGGCACGGGGGAGTTGATAGCTCTGCGGAGTGTTATTTTTGTATCGAAATTTCAACGCCAGTGATATTTTAATGCTTGATTTCCGCATGATCTTCTGCAGTGAGCAATGAGCATTGAGTCTTTATGCAGTAGTAATCTTTATCCGAGGCATTTTGTGCGATTTCGTGATTAAGAATGAAGAGCTGCTGTCAAAGGGTAAAAGGTAACTTAATAATAATTCACACATTCCTTATTTAATATAAATTAATAAATTTAAAAAAGCAGGAATTTTTCTTGATGAAATAATGATGATAAATTATAGCTTAGAACTGCACTTTCGATCAAAATCCGACCATCCATCTCCTACTGTAACTACTATCCTAAGAACAGTCACTTCAAAATTATATCACCCGTGTGTTTTCGTCAGGAACTTATCTTACTTAAAAGTGATAATACTTTAGTTAGGGTATGTACGTGTTCCTTGTAGAGAGTTCACTATGAAGTAGTAGCGTTAAAATTTCATATTTTTTTCACTTTTGTATGGGCAAGCACCCCAGCATCACGAGTTTCCCCATACAAAAGTGAAAAAAATGTTTGTCCTTCAGTACTCTCACTTTCACAGTGAACTCTCTACGAGGAACACGTACACACCCTAAAATATTAGCACTTAGTTTAGTAACACCTTGGCCCAATAACCTACCCTATTCCATGCAGCTCTTCTGATGCTGCGAGTGTCCATGGGCGACGGAAGTTGCTTTCCATCAGGTAACCCGTTTGCTCGTTTGCCCCCTTATTTCATAAAAAAAATACTTGTATAAAATCGTAAATTCTGTGGTTTACGAGTTATAACTTTTAAGGTGATACAAAAGTTAAGTCCAACGGGTATTCTGCCTAAACAACATTACTTTGTGCAGTATTTGTTCATAAAAATAATAATATCATAAAAATTTACGCCCGAAAAAATAACGAAAGGTAATTTTTTCTACTTTGATCATTCGTATGACCTGTCGTATGTCTTATTTATTCGAACCCATCAACAATTTTCTTCTAATACGATTACGGCCAGAAAAAAACAACTTATTTGATGTCGACATGTTCAAATGAATGTTTACGTACGATTGCGAATATCGGCGGAAGTGACAACGCTGGATAATTTAGACAGGACATTTTTAACTGTCGAAGGTAGAGTTATTTGTTCGCAAAGAAGAATTTCTATAAACTTGCAGCTTTAATTACTTAGGGCCAACCCACACGTACCACAACCACACGACAATCATAACCACAGTAGTTGCACAACCAAAACACGTGGTCGGGCGTATATTTCGTATTGCAAATGAACTGGACTGTTCACACGTACCACATTTTGCAGTCGTTGTCGGCCACTTGTGTGATACCGACCACATCACAACCACGGCCGACCACATCGCAACCACAAAGTTTCGTAGATGCAACGACAGTGCACATGACCGTCCGCGATAGATAGAAGACGATAAATACATACATTTTTTTTTATTAAATAAGGGGGCAAACGAGCAAACGGGTCACCTGATGGTAAGCAACTACCGTCGCCCATGGACACTCGCAACATCCGAAGAGCTGCAGGTGCGTTGCCGGCCTTTTAAGAGGGAATACGCTCTTTTCTTGAAGGTTTGTAGGTCATATAGGTCCGGAAATACTGCTGGTGACAGTTCGTTCCAGAGTTATACACATAATTTTGTGTACGAGAAATAATATATTATGTTAGTCAACGCATAAAAAACACAATGTCCAACATTTTTCAACCACCTGGTCACAACGTATCAGAGTAAGCTACAAGTAAACAACGTCTGAGCCCCGAAACGCTTCCAAGTAAATACAATATTCTTAATGAAGTTTCAGTAATAATGTGTCCGTGAGAGTACTGATATAGAGACGACACTCTATGACAGATAAATGACAGCTGGAGCGAGTGTCATGTTGACGTAGATATGACACTGAAATAATATCAAACGTCAGACAAAATTTCTTTCTTACATGTAGTAAAAAAGGCAATTTCAAGAAATTGCCTCAAAATTCTACAAGCATGTTTTGGCAGTTGGACGAATTCAAAATTAACACAGACATCTAAGAGTGGGTTGCACCAACTTACTTTAACAATAACTTTAACCATAACAAAAAGTCAAATGAACTGTAGTGAAATCCCTAGTGAAAATCCATTAGGGTGTGTTGCACCAGAGGCGTAGTTAAAGTTAAGGTTATCGTCAAATATGGCGTCCATAATGGATTTTTACTAGGGATTTGACAGTTCATTTGACTGTATAACATTATTATTATAGTTAAAGTTAATTGTGATGTGTCACTTAAGTTACATAATTACTATCTTTAATGTGGCCGAAATAACATTATGAAATTTATGAATTAAAGCTGATGAGGTTCAAAACTTTTTACAATCGATAGTGTGTGCTGTGCCCTTAAGGTGACGCCTTGATAATTTGGCTGTAGCGATGTCCATTTTTCTCAGCAATTACTAAAGCTAAGAAATCAAAGTTCACTGTCAGTATTCATCATGTCTTTGTCTTTGAATTACCCATAGCATAACACGATTGGTCAACTTTTATAACACAGAATAATCAATCAAAAAGACCTCTGTAAAAAAGGGATTCCTATTTTGCCAATAGAGGAGAGTGATATTTAAAGCTTCCAAAATTTGTACATATTAAATTGGTTCTAGTATACACTTTAATTTGTCCATAGCTTATATGAAATGTATTTATGGTTTTTAAATTACGCGACAAAAACCATTTCGTCGCTACGCCCTTTCAATTTTTTGCTGTTCCATTGCTTGTTTTCTATGAGAGAAAAAATAAACCGTACACGACACTTAGCACTTGAAAAAATTCAAATCGTTAAAAAGTTCATCATGAGTTAAATACATGCTGAATAAAATGAAGTGATCGATTTATTAAAAAAGTTTATTTTGTACAAATTGAGAGTCAAAACGTCACTTTATATAGAGCCTCAGTCACAGAATATATTTTATTATTCTATACTAGAAATATCAATTTATAACAGCGAGCGATCCATCACGCCCGCCCCAGACCTACAATGTCTAGATAGGGGTTAGTTTTATCTAGACTAGGATTCCTACTGTTTTAGGAAAAGGGTTTGACTTAAGCTATCTAGATTTTTTTCTACGCAATGTACTGTCACTGAAATACCGAGTTTTTATAATATTGTGAAAGTCGTACTAGAAAAAGAAATTGATTCATTGGCAGAGAGAGGAACTACCTAATTTGGTCGGGCTATGTAGCCTAACACGACTAATAATGACAAAGTATTCCGGCTGAATAACGTAGGTCCGGCTATGCTTTGAGCGCGGCGACCGAATCAAGGAATTTCGTAACGAAAAGCACGTAACATACGTCTAACGTCGTTTCAGTTCGGCAAACTTCGGCTCGGTGTGGCTTCGGGGCGTAGTGACCGCTGCAATGTTGCCAGACTTCGGCACGGTATTTGTGTACATGCGACTAGACGTATGCGAATTAAAATTGCGTACATTGATAAAAACGCTTTGCAATATCTTTACCGCGGCAGTTCTCGAGTACACGTATTTTTTTTGTAGATCTGGTAATCATGTTACAGCGTACTTTTTTTGTAATTTATTTTACGTTAAAATATAATTAATTATTCAACTTACCACATATATCTCACAGGGATGTTATTTTAAAATGTTAGGCGTACCTGAAAATAAACAGAGCTTTTATACTTTACGTCCTTACTTTCACAAAAGTCAGTATCACAACCATCCAAAAAATTACGAATAACTTGTCTGGAAGTTTGTCACTTCTTCCTTGAAACTGTACGACAGAAACAAAACTTCCAAATAAGCTATCCGTTATCCGTCATATCATAGCAATCGTGAAATAGGTCCTAAAGATCGATCGTTTTGGTCGGACTGATATCAGGCTGACCTGACACAACAAGTCCATACACAATTTTTTATATAATTAGGGGGCAAACGAGCGAACGGGAATAAGAATAAGAATTGTTTATTTGCTGAAAGTACCGTTACAATAGGTGTTACAATAGTCATACCGAGATCCAGTCTTTCTACCTAATACTAGGCATGCAAATTTGGTGGCGATCACTGATGGAAAGCAACTACCGTCGCCCATCGACACTCGCAACATCAGAAGAGTTGCAGGTGCGTTGTCGGCCTAATATGAAACCGTTCGGCATACGATCAGTCCAAACATTGCGATTTCCTCACATATTTGGTTTTTTCTATATAAAAAATTTACCGTTCACAAAAATACCCAGAAGTGAAAACGATGTAAAGAACCAACAAAACCGTGTTTCAAACATTTTTAATCCGTGTTCAATATTTAGTTCTTCAAAATGTTATCAATATTTTTGTACGAAACATAAATTTTTACTCCCGCACTCTGTGTATGACATTTTTAAATCGTCGATAGCTTGTATTGGCGATAAGCCAAGAGTTTGGTGTTAAGCTAAGCTCTAATTATTATCAATAATGATTTATGCTCTAATGGTAATAGAGAGCAAAATAGATGGTAAATGTTGCTAAATTAGGGAATAGAGAATGTTGCTAATTTACGTAATAGCATTAGGTGCGATATTTGGTAGTTAATAGCGTTAAATGCAGCCAAGTTTTGATGAATGCGCGTTGGACTTACGATATTATTAGACTAAAATTAGGTATGAACTAGTGAACTTAGGCTAAGCGGGGAATGGAGCACCATGAGATTTTCGTGGGAAGATCCCATGCGGGGGAGTCCCATATATCCTGGCCGATGTTATTTTATATTTAACCAAAATGAAAAAAAAGTGTTAACTATGATGTCATCTAAGACTCATTCTCTCTCAGACATTTTTTTCTTATAAGATAAGGGGGCAAACGAGCAAACAGGTCACCTGATGGTAAGCAACTACCGTCGCCCATGGACACTCGCAACATCAGAAGAGCTGCAGGTGCGTTGCCGGCCTTTTAAGAGGGAATACGCTCTCTTCTTGAACTAATGCGAAATCTTATCTTATCTTATTATAAATATTATGCGAAAATCCGTTTGTTTCTTACCTTTTCACGTCCAAACCGCTAAACCGATTTTGCTGAACATCACACTACATGTACATTGTACATAGATATAATATTATAAATTATTATGAACAGTAATTTAATCAACACCAGCCAAAGTACAAAAACAAACTAGAACTCACATAAGCAAAAACCGCTAATATGACGAAATTGTGTTTGTCTCGTGTAAGTTTTTACTTCAATATTTAATTAGGAGTTCAGGCAAACTCGAACTATAAACACTAAACAGATTTCACGCGGGCTTGTGAGTTAGTCAATGAAGTTTGTTGAGGAATTTTGTACCATTATTGGTGGAAATTTTACTACGATTCTGTATTATTATTGTTAGAAAATTGTACCATTAAGCAATATATTTTATTCTATTATTCATTAGCATAGTACACGAAGTGCGGCGCGTACGGTGCGGACGAGCGCGCGAGCCGCGAGGTTTCACATCATTTCATACAACGAATTCTAAAATGCGGCGCGTTCGGTGCGTGCGTGCTGATAAATGTGCGATCACCTTTAAGGCGACGCCTTGATAATTTGGCTGTAGCGATATCGATTTTTCTCAGCAATGACTAAAGCTAAGAAATTAAAGTTCACTGTCAGTATTTATCATGTTTTTGTCTTTGAATTACCCAAAGCATAACACGATTGGTCAACTTTTATAACACAGAATAATCAATTAAAATGGGATTCTAATTTTGCCAACAGAGGAGAGTGATTTAAGCTTTCAAAATTTGTACATGGATTGGTTCAAGCATACACTTTAATTTGTACTTAGCTTTTAAGAAATATATTTATGGTTTTTAAATTACGTGACAAAAACCATTTTGTCGCTTACGCCCTTTCTATTTCTTGCTGTTCCATTTCTTGTTTTCTATGAGAGGCCGGGCGAGCCTCTCATAGAAAACAAGCAATCTAAAACATATTCAACACGGTTTTGTACTTTAACGCGGCGTCACCTTAATGGCAAAGTGAAAAAAGTTCTAAGTATATTTTTTTTTGTGATAGTAGTGAAAGTCGGTCCTTAGCAGTATTAACTAGCTTAATTATTTCAAGTTTACTTATGTTCCACTTTCTAAGAATTTGTAATGAATAAGTTGAGTGGTATTTCATAACTGCCTGACCCAACAAACTGCGACTAACGTTATTTTGCCAAAATGTACTGATAACTCTTAATAAAAACCGCATCAAATATCTATTGCATAGTTTTAAAGATCTTTGCATAAATTCTATAGGTACAATAGCGAGAATAAGTTACTTTGTTTTATACTATGTAATGACAAAAAAGGTATTTTTCCTCATGTCTTTTAAGTAGGTTAAAAGGGGCGTCTGCTGAATACGACAAAATTTACCCCATTGACAGGGTTTTGGTCGGCCCTTAGGGACCATCGTAAAGGGTAAACGGTTCGTAACGTGTTTTGAATTCGATTTGAATGATAAAACAGAAGCAGGCTGTATATTAGACAGTAATAATATAAAAAAATGTATCGCGGACTTTGAGCGCGGCACCGAATCGAGAAATTTCGCCTAACGAAAATCCCAACCCCCCCTCCCTTCTTCAGTGCGGCGTTGCCAGATAAAAAATGTAATACAGTATCTTTACCGCGGCAGTCCTGGATCTCACTCGTATTTTAACAATACTTTGTATTCTTTATATAGTCTAGTAATTATACTTTTATTATTACTTGCTAAAGTTTTGTTGTTTACGAACGATTATAATACATTTCTCCAACCAGATGAAAGCCATAACAATTAACAAGGAATTTCGTCGAATTACAGAATAAGAAATAATATAAATTCTTTATATAACTTTTATTCTATTGTCTCAGAAGTTTCGCGAAATTAATTTTGCGGAAAGTGTTTATGAAGTTCCTTTTGTATTCGTCGATAATGATTAATGCGCGGCCTATTGGTTGTACGTTTTAAAATTTATTGGACGAATGTTGTTCGAATAATCTATACATATAATAAAACTGTAGAAATGTGAATTCTGTACATTAAAGATATTCAAAAAATAATAAGCAGGGGGTGGTACTACATCACTATAGAAGCCAATTTGATCACCTGATTGTCTGACAAGTAAGATGATCCATGCGTCGGATGGGCATGTAAAAAGTCGGTCCTGCGCCTGATCTCTCGCCGGTCGTGTCGGTCTGCCGTCCCACTGGGTTATGAGAGTAAAGGAATAGAGAGTGCTCTTGTGTACTGCGCACACACTTGAGCACTATAAAAAATACTCCTGCGTAGCTGGCCTGGTTTCAATGAAACCGGCCACCGTCACTGAAACCGGTGTGGGAGCTATTTTTTTAAAGAAGCCAAAATTGTGGTTAGTTTTTTGTCTGTCTGTCTATCTGTCTGTCTGTCTGTCTGTCTGTATGTTTGTTCCAGCATCACACGAAAACTACTGATCCGATTTGAATGCGGTTTTCGCAGATATATTTGCCTTCTTCCAACTCAACATCTGGTGTATAAACTTTCCTCCCCCCCACCCCTCTAAGGGGACCCAAAAGGGGGCTAGATTTTGTATCAAACTTTTGCTTTAACACGAAAACTACTGATCCAATTTGCATACGGTTTTCGCAGATATATTTGCCTTCTTCCAACTCAACATCTGGTGTATAAACTTTCTCCCCTCCCCACCCCTCTAAGGGGACCCAAAAGGGTTCAGATTTTGTATATTTTTTTTCTTTAATGGACTTAGTTCATATTATTAACTGTATTTTCCAACTTAACATCAGGTGTACAAAATTTTTCCCCCCACCCCTCTTAGGGGACAAAAGAGGGGGTAAGATTTTGTATCACTGATGAAGTAGAAATACTTTAAATGGCAAAACAACGTTTGCCGGGTCAACTAGTAATTCTTAAATAGTTAATTAGTTACACATAATAATTATAATTATTGTTTGCTGATTATTATTATTTAATTAGATGACGCCGCCGGCAACTTCGTTGCGCCAAAATTTGATTATGGCGCGGGAACCGTACATTTTTCCGGGATAAAAAGTATCTTTAGTCCTGTCCCGGGGTTCAAAGTATCTCCATACCCAATGATTTAAATAAATCAGCACAGCGGGTTGGATGTGAAGAGGTAACAGACAGACAGACACACATTTTAATATTAGTCCATACTATCTTCCATACTTCCATAAGTATGGATTGAAATACGGCGTCAGCAACGCTAATCGCTGCGTATTCGCTATGTAGGCGTAGCAAATTCGCGGCGGGCTCTTTCGCAACTTTATCGCTTACAACCCTTAAAATATGTGATAAGGCATATTTGAAAACAAAAAAATAAACACTGTTTTTGTCATGGTAATTTGAACCATAATGAAATAAAAATAACAAAGAAAAGAAGTTGTTATTTATTCCATCAATTTACATATTTCCCCTCGTTTGTGCAAGTTTTAATTTATTCTGAGGGCTTGAGATATTCTACGCCGATTTTCATACTTCTATGGAAATCTGAACGTTTTTTTTTTGGTTGCCATAGATTTGGGATGATACCATAGTTTTAAAAAACCCTGACGAAATAAATGAACTGAGGAACGTTAAATTAAAAGGAGAATTTTAACTGTATATATTTTAGTATACTTAAATATTATATTTTAATTGAATAATATGACAGCATAGGTCCATACTACATACTAATATTATATAATATGCAAAAGTGTGTCTGTCTGTCTGTCTGTTACTCTTCACGTTCGAACCGCTGAACCGATTTTGCTGAAATTTGGCACGGAGATACTTTGAGTCCCGAGAAAGGACATATGATAGTTTTTATCCCGGAAAAATGTACTGTTCCCGCGCAATAAACGAATTTTGGCGCAACGGAGTTGCGGGCGTCCTCTAGTCTTTCTTCTTTCTATAATATAAAACTCAAAGGTGACTGACTGACATGGTGATCTATCAACGCACAGCCCAAACCACTGGACGGATCGGGATGAAATTCGGCATGCAGGTAGATGTTATGACGTAGGTATCCGCTAAGGAAGGATTTTGATAAATTCTCACCCCAAGGGGTTCAAATAGGGGATGAAAGTTTGTATATAACAATACTTCTTAACGCGAGCGAAGCCGCGGGCAAAAGCTCGTTTAAAATAAAGAGCGAGTAATAAGTTGTGGAGTGCTTTTATTACTTTGGCCCTTTAAGAAATTAATACTGTCAATACGTCAACATAAGCTATTTATAAGCCACTTAGCATTTAAGAGGCTCAAAGTCGTATCCTTATATGGCATCAAAGTTAGCGTAAACATTGTTCTAAACATAACAGGGAACAAACATGTTAAAAAAATAACCCCAAAAGCCTCCTTTAGCTCACAAAGACTGACGTGGGTCGCTTTTCTTGGGCCGTTTACATTTTTTAGAACAAACATGACCTCCTAAAGTTGTCCTGTTGCATAATTATGTGAATTTGTTTAAAAAAGACTTTTCTCCACACATTTTTAACCAAACAACTTTTATACCGACTATTGCAAAGTGTAAAAATTAAAACTATATAACAGTATATAACAGTACAGTTTAATAAACTGAACTGAAAAAAATATCTAATTCATGACGCTAACTTGCCGATACAAATCACAAGAAATCACTCTTTCACCACTAGAGAACTCTAATTATTGAGGGACATGAAGGCACCTTGAAGCATTAATAATTAATCCGTCGTTCGGAGATATTATTCGGAAATTATTGTCGCAATATTCTATTATTGTCGCGATCACCGATGCTCGTACGGGGCTTGATAGGCTAATAATTATTATTATTATCTATCACTTTTTGTTTCATTACATCCTGCATATTATGTCATGTCTATTATAATCGCCCATAGTTTATGTATTTTTTATTATAATAGCATGACGGTCTCTCACTCTAGTTCCGTGGCAAATGTGACCTCTTTTTATCGAGGTCAGTTGTGACTTATGACCTTGACTTAAGATATTCTCGTCCGTCACGTACTGACACTATGTTTTATTGTTACTGTCCTACCGTCCTACCATTATCCTACGAGTGTGTGAGTGAAGAAGTATGTAGGCGGTTAAAGTATTAGTCATTTAATAAAATAAGACGTAAATCCATACTAATATTATTTTTTGTATGGGGAGGGAATCTGGAATTCTTCCTACTCCTCCTATTCTTCTTCTGATTAATTTCGTTGCGGGTCCCAAGACAGTTTTAGCATGTCCCTCGGGCTCCCTGAGATCATATCAAAGGGTTTTCGTGGTTGGATACCGCTGTCGATCCTGGCGACACAGGAGATACAGTGGTGGGAATGTGTGGTGGGCCAAAGCCCGTTAAAAAAAAATACTAATATTATAAATACGAATGTGTGTGTGTCTGTCACCTCTTCACGCTCAAACTGCTGAACCAATTTTGCTGTTTGGCATGGAGATACTTTGAGTTCCTGGAAAGGATATAATATGATACTTTTTATCCTGGAAAAATGTATGGTCCTCGCGCGATAAACGAATTTTGGCCCAACCATGGCGCAACGGAGTTGCTGGCATCATCCAGTCACTCATAAATGTGAGAACGCCAAAACGAGGCCTATGTATTGCGAGTTAGGTATTGTTGGATATTTATGCGGGATCATAACACACCCACGTTTCTGAAACTCATTTATATTACACTGAAACAATTGAGATGGCATTGTGAGAGGAATACACGATTTCTGTCATTTGATAAACTGTAAAAACACCATTCCTAGAAACGCAGATGATGATAGAGATGGACACTTCTACGTCCAGAAATTTTACGTCTAACTCCTCTAGTGTTGTCAGAATTATGCCGATTGTAACAGATGTGACGGGGGCGGGTCTGAATGACCCGACTTTCCGAATGTGCTGGAATATAGAATATAGACTTGAAAGTATTAAATTTGGAAAGTTGGAAGTTTTGAATATTATAAATCAAGAAAGAAAAGAGAAAATATAACATGAAAAAAAAATGGTGTCAACATTTATAGCCTTGATGTAGAAAGGTGTTTCATCTTAGAGTGTCCATGTTTTCGTAAAAGACATGGGGAATAAATAAATAGAATATCATCATAATATTACTGAATTATCCTTTAAGACACAAAATTTATCTAGTTTCGTTAGGAGGTGACTATTATCTAAGTAGTAATATTAATGAATTATTGTGAATATAATTATATTTGCGCTAAGTAACGAATAAACGTACATTCACTTAGGTAACTATTAAAGATAGTTACTTATGTACATAATGTATAAAGACAGTTTTGTCTTACATGGATCAATTAAATTTTGCTTCCAAAAACTTGTTCGAATTAAAGAGGGTCCGATCTGTTATGTTCTTAAGTTACTTATTGGTTTACTTAAAAAGAGACATTTCATTTCAAGTGTCAATAATTATAATAGCTGGTGCATCTTCGTGTATTTTATGTTGCTATAATATCAGTCCCAAGACTGCCCTTTCTCAAGCGCTTGCTAACACAGACATAACCTGTTCAAATAAGATCATGGCATATACCTTTCGCCTATGAATCAATTTCTCCGATAGCAATGGAACTAAATCATTTTAGTGATAAGTGGAAATTGTTGAAGTTAGGTTTGGCAGAGTTAGGCCGTGTAAATTCAGAAGCTTGCTTCTTATACATGAGATCCGATACCCTTTTCATAGGGCAAACCTAATGTGGTGGTCTTGGCAACATTTTACATGAAATGTTTTAGGTGGAATATATTTTTCTAGACACAGAACATCCGCCAAAATGGATCAGAATAATATCCGAATAGTATTTTTCAGTTGTTAGTACGCGATTAAATGGAGCGCGCAGGTGCCCATGGCGCCCACAGTGCCCACGGCCACGCTCCGGTAAGCACGCCTTTGATTTTCCACACACTGCGCGCCGGGAATAGACCGCACGGAATACGCCTATCATAGTTTATACCCGGTTATTATCCGCTATAATCGGTTCGAATCCGGTTTATATGCGTGCATTAAATTAAAAGTTAACTAGTGGATTTACTCGGTGCATAGTAAGTTGCTGTCAATTAAAATATTATTATTATTGTTATATTATACATCTCTGTATCTAATTAAGACCGTTCACAATAATATGTATTTAATTGCTTCTGTACTTGGAGGCAAAACTTGTAATTGGCTTTCTGATTCCCATATAAAATTGCCACCGATATTACTTAGCTTTAAGTTTTCCATGTTACACAAATAAATAAATAAATACCAAAAAAACATGGGTATGGCGTGTTGAGGTATTAATAATTATTATAGTGTCAACTAGAAACTATCGGTGCCACCAATGTAACTTATAAAGAACCAGCTTTTGCCCGCGGCTTCGCTCGCGTCAAGAAGTATTATTATATGAAAACTTTCATCCTCTATTTGGGGTTGGAATTTATCAAATTCCTTTCTTAGCTGATGTCTACGTCATAACATCAGCCCGATCCGTCCAGTAGTTTGGGCTGTGCATGCCAAATTTTAGCCCGATCCGTCCAGTGGTTTGGGCTGTGCGTTGATAGATCACTATGTCAGTCAGTCACCTTTGAGTTTTATATATACATATTATAGAAGAACTAAAACTCTATATCAACTCTCTTCAGCATGTTTTGTATTGGTCTATTCTTACTCTATTCTTACTCTACCGGATTTTTATACCCCAAGATTGGCGCTTTCACCCGCAATACCTCATGGCAATCAGTTACAAACAGCTGTCAGCTTACATTTTCAGTAATAAAAGTAATTACGCGTTTTATTACGTCAATTACAACATGACGCGTAACGCGTAATGTGTTTATTGACTCCAAATTACGCTAATACATTATTACAGTAATTACAGTAACTCAAATTACACCTTCTGTAATTACGATTGTCTAATTAAAGATGTAATGAAAGGCAAATTGACGGCTTTGTATTTGATATTGTGACTTTGTAATATTGACGGTGAAGCTACGCGCACATTGCGTAGCGGAGCGGGCCACACCTTTTATACAAGTCGCTCGGTCTTACTTGTTTAAAGAATACAGGGTGTAACAAAACTAAGTGATATTAATAATAATAATATTTATAATATATTGTTAGATGTATGTTTAATAAACCTTTGCCTATTTTTGACGTTACCTGTCAAATACGTCAACCAAGTGACAGTCGACGGTATAAAAACCGTACGCTGGCGATGCTCGCCCTCTAGTTGGCTGGCAGCGCTCGGATCGGTTACTCGACGTCACTCGGTATACGTGAGCCATTTCGTTTTCCATTTTGTTTTCAATTTCGTTTTTCCTAATTGTCTAGAAACTGTGACCTAATTTAAGTTGTTTGAGAATTTACTTGCCCTTAATTGTAAGATTTAACGTTAAGATGTTTTTGTCCTAACTGAATTTGATAATTGTGTGAATAAAGATTAGTTTTTGTATTTTTGGTATATTGGTTTCATTTATTTCCGCTTTTAATTGCTAAAATCAGAAGCGGGGATAAAGAATTCATTGCCCACACGCTTAGTGGAATTGTATTTTCTTTGTATCGCGAACAGCAAGTAATTCTCAAACTACCTTCATTTTTATTTTTTTGTCTTTTCTTTCTTTGTTTTGCTTATTTGTGTAGTGCATTAAAGTGTATTGTGCTAATATTGGTCTAATGCCGTGAAATACGTGTCGTTCGCTAAATCAAAGTGGCTCGCGTAATCGGGATTCTTTCGGTCCTCGCGAGAAGCGCGTACGCAAGTGTCGCGGTAGTTGCAATAAATCGCGTTCGTATTCTCGTACAAGTAGCGATGATCGTTCACCGTATTATAGTACCGTCCGCCGTTCGCGTAGTATTTTACGGCGAGATAGATTGCTCCGGAAATCCCGTCGCTCGTATAGGTCTCGTAGGGCGTCTAAAAGCCGTGACCATTCGCATGGGACGCCGCCGTCGCTTCGTCGCGACTCGCGTACAAAACAATCACGGCCCGCCGCGATTAGGCACAGCGATGATAGGAACGGTACAACAAAATACGCTTGTTGACGACGCTCGTAATACCGCGGACTCGGTTTTATGCTGTTCAGAAGCTAGTAGCCTCACGCAAGCGATTGTATCTACGCTAGGCTGTGCGTCCGCCGCACTCGCATAATTATTTTGCGTTCGCCGAAGCCAGGTAACCATGATAGGGAAATTAAATGCTTTACTTGTAACCAACGGGGACATATTATTTGTGCGCCATTATAGTTGTATGCGACGTATCGAATTTTGATAGATAGTGGAGCGCTCAACGTTTCGTTAATTTGAGCCGCCATACAAAAACAGATTCCGTACCAACCTACATTTTGGTATAGCGTACTTAAAGGTATCGGTAATAAGGAATTTCCACCTTGTATTTTAGTTACAATGTAGGAGATGGCATTGAGCTAGTCCGCAAAGTGCTTAGAACTTTAACTAATGCGGGGTTCTCTATAAATTCGCGCAAATGCTAATTATTTTTGTTACTGAGGTAGAATACCTTGGTAGGATTGTAAATGTTATATTAGGGTCAGGTATGACCGAGCCCACGAAAATTTGGGGCTTTCGTCAACACAAAACCTCCAGAGAATGTGAAACAACTGCGGCAACTGCTAACCTTGGCCGCAACTCCGCTTGTTATCAGGTAAATATAATTCAGGAACCTCGTACCTGGGTCCACCTCTCCACAAAGTGACGAGGAAACCTTGAACTTACCCCAGAAGTTGCAGTACGGTGCTCTGGATACGAATAGGTATGTTGCTCGTGATGATCCGGGTGGAAACCAACCACAGGAAAACTTCATGGGCGGATACACTGCGGAAGCTGCAGCTTGTCATTAACGTGACAAAACACAAAACTACCCAGACATCACTAATCTTCTTATAGGAATCGAAGCAGCTACCCCAGCCATGTCCTGGTCCGGGACGTTACTGTTGAGGGCCAGTCACTAAACAGGGAGGCGCTCTGGGAACTCTCCAGAAGCAGAGCTCGAACTTCTGGAAAGAAATCAAACTGAACAAGATGGGCGTGACAATCAACAGTGAAAAGCAACACGCGAGTTTCGAATTGATGACCTTGTGTGCGTAATTAAAACTTCTCGGTATACTCCACAGGAAAGCTAGTCTCTGGGATGCGAGAACCCTACTGTTCGCTGTTGGCGCCTTCTATGCGTGCGCCTGCGCAACTGCAAAGTTGCGAAACGTCGCGACTACAGCGCCACGCGGTGGCGACACGTCGCAGCGCCACGCGGTGGCGACACATCGCGACTACAGCGCCACGCGGTGGCGACACGTCGCGACCACAGCGCCACGCGGTGGCGACACGTCGCAGCGCCACGCGGTGGCGACACGTCGCAGCGCCACGCGGTGGCGACACATTGCGACTGCAGCGCCACGCGGTGGCGATACATCGCGACTGCGGCGCCACGGGATGGCGACACGTCGCGACCACAGCGCCACGCGGTGGCGACACGTCGCAGCGCCACGCGGTGGCGACACATTGCGACTGCAGCGCCACGGGATGGCGACACGTCGCGACCACAGCGCCACGCGGTGGCGACACGTCGCAGCGCCACGCGGTGGCGACACATTGCGACTGCAGCGCCACGGGATGGCGACACGTCGCGACCACAGCGCCACGCGGTGGCGACACGTCGCAGCGCCACGCGGTGGCGACACATTGCGACTGCAGCGCCACGCGGTGGCGACACGTCGCAGCGCCACGCGGTGGCGACACATTGCGACTGCAGCGCCACGCGGTGGCGACACGTCGCAGCGCCACGCGATGGCGACACATCGCGACTGCAGCGCCACGCGGTGGCGACACGTCACGCGGTGACGACACGTCACGCGGTGACGACACGTCGCGACTGCAACGCCAGTGGCGATACTTCGTTGCTGCAGTGCCAGTGGCGATACCTCGCTGCTGCAGCGCCAGCGGCGATACCTCGCTGCTGCAGCGCCAGTGGCGATACCTCGCTGCTGCAGCGCCAGTGGCGATACCTCGCTGCTGCAGTGCCAGTGGCGATACCTCGCTGCTGTAGCGCCGGTGGCGAAACCTCGCCACTGTAGCGCCAGCGGCAACACTGCACAACACCGGTGCGACTCAGCGTGCATCGCGAGCATCGCGGGGAAGCGGACCGCGCAGTCACCGCGGCGCCGTCACTGCACCCCTCTCACTGATTGAAGCTTGTCAGTGGCGACGACGACGTGGGAGGATGACGCGGCGCGGACAAATGGTCCCCTGAAGTGTGTGCTGCTTACTTTGAGGATTTATGGTCTGTCTCGATTAAGATATTGCTTCACGTAGTGCCTTTATCTTAAATGTACCCTAAGTAAGCTTCACGTTGTGCCTCTGATTAGTTATTTTTTCGACTATCATTATTTGGTAGTAACAAAGTTCAAAAATGGCAGTATTCTGCGTTATGCATTTACGATAATCTCGTCGTACTGTTGTGTTTTTTTCTTTTCGCCAGATAAAAACTCTGAAGATGAGGGGTCTACCTTCGCAGCTATTGAGTTGTCCTTGGTTCAACCACGAGCTGCCGCCAGTCCAGTCTACTGCTATCGAAGCACCTCTCGATGGCGTTACGACACTACCAGCGGCCGAGTCATCATCAGGGCCAGACGTACTGCTGCCACCCGCAGATCTTCCTGCCACCTGGAGAGGCGCTGTCATCGTCTCCGATGGACCTGATTGCTGTGTCAGGCCGGGCTGCCTGCATCCGACCGCCAGACACAGAAATAGGGGAGCCCGAGGACGGTCTCCTGTCAGGAGAGGCCGTGTTAGATGTATGTTTAATAAACCTTTGCCTATTTTTGACGTTACCTGTCAAATACGTCAACCAAGTGACAGTCGACGGTATAAAAACCGTACGCTGGCGATGCTCGCCCTCTAGTTGGCTGGCAGCGCTCGGATCGGTTACTCGACGTCACTCGGTATACGTGAGCCATTTCGTTTTCCATTTTGTTTTCAATTTCGTTTTTCCTAATTGTCTAGAAACTGTGACCTAATTTAAGTTGTTTGAGAATTTACTTGCCCTTAATTGTAAGATTTAACGTTAAGATGTTTTTGTCCTAACTGAATTTGATAATTGTGTGAATAAAGATTAGTTTTTGTATTTTTGGTATATTGGTTTCATTTATTTCCGCTTTTAATTGCTAAAAATATATATCGTGTTTGAATAATAATAATAATATCTATGGACGCTTCACACCACGTCGGTCTGGCCCCCGCGTGCTAAGTACCTAAAGGACTTGTGTTACAGGTACCAGACAACCGAAATATATTTAATACTTTTATACTATACATATATTTAAGATTTTTATTATATCATATCACACATATTATTTAATACACATCCATGACCCAGGAACTTTGAAAACTTTTTGTTCCGTCGGCGGGATTCGAACCCGCGACCCCCGGCTTGAGCTACCGACGCGCTCACCACTGAGCCACAGAGGTCGTCAAATGGGTAATGGATCCCCTATATAGAGTTCACTGTCAAAGTAGCAGCGCTGAAAGAACAAATATTTTTTTTTACTTTTGTATGGAAAAATTCATACGTTCAGGCGCTTTCCCGTACTAAAAACAAAAAATTTAGCTCTTTCAGAGCTGCTACTTTTACCAGGAACTTAATGTTAGGTTAGGGATACATACAAACCCTAAAATATTATCACCTAGTTTTGTTTCATCTTTTTACTTTCCTTTAATCAATTTACGTCGTTTACTTTAAAATTGACTCACGTTTTACTTTAATATTTGTTTTTTTTTTAATAAAATAAGGGTGCAAACGAGCAAATAGTTCACCTGATGGAAAGCAACTATCGTCCCCCAGGATACTCGCGACATTAGAAGAGCTGCAGGTGCGTTGCCGGCCTTTTAAGAGGGAACACGCTCTCTTCTCGAAGGTTTTTTTTATTATCTTACATTCAATCAAATCAAATCAAATTCCTTTATTGCCCAGAATGCAGTACATGATCGTGCAGGTCTTATATTAATATGAAAGTTCCAGTACATTCTTGCCATTACAATGGCGTGCAATTCATTATAATATAAAATTAACTATTATAGATCTCGACTCGGTCGAATTTATGCTCGCAACTGGAATTCTATTTAAGGAAAATATTTAGCAAATGTCCCAAGCATTCGGGAGGACGACAAAAATATCTTACAGTCAATTTAATATGCTGTACGTAAGAATAAGGGTTTCTGGCGAACCTATTTACTATTCAAGACCCTCGGGCCCCTCCGAGGTTAAGGTTAAGGTTAAATGATTTTGATAGAACGCCCAGCCTATTCCAGCGATATTCGACTTGATTTGGCCATCCTCGAGAGTTACTCGACGCCAACTCGAAAATATAATCGACGACTTGAAATATAATTGAGGACTTGAAATTATAATTGGGAGCTTGAAGTCATCTAAGGATGCTATTCTCGTATATATTCGGGAAAATGAGGAAGCCACAATGACTTTTCTTGGCATGGTTTTTGTGTACCTTTTGTCTCATAAGGTCTCAGTAATGGACCCAATAAAATCTACTGAAGGCTTTTTTTGTACATTAGGGTCTGCGGCACTCTTTCTTTGTATAGCCTCTATAAATGTATGTTTTTGGGTTACATCAAAAGTAAAAGAAAACATAACCCTTAAATTAATTAATTACTTTGGTAATTGTTTTTAGGTCTGGAATAAATATTTTATGGAGAATTCATCTGTCTGATTGTCTGCTTAAGTATTTGCTTGACTGATAAATATTCTGTAGTTCCACACCAAGTATCTTGGTGCTTAGGAAACTTACAAACTTTTATCCTTTATTGCAAAGGCATTCAAATAAATAGCACGAATTCCTGGAAAATATCTTGAACACATTGTATATTTACGAAACAAAACACATCCCGTATAAATAAAATAAGATAAATGGTGTGTTATTTTATTTTATGTTTCCGAAAAGTTCGGAAGATGTGTCATATGTACTGGGAAGCCATATTTCCCCCGGGCACAGTTTAAGAAGGAACGAGCTATATATATTCAACGCACAGATTTCTGGCTGAATTTGTGTTTCCAATGATCGAGAAAAACCACGATACCATGAGAGGTTACGAGAGGAATATATTAAGGATATAGCGTCTAGATGAGAACATTTTTCTGATATAGATCTGTTTTTTAACTTACATTTTTTATGTCAAAAAGGATAAAAATATTATGAGCCCAAAAAATGTGTTAACACTGTACCTAACAGGTCAGTGCGTTGGAATTATACATAATATTATTATCATGAAAACCAAATTGCTAGTTAGTACTTGCAATAGCCATTATACGTCATTATGAGGTTGGGACAAAGTAGACGACATTCCCGGATAACGTTCGTACGCCACATCATGTTGAAAGTGACAGTCGCGCCCAACTCGCGTATATTCACCCGTTTGTTTGAAGTCAAGGTACTCCTTAGTTCTGTTTACTCTGGTATAATCTTTGGTAGATACACTGTACATTCAAAATTAAAAAAAATCACAATAAATCATGCTAGCTGTCAATCACAAAGTTTCAGACAATAAATTAATCTTCCGCTGATAAATCGCTCTCAATCCTAACTCTAATTTATTCGACAAAACAAATAAAATTTTCCCAACGTTCGAAATTCAATTATTCCATGAAGTATTATATTCGAAAACAATTCGATTTATTCACGAATCGAATAAATCATTCGACAAAAATCTAGTTTCGTTTATACCGAAGCCTTATTAATGTTTCAGGGATATCGAAAAATCATCAATTCGCTGGACTTTGTCAATTTCGAAATGGCGTTTAGGTATGCATACAGACGGGGGATTTGGGTCCAAACCGATATAACAGGGAAATTATACAGATCGTATTTCAATACAAACAGATTTCATTTAAAAATCCTATACGGTATTTACATAAAGGCTTCTATATACAGCTATACCGATCTAGGCCGGCCAATCGCAGGCTGATCTGACTGGACTCGTGCATACGCACAAAGCATACAAAACGAAAACGTTAAGATAGAGAAATTACTTGACTAAGTAATTTCTCAATTTTTTGGGATGGGTAAGACTCTTACGAAGAGTACTCCTTACTTAAGAAAGAGTTTATAATTTCTCTTAACGTAAGAGAAATGATAAACTCAGGACCTCTCCTACGCCACACCACCGGCGGTCTACTCTCTCTCTCTAGGAAATTTCAATCAGGTAACCATCCCAAAAATCAATAATTATCCTTGGTGCGAAAAACCAATATAAAAAGAGAGCAAAAAAAGGATATGGGCGAATAGCCCATAGACGGCCCCAAATTACATTAAAAAAAACCATCCCAAAAAAGTGCACAACAAGAACCTTTCACTTCAATCCTAATGCAGCAACAATTGAACCATTAGACAATGCGTCAGATCATTTCTCCGTGTAAAAACATAGTGAACGAAGACACGGGCACAGCTGCACTAACAAGAATCAATACAAACGGACCCGAGAGACCGTTGCGTAAAAACAACTTATTAATTTTCACAAATTAACTGGAACGGCGGGTAATGGCGGAGTAAAGGTGTGTACATACCACCATACTTGGGTCTACGTTGGTCTACTGTATAATACGTAAGACATCGACGTATAAAACTTTAAGGTGTGTAGTAAGTGCCGCTTTGGTTCAGTGGCTTAGGGCATCACGCTTGACTCGAAGGTCGTGTAAAAATATTGTAATATTTAAAGGCTAGGACAGTTTCGAATTTAAGACTGATTTTATGAGTTTTGTTAAGTAAAAGTGCACAGCATTATATAAAAATTACTTTCGTCGCTCAGTCTGTACGTCCCTTTACTACGGTACTCGTAACTTTACGACACGGTCCAGCCCTTAGGGCGGTAATGGTGAGTAAAGTAGAAAAAGAAGGAAGCACTTAAATAGACCTTAGTAGGCTAGTAGAATTTAGAAGTACGAGGTACATACTATGAGTTAGAAAGGAATTTGTCTTTTATGACTTATAAATAATATGGTTGATGTAGAAGAGGCTGTCAAATTAGTGACATAAAACTAAATAATTTGAAAAAGGATCTGCGGGGCTACAATGGTCACATTTAAGCAATTCCTCTCAATCAATTCAGCAAATGAATTGTCAAAACTGTCAAACTGACAATTAATGTCAAATCAGTGCAAAAATACAGAAATTAATTGCAAGCAGAGTTGCATTTTGCGATTTTTTGCGATGATTCATCTCATGATTCCTAAACCGACCATTTTAGGCCCGCTGGTAGTAATAGGGTGACATTTTTATGGAGGCATGGAAGCTATTAGCTTCGTCCACACTGGGCCTTTTTTTTGTTCATCAATGGCATGCGTTATAGCGCTGTCAACAGGCGGACGTGAGGCATGCCCGTGATGCTCGTTTAAATCGTACCGCGTTGAAAGAAAAGTGTCATAGCGCGCGCGGCGCGCTATGATTTTAACGCGCGTCACTTGACTGCGCTATGACGCATGCCCTTGGCGAATAGAAAAAGGCCCAGTGTGGACAAAGCTAATGTCTGTTTTGGAATACCATGACGTGAATTCTCTGATATATAGGTCAGAAGACACGATTTTAAAAATTACATGAGTGTTACTTTTTAGTAACTAAATTAAAATCAACTGCTCTCATAACAATATCATTTGCAGCAGCTGTTATAACATCAGCGATATACAATAAATATTATATGTATAGAGTAATATCATGGTGAAGGATATATTATTTTATTGGTTGGTGTCTCCAAATCTACAGCATCGACCTATAGTTAGGGAAAAAATTCAATAATTTTATTACAGTTTATTTTATTATTTAATTACGATGAAATGTTTTTACATTTTACGCGCAAGAAATCGCGACTAAATATTTTTAGAAGACTAGCCTTAATTCAATAAAGGTTATAACTTTATATAAAGTCAACCAATTACGGCACGACTCCTTTTGACCAGCCAACTAGATACATTAGTATTTAAAATACATTTAAATATCAAGAAACTTGAAAAGGTGCTCGGAGTGTCTGAAGAAAATTTAGAGCGACGTGGCCAGAAGGTTCTAGTGGGTTGCGTCGTTGGAGAAACGCATCGTAAAATATCTGCGTTGCTGCGACGCACGTTAACACAATAATATTAGAGGGAACTTGCAGAAACAATAATTGCTGCACAAGTGAAGCATAGAACACAAGTTCCAGATTTGTGACGCCAGGGTAGCATTTTCTTTGTGCAACCAAACATAATGGTAAAATTTTCTATTTGGCGACCCAGTTTGTAGTGCGTTTGTTACGCACGCTCTCTACAAACAGCGACAGCACAACGCAGATAATGCGTTCTCATCATCATCTCTTTGTCGTTCCGGCTACACAACGCATTAATGTGGCATATGAAATATTATGTTTATAAAACTGCAGAGTGAAGTTGGTGCGGCATAGCAACGGAATGCAATATGGCTATACTCTTTCCAGTTTCAGTTTAAAAGGAAGTACGTAAAATTGGTCAAAGAAAACTCAAAATTTTGTGTCATACATTTTCCGACTATAATATTACAGACGCCGGATTGAGAATATTTCTATGGCAAAATTCTTCACTTCAGAAGATTTCTTCTGCTTGCTAACTTCTCAAAAGGAAGGCCGGTAATGATAGCGGGCCCCTAGATGAGCAATTTTATTGCGAAATATCATATATTGCGTAATATTAGACCGTCTAGGGTTCATATTGAACATCGCGCGCTTTAAATCTAATTGTCAAATAAACTGCTAAATTCTAATTGTCAAACAAATTGCACAATAAAATTGATCGTCTAGTGGCTGACTATATTATCTGATATTTATGATTAAGGCAATAACAGTTTTGTGATAATGTAATGACTAGAAATTAGAGATTCTTCAATATTGCAACCATAATAATATAATAAATCTAAATATGTAGTCTAAAGGTCAGGTTATAACTAAAGAGTGACCCGATGTACAATACATAATAATTATTCAAAAATATAGTGTTATATATACAAATTCTGCTTGACTTTGTCTGCAATATTGTAAAAGTCGTGAACACCAGAAAAGTTAAACTATACAATGCCTAAATATATATTTTTTTAGTAAGAGGTATTAGTGATACAAAATTGAAATGCCAAAATGCTGGCATGTCAATAATATACGTCTATAGTTTGGTCGGTTACGTGCAAAGTAGCTCTAAAAATTTGTTCTTTACTTTTTAGTGTAAGTTTTACAAACATTTTTTGAAGCCATAATAACATGGTTTTAAAAATGTTATAAGTATAGATATTATTGTAAAAAGTCTTGATAATATTATGGTCTATGAGTGTAAGATCCACACTACTCTAAGAATATCGTCGACAAAAAGGATTTCACAGGGTGTGTATAAATATTGATGTTGTTTACACTATACAGATATATAGAAATATACAGAGTGTTCCCGCTTCGGTAATGTATACAGGTTGATCCCAGCTCAGCGAAGTTTACACATACGCGTGTTTTGTATACAGAGGGTTTCTATATTTAAATGAGGTTTTCAAAATACATTTTTACTTTATCAGTAAATCAGAGAGCCATTAAAAAACGGACAGCCTCGATAGAAGACTACTCATGGAAAACCAAGAAATAAGCGTAGATTTTCTGAAAGCTCAAGTTATTTTTAAAATTCTGGTCCTTTAAAAACAATGGCTAAACACTAGAAAGCTAGAAGTGCATTTCTTTTGTGTTGCAAAATAATATTATGTGCAATGTCCATACCTCATGGATGGAAATCACTTATCATAAATAAAATAAAATAAAAATAATCATCGAAAAATAGTGTATCCGTTAATTTTTAATCGACTTAAAAGTTACATTGGACAGGTGACTTTTTATTAAATAATAATTTGTTTATTTTTTGTACTTTAAAAAGTTTTGTTGTTAATGTCATATATACCAAAAAAGTACTGAAAATTAATAGGTACATATAATATTATATCTATACTAGTTGACCCGGCAGACGTTGTTTTGCCATTTAAAGAATTTCTACTTCATCAGTTGATACAAAATGTTACCCCCTCTTTTGTCCCCTAAGAGGGGTGGGGGGAAAAAATTACATTACAACATTACATGTACACCTTATGTTGAGTTGGAAAATACAGTTAATAATATGAATTACGTTCATTAAAGAAAAAATTTGATACCAGATCTGACCCCCTTTTTGGTCCCCTTAGAGGGGTGGGGGGGAAAAGTTTATACACCAGATGTTGAGTTGGAAGAAGATAAATATATCTGCGAAAACCGTATGCAAATCGGATCAGTAGTTTTCGTATTAAAGAAAAAAGTTTGATACAAAATCTGACCCCTCTTTTGTCCCCTTAGAGGGGTGGGGGGATTTTTTTTTATACACCAGATGTTAAGTTAAGTATTTTGTCCCGGAAATATGTACGGTTCCCGCACAACGAACTTTTATGATTTTCGTCTAAACTATTTAATCTATTTTGATGAAATGGACGAAATACTTTATATGGCAAAACAATGTTTGCCGGGACAGCTAGTTTTTAATAAAACTTACTCTCACTTTAATAATATGAGAAACAGGGTGTTCTATAAACACATTTAGCGCGTTGCATATCGCTCGACAAATAAACCGGAGCACCCGCTATACGTCTTGCACTTATTTGAATTGTATTACAATAGAATAGGGCTGCCACAATCGAGAAATATGTATTTAAATGATGAGTTGATTTTACATTTTTGAGGTTAAAAATTCTTGAGCGGCGCGGCGCTTTGGCGTTGTGCATTTTTGGGACGTTTAAAAATTTACACGTGACCTGATCAAAATTCGTAAGACAAACGAAGTGTAGGTCGCTAGCGAGGCACAGAAGAAAATATTATAGTATTGACTAGTTGACCCGGCAAACGTTGTTTTGCCATTTAAAGTATTTCTACTTCATCAGTTGATACAAAATCTCACCCCCTCTTTTGTCCCCTAAGAGGGGGGGGGGGGGGGGAATTTTATCAACAGATGTTAAGTTGGAAAACACAGTTAATAATATGAAGTAAGTCCAAGAAAAAAGTTTGATACAAAATCTGACCCCTCTTTTGTCCCCTTAGAGGGGTGGGGTGAAATTTTTTTATACACCACGTGTTAAGTTGGAAGAAGACAAATATATCTGCGAAAACCGCATTCAAATCGGACCAGTAGTTTTCGTGTGATGCTGGAACAAACATACAGACAGACAGACAGACAAAAACCTAACCACAGTTTTGGCTTCTATAGCGATGTAGTAACACCCTCTGCTTATTATTTTTTGAATATCTTCAATGTACAGAATTCACATTTCTACAGTTTTATTATATGTATAGATAATTTATAGGACTTTTACCAAATTTACATTTCAAACTGGCCTGCAAAAAACAACATAACATATTTTGGAAGTGGCAACCCTACAATATTTACAGTACTATGAAGCAACAACTAGTAAATAGGAACTAATAGTTGGTATTTCCCTACAGCCGCACACGCGTAGCTGTCTGATGTATGATAGTGCTACGACGTAGCGGTGCTACGAGAGCGTAGACGTGCTACGAAAGCGTAGAGGGCTACGAGAAATGCAGTTCTTATTTACATAATATTATTATTATGTTATTATTTAAGTCGGGAATCTTGGCACATCTTATATTATATAAAAATGGATTTTCAAATGTGTTAGTCACGATAAAACTCGAAAACGGCTGAACGGATTGGGCTGATTTTAGTTTTAAAAAGTTCGTAGAAATCCAGGGAAGGTTTGAAAGTGACACGAAGTTCACCGGGACCTAGTATTATTATACTATATGGACCAAGAATAATACATAGATTGATAAGGATGGTTTTTTATGCCAAAAATAACATAGTACTTATCTGTACACTGTATTATGCCACGTTTATTATGTCAACGTCCGTAATTACATTCTATGCATTATCTTTTCCATCAAAGAGATTTTATAATAAAAAAAAATTGTAGGGCATTCTGTAAACATATTTCTATAAAAGAAACGTAATCGTTTTCAATCCGGGATAAAGTCCAAGTTATAAAGAACTCCAGGTTAAAGATTGTCCTTTCGCAAAAATAAGAATGGACTCATCAAACAAGTTCTCAGAAGTCCAAATATATTTTCACTTTGCGCGCGAATAATTTTGTGACAGAAATGAAAAAAGGATTTCAAATAAAGCAGACGTCGGTGTTGTTGTTTTTCACAGTTAAATATTTAAATATTTTTTCTTTCTCCATTCTACTATTCTCAGCTCAAGTTAAATATTATGTTTCTTAAAATATTTTTTTCGAAACTATGTGGCAACCTAGCAAAATAGTTTAAATGGAGTACTTAAACTATTCATTTGAACTATTTTGTGAATAAATTAACATTAAAACATTTAGAATAAAGTATTTTATACATGATAGCCTATTACTTTATAATGAGCACTCCTGTGTAAAAATTAATAGTAAAGTATTTTTTCATGAAGACATAAGTTTGGGTTTATAAATAATGAATTATTGTTTAATAATTATGCACATTCTTTAGCCTGTATTACCTTAGACAAGACTATGCAAAAATATAATATAAAAATAGGCCATACTCGTAAATACTTATACACCAAATAAAAAATGACCAAAAATAACTTGAATATCTACATTAAAGTGTATCAATAACAGCATAATATTTTTATGGCAAATGTACGGTTTTCATATTTTTCCTTTGCACGCAGCTAATACTTAGTTCTAAAATAACTTTATTGCCTAAAATAACAGGTTATCGTTAAAATTAAACCGATTTGGGCTTCGGCCAAACCTACGCGTCAGTAACGCAGGACGCGGGACGGGAGCGTCTGCAACGCGAAACTGGTGTGCACACCTGCGCGACTACGGTACGAAACCGTGGATTATTCCCGCTTTGCCGACGCGAACGTCCCGCGTTGCAGACGCTCCCGGTTCGCAGTCGCTTTGGTCGCGTAGGTTAGGCCGAAGCTTTAGGTGTTGCGTGCTAACTTTGACACATTTTACCATATTTTGTGGTTTAATTTTATTTGAAGTGCCCATTTTATTAATGCCTATTAAAGTTACATGTCAATTATATAAATCATGTGTTCTAACATAAAATTGGGAGCAAATGAGCAAACGAGTCGCCTAGTGAAAAGCAACTACCGTCGCCCATGGACACTCGCAATATCAGAAGATTTGCAGGTGCGTTGCCAGCCCGAGTGAGTCGCGATACGCGTTGTGTTCCTGCGTATCGCGACACAAAGAAGACGACCGGCCTATGCAAGCTCCCCATGTGGGGCTTCTGTTCGGCCTAGGGGGACAAGAAACCCCAACAGCGCGGGCCTGCTTTGGGTGAGCAGGCGAGCGCGGACGGAAGCCACGGAAGACATGTAGTAGACCCTTGCGTCTCCGTCCTGCGCGGAAGTAGGAACACGATCGGGTTTTAGTGGGTACAGCTGCGGCCACTTACCATCTCTTCGGCCGTAGCAAGTCCCACATACCCCGGTGGTCCTTCCCCAACGCTGCCGGGGACGCGTAATAGCATTTCCCGACCCAAAAAAAAAAAAGGTGCGTTGCCAGCCTTTGTGTTTTTCATTCTTCGTGCGAATGAAAGAGAAGGTATGCTGACGATTTTTTCTATTGGTACAATAATTATCATCACTGCAATAATATTAGGGCCTGTTTCACCACTTCCTGATAAGTGCCGTATAGTCTATCCATCCGCTTAACTTGACAGAATACAGTATGGAAAATCTGTCAAATAGGTGGATAGCCTATCCGATACTTTATCAGAAAGTGGTGAAACAGACCCTTAGTATTGTAAGTTAATAATATAATATTTTACGCGTCTATACAGTGGTTGTAATCTTGAAAGTAAATTCACTTTAAAACCATATAATGGATTATAATCAGGTATTGTACTACTTTCTTTTTTAGATACTTAAATTCAAAAATTAGTTGCTAGCGATTTTTTGTTTCCATCTGAAGGCCTCTTTATATCCTTGGAAGAGCCTGTTTAGACGTACCGAGTAAAGTGGCAAGCCAGTGTCCTCGGATCAGCATTAGGTATGCATAATATTATTATATTATACTAGTTGACCCGGCAAACGTTGTTTTGCCATTTAACGTATTTCTAATTCATCAGTTGATACAAAATCTTACCCCCTCTTTTGTCCCCTAAGAGGAGTGGGGGAAAAATTGTGTACACCAGGGGGTGTAGTGCGAGTTTTATTCGATCATACGCATCGAACACGTTAACGCGAATTTTTATGGGATCAAAGCAGCGCCACCTACTGGCTTACGTGGATACCGCTTTGATCCCATACAAATTCGCGTTAACGTTCTCGATGAGTATGATCGAATAAAACTCGCACTACGCACTCTGATGTTAAGTTGGAAAGTAGAGTTAATAATATTATGAAGTAAGTCCATTAAAGAAACTGACCCCCTTTTTATTCCCCTTAGAGGGGGCGGGAGGGGGGGGAAGTTGGAAGAAGACAAATATATCTGCGAAAACCGTATGTAAATCGGATCAGTAGTTTCCGTGTTAAAGAAAAAAGTTTGATACAAAATCTGACCCCTTTTTTGTCCCCTTAGAGGGGTGGGGGGAAATTTTTTTATACACCAGATGTTAAGGTAGAAGAAGACAAATATATCTGCGAAAACCGCTTTCAAATCGGATCAGTAGTTTTCGTGTGATAGTGGAACAAACATACAGACAGACAGACAGACAGACAGACAAAAAACCAACCACATTTTTGGCTTCTATAGCGATCTAGTGACACCCCCCGCTTATTATTTTTTGAATATCTTTAATGTACAGAATTCACATTTCTACAGTTTTATTATATGTATAGATTGTGCTTGGCCGAGGGCACTGTCTTGAAATTCTACTCGGCAGGTGCAATTAAGCTTTAAGCGTTTACTGGCGCACTCAGAGTGGATAATTAATCACTTAAATGTAATTAATTCAAAATTTGAAATAATGTCCCATACATTATCTGTTAAACTCTTCATTAATTTGAAGGTAAATCATAATTAAATGTCTCTAGGTACGGCGGTTAGTGTATAACGTATTATTTCAAGGTTTAATGCCAAGTCTCTAAGCTAAGCCGCTTTAAATATTAATTGCAATTAAAAACTAGTAACAAAACCTAATTTACTATGCTCGAAACTTCTGAGCTATAAAATTATTAATTTTCAAAACAACGAGGTCTACAAAATAAGTTGTTTCAGCCCGAGAGTAGCTTGATTAAAATTAACCATTTAATTTAACCGTGATTGGTAGATTTCACAGTTAATTTGTTCCGAAGATTTAAGAAATAAGATCAGTTAACAAGAAAATTCATTATCTTGTTTATTAATTAAACAAGAAAAGTAGATCATGCTGCGCATTACTTTAATATTCTGAAATTATAAGTATTTAATTATTTGTCAGTATTAATATTGTAAAGAGAAAAAATTGGTTAAATTTGTATCGTACAGGCTCCAAGACTAGATACATTTTGATGAGTTCATCAAAATGTATCTAGTCTTGGAGCCTATTTTTACTCTCATATAATATGAGAATAAAACTCAGTAAAATGAAGTCGGAATTTTTAGATATTTTAGTAATCATTTTATGGATGTATTATAATAAGTCAAACGAGCTTTTCAGTATGTCAGTTGACACCTTTTCCGTGTGAATAACAAACAAAGCTTTAAAATGCAAATTTTGTCCGGCTATATTTTTAAGAATAAGCTAGTATGACGCCCACAACTCCGTTGCGCCAAAACTCGTTTATTGCGCGGGAACCGTACATTTTCCTTGATGAAAAGTATTCTATGTCCTTTCCCGGTACTAAAAGTATCTCATACCACATTTTAGCAAAATTGGTTTAGTGATTTGGGCGTGAAGAGGTATCAGACAGACAGACAGACAGACACACTTTCGCATTTATAATATTAAGTAAGTATGAATATGGATCAACCTTGTCCTTCCTGCAAAGGAATTAAAAATTAAATATTTGTTTCAAATCTGTGCCAAAGTTGGATCAATTTTCAACCCTATTAATTAGGAAATTGGGCTCAAAAGAGAATTTTTCGGTGAGATAAGGGACAGTCGCGCAAGCAAGTGCTCGCCATAATAAATGTTTACGCAACGAAATTGTATTCAAATTGGTCTCGGTGTTTGTTAAATATACTGTTTTGTTATTTAAAGGAGGTATTAATATTTAAGGCTTATCAGTGTTCATTTCATCATTATCATCGAGTATAAGCCTAGTAGGCGAAAAGAAAATGAAATCAATACCCCTTATACATTGAGGTATTCGTTCGTTACTACTTACTAGTACTACTTTACTTTTTAGGGTTCCGTACCCAAAGGGTAAAAACGGGACCCTATTACTTCGACTTAGACTTCGATGTCTGTCCGTCTGTCTCCAGGCTTTAACTCTAGAACGGTCGCAGCTAGAGAGTTGAAATTTTCACAGATTATATTATATTTCTGTAGCAGCTATAACAACAAATACTAAAAACAAAATAAATTAAATATTTAAGGGGGGCTCCCATACAACAAACGTGATTTTTAAACATTTTTCGCTCGGTATCAATGATGACATAGGTAGGCATTTGAAATATACACAAAATACTCAACTGTATTTATACTTTAATAATTATTAATAAAATTTAAATAAAATAAATAATTAAGGGTGGCTCCCACACAAAAAACATAATTTTTTACTATTTTTGCTCTATAATGGTACGGAACCCTTCGTGCGCGAGTCACACTCGCACTTGACCGATTATTTAGATGTTAAATTAAAAAATTGGTAACGAGCGACAGCTTTTGCTGTTTCGAACTAAAAGCCTTTTAATTCTTGTAAGCATTTAGAGTAAAACGAGTGTGTAATATTTCAAGGTTTTAAGGCCAAGGCTATGAGTATAATTATTTATATTATTAGATTTATATAAATAAATAAGCAAACATTTCTTTATCACGCAAGAATCGTAAATTTTGAGAAGTAATTTACAGGTTACCTATGAACTGAAAAATCAGGACTAACTTACTAAAAACTGGAAACTTTGGCTGGTGTTATTTTATTAGCAACTGAATCACCATGCATGAAAATGTCACCAAAGCGCCAAAACATATTCGTCTGCATGTTCATAACATCCGCAAAGGATAAGGATCAAGGAATCTTTATGAATGTAAAAAACTTATAATGCTGCTAAAGTTATATAGACTTGAATAAATTACAAAATCTGATTAAAGAATTATAATCAAACTACACTAAAGCTATGAAAATTATCGAAATAATTGACATTAATTCAGCATCGACCAATATTGGAAACTCATGAATGTATTTGACGAATGGTTATTGGTTAATTAATACACCATAATATGTGGAAACTAATCCATACTTCCATACTAGTAATATTACAAATGCGAAAGTGTGTCTGTATATCTGTTACCTCTTCATGGCCAAAGCACTGAACCGATTTTGCTGAAATTTGGTGTGGAGACATTTTGAGTTCCGGGAAAGAAAAATACTTTCATCCCGGAAAATGTACAGTTCCCACGCGATAAACGAGTTTTAATACAACGGAGTTGCGGGTGTCACCTAGCTTATTCTTAAAAATATAGCCGGACAAAATATGCATTTTAGAGCTTCGTTTGTTATTCACACGGAAAAGGTCTATCAAATTACAGTCATAAAATATATGCCTAACGTGAAGGAATGGACGACACTTAAATATTGAAACAGCTAAATACTATTCTGGGCTCAGGTAAAGAAAAACTGTTGGTGTACTTATTTATTTTCTCTCGAAAACTTTTTCGATTACCTTCTAGGAGATTCACGTATTTTAGAAGGATTAATATTAAAATATGTTCTCTACTATGTACTGTAATTTTATCAGACTAGGTTTGGAGGGTCAAACTTGTATGTGCTGTTTTATTCTAAAGTTGTTGTATTTAAATAAGACGTGGTTTCATTAGATTCATCTATAAACCCGAAACAAAAATTCATAGACTTTTCAAAGTAACTATTAAGCGAAGAAAAGGGAGTTGAAAAATACACAAAATTTTCATATCGCGCCTCTAACTATTTATTTAGGTTTTACTGAAGTGTATTACACAAAATTATTGTTATAAAACTCGGTTTATTAATAAAGAAGAGAGAGAAAAAGCTCAAATTAAATGGGAGGTAATTACCGTGAGAATAAAATTAATTCTATCCTCACAAAAATTAAATATATAAACGTAAATTTGTGTTATTAAAATAATTATGACACGTAAAGTTTTACATTGTGGACGAACATATTAAAATATAGGTCCCCATTTTGTTTTACAATAATATTACGGCTAAAATATATATGTAATTCAACGAAAACAGAATAAAATATTTACATTCACCTGTTAATGAGATACTTGAGTATTTTAAAGTAAATGGAAATAAAAATAATCGATTTCGAACTCAAACTGTAGCAGGTATATAACATAATATTATATTGCTTTTTTTCGGATTATCGGAAGGAAAGAGGGGAGGCCTTTGCCCAGCAGTGGGACACTAACGTCTAATAATAATAATATTGCTTTTTCAGTTGGATAAAATTGCTGCATAAATAAACGTCAATAAAATAATTTTCAGACTTCAAGTACTTAATCCCAAGATTGTCACTGGCTTGTTAAAAAAAATTGGTACAAAAATTTAATTTTCACCACAGACAAAGGACCTCTGTTTTTAACTTTGTAAAATTATTAATTTTTAATAATTTTACAAAGTTAAAAAACGGTATCCTATGACTGATGTATGATTAGGATAATAAAATATTATTTATAATAATAAAATAAATGTTAATTCCATTTTAAATCATTTCTGAATCAACTAATATTATCTATCAATAAGACAGTCATGTAACTTTGATTTTTAGTCAGGTATTTTTATACCCGTATCAAAGTCTACCTGTCATGCTAGTGTCGTGTTCTATTTACTACTACTGTTGAATTTTGAATCAATTCTTAGTTATCTCAATCTCAAATAGATCTCTCAAGATTCTTAGATATCCGAATCAGAATTGATTTGGATGTGATTGATGTGTTGTTTTCGTTGATTATAGTAAACTAGATGAACAAAAATTGTTTATTGCGCGGCGCGCGGGTTCCTTACCGGTGGTAGGTCATCACATGACATTCTAGAATGATTTGATTCCATAGGGTGAAGCTAAACGAGCGTAATTTGTGAGTCGTGAGCCGCAGAATTTCTGCCGGGCAGAATTTTTTGTCATACAAATGACAACTCATTTTGAGTCGCCGTGTGAATCAAGTACATGACTTTTGTATGAAACTGAATGCAGCAGAATTCTGCCTGGCAGAAATTCTGCGACTCACGACTCACAAGTTACGCTCGTTTGGATTCGCCCTTACTCAGAAATAAAACAATTTTTATTTTTGTTTTATTCCGAGATAAATATCATCCTATGTTCCCGGGTTTAAAGTATTTCCATTATCCATACCAAATTTTAACAAATCGGTTCAGCGATTTGGACGTAAGGGTGAAGCCAAACGATTGTAATATTTTGTGAGTTGTGACTTGTGAGTCGCAGAATTTCGGTCGCGTAAATATCTTTTCATCATGACTCACAAAATTACGCTCGTGTGAATCAAACAGGTCTTTTGTATGAAACTGAATGCAGCAGAATTTCTGCCAGCCGAAATTCTGCGACTTACAACAGCTCACAAATCACGCTCATTTGGCTTCACCTTAAAGAGTTGAAAAATGCGAACGTGTGTCTGCCTTTTTGTTTGTCTGTCCTTCACGCCCAAACCGCTGAACCGATTTCGCTAAAGTTTGGTGTGAAGATCCTTCGAGTCCCGGGAAAGGACATAAGCTGATACTTTTTATCACGGAAAATGTGGTTTCCCGGCGCGATAAACGAATTTTGGTGCAAAGAATTTGCCAGCGTCATCTAGTCATAAATAAAATTGAATATTAACCCTCAAGACAAGAGTAATGTTTTTTAAAACGCCCCGTATTAATATTGTGCTTCAAAATGCTGTCTGATTAATAGCTATCATAATTTTCTTCTCCCCACGCAGAAATTGTAATATATTACACAAATATACACATTTCACATGTAACAGAACTTACGATAAGAAATACTTTGTTGTATAGAAGTGTATTTTTGTTACGCTGTTCTTTTTATTTGCCTAGTTGACTGGGTGAGGTAAGAAACATTTCAGAAATAGATTTTGTGTTAATTTAATATAATAATATAATTTTACAAATTGACAGATAAAAGCACGAGTCATATTATTAACTGTATTTTCCAACTTAACATCAGGTGTACACAATTTTTCCCCCCACCCCTCTTAGGGGACAAAAGGGGGGGTAAGATTTTGTATAAATTATTGATGAAGTAGAAATACTTTAAATGGCAAAACAAAGTTGCCGGGTCGAATAGTATTGTATAAGTTTTTATTGTACATACTCTAAGTGATCCGCCCGGCTTCGCAGTACAGTCTCTAAAACGATTAGTATTTTTGCCATGTATGTACTATTAAACATAGAAACCTTTCAATTTAATCAACTTATCAGAATCCTTATCAAAAACTTTAACAGACTCCGTCGCCTACTTTTTAACAGCGTTCCAAAAAAGAGGACGTTCTATTTTCGGCTCTAAATATTTTCTGTTTTAAAAAGATAATAAGTCTAAAATAAACATATTAATATTATATTATAATATAGGGACAGCCAGGAGGAACCAACATTTATTTATTTTATGTAGTGAATATGTTACGCGCGTTTGAGAGTGATCTCGAGTTTGAGACGCGAAATGTCAAGACGCCCGCGCCGGTGAGCTGACATTTATTGCTATAATTATTGTCATGGACTGTGTCATTTCAACAAATGAAACATTAATTATATTATATTCATAAATTATTATTAATAAGCACGTGAAATACTCCAAAGATTTTTAATTAGCCACAACGTCCGTTGAATGAATTTTCGTATCTTAAATTTTTTGGCCACTCAAATAGTTAATTAAAAAAAACCTCCAACTTAACTCTTACTCTGAGTCCTACTCAAGCTCTGACTTACCATCATAATCCAAGTTACACTCACACACAACACACGAAAACACGTCGTGTCGTCCAACACCCGGTCTGACGTCCGCCACGTCGGAAACACAAGACACTACTAACCACATGCCACAACTTGTCGCGCACGCGTACTCCGTGTTTATACTTTACAATTTAATTACATTTCATTAAAGGTTAAGGAGCCCTGAACAGATCGGAATTGATTGAAAGTTGATGTAATGAGATACGTGTGTAAGATAAACGGTTTCTTCAAAAGATAGACTTCAGGTGATATCCATCTTTTTAAATTTTAGGGGTCCCCATAGGTACAAATGAAACAAAAAAAAATTTTTTTCATCTAACCTATGCGTGTGGGGTATCTATGGATAGGTCTCCAAAAATCATATTGAGGTTTCTCATATCAGTTTTTTTCCAACCTGAATAGTTTGCGAGAGAGACTCTTCCAAAGTGGTAAAAGTGGTAAAATGTGTGTCCCCCCCTCTAATTTCTAAAGTAGGGGCATGATAATTCAAAAAAAATATATGATGTAGATTACTATAAAAACTACCAACGAAAATTGATTTGAACGAGATCTAGCCAGTAGTTTTTTTTATACGTCATAAAAATGGTAAACCTCAATCAAAATTTCATTAAATCGACTAAAATATAAAAATAATATCAAAAACCTTTTAATTTCATAAAAGTAAACCATATTGCTGCTGCGGAACCCTTCATGGGCGAGTCCAACTCGCACTTGGCCGCTTTTTGTTTTATTTGTCACTAAAATTGTGTTATCGATAGCTAATAAGTAATAAAAATCGCGTAATCTTCTGGTTTACAATAAAAATTATCCGGATGCGAAAGTTATAAAGCCACGTTTACCATCATTATGACTAATCTATGTTATGTATTTTAGACACTGAACTATATCAAACAATCGTACAAATACTGAAAAACCTTACACGTTCCTTTATGAGCGACTCAAACTTTTCACCCCCTTTTTCCCCGGAGGGTGAAGTTAATCATGCAATTGAAATTCTCGCCCCGTCACAATAGGGCACATAATCTACGGGCTCTGAACTTTAGTTTAATTAATTTAAGCGCAAAGAAGTTACCCTCTGTTTACTGTTTACCGGGCTAACAGTGAATTAGACGTTGTTACACGCTATTTGCTACTGTATTGAAACCGTTTTTAAATTCGATTATTTTAAATAAGTAATTAAATAAAAGTAAATTCCCTTTTTTCTCTAAAAATGCACGACAGAAAATGAAGAAAGTTAATGAGACGATAACAAATAAAAGATAGGAATAGTTACAAATTTTGACAAAATATTATAATGGTTTTAATAATATACCTTTAATTTCGTAAGGTTCTGTATCAATTCATATTTTTGTTCTAAATATTAACAAAGCTACTAGTGGCCGAAATGCTATCACTTAATAACATCAAACTAATATTATGATACGTTTTCGGTTAAATTTTAAATCGAACAAATTTCAAACAATTACTATGATAAAATAGCAACTTAGCGTATCTCTTTACTTACTATTAAAGACGCTTCGAGCCCACTTTGATTCAAACAAGAAAAAATAAATAAATTTACTGAGAGCTAAAAACCAAATTCTATACCTTTCAATATTATATCGACATATCCTCATAAGGATATTACAAGTATCATGTAACTGAACTCAAGTTGAAATTGATCCGTTACAAACTGCACTAAACTAATAAAGTTCAACTTAAACCGTTGAGTGTTAATTAAATAACTTTTATCCTCCTCTAACAATTAGTGCGGTTTTTCACAAGTTTCCCAAGATGGCGGCGAACGCGGAACCTCCTTCGAAGTTAAGTAAACACTTAAAATATTAGTATAGTTTTGGAAAAAACCTCAACCTCACATCCTGGATGTCCGCCATGTTAGATTTCAGTCACGTAACTATTTTTTTCGTATTCCTGACAGCAAATCATTTTATTTGATACCAATGTCGTGGGGGTGCATTTCATATGGTCCGCCATCTTGAGGAGTCCGCCCATATTAGATTTGTCATGTATGTATATATAAATAATATGTGTGTAATATATTCTGACTCAGATCTATAAGTACTTCCAAAGTAATATTATGTCTGTCGCTCCTTTACGCTTAAACTAAGTACCTGATTTCGATTAAATTCGGGAAAATACTTACTACGGGAGTCTCGGGTATGGACAAAATAAACTTTTCATCTCTGAAAAACTTAAGTACGGTTCCCGCGCGATAAGCAAAGTCGTGGGAATATCTGGTAATACAATATACATAACTACACATACAAACATACTTAATAATCAAACAATGCTTCTTTTTTACGAGTACCATACATCCAAATCTACTTACTGTGTAACACGCAATGTATATTAAATGTATAGAAATAGTGACATGTTGGAATCCATACTTAATATTATAAAAGAGGACGTGAGTGGAAGAATCGAACAAGTAACATTTCGTAACATACGGACAAATGACAATAACTAATTTTTTCCCTTATTATTTTAATAAAGCTTGTAACTTATCTACTTCATAACCTAGCTAATATATCTGGCTACACATACAATCCATAGTTTTTCTATTTCAAATAATTTTCCGGCCCTAAACCCTCCATTTAAGCAAAAAAACGTGAAGTTTTTTCATGTTACTTACCTTATTCTTCCACTCACGTGTGTTTAATGTGAAAGTGTGTCTGTCTATCTGTTACCTCTTCACGCTCAAACCGCTGAACCGATTTTGCTGAAATTTGCTATGTAGATACTTTGAGTCCCGGAATAGGACATAGGATACTTTTTATCCCGGAAAAATGTACGGGACGACGGAGTTGCGGGCGTCATCTAGTGTGAAATATTCATGAGTAAAACCTCTGAAGTTTTTTTTTCTGTTAAATCTAATATATAAGTGTAATATCACATAGATAAAGACATGGCATAATATAAAATCTTAACGCACTGGGCATGCATAGGTTGCCTTGTGGAGCTCTGGAACTTTAAAATAGAGTCTACACAATTTGATGTTGGTCTCTTTTTAGGGTTCCGTAGCCAAAATGGCAAAAAAGGAACCCTTATAGATTCGTCATGTCTGTCTGTCTGTCTGTCTGTCTGTCCGTCCGTCCGTATGTCACAGCCACTTTTCTCCGAAACTATTAGAGCTATACTATTGAAACTTGGTAAGCAGATGTAGTCTGTAAACCGCATTAAGATTTTGATGCAAAAATGGAAAAAATATTAAACATTTTAGGGGTCCCCATAGGTACAACTGAAACAAAAAAATTTTTTTTTCATCTAACCTATGCGTGCGGGGTATCTATGGATAGGTCTCCAAAAATCATATTGAGGTTTCTCATATCATTTTTTTCTAACCAGAGGCCGTAGACAAAGTCCCTTTCATTAAAAACGATGACGAAATTAGTTATCAAAATGTATGGGATTTGACATTAGCCTTCGCAAGCGAAATGTCATTTAGCGATGACTTATGTCAAATCGCATACATTTTGATAACGAATTTCGTCATCGTTTTTAACTAAAGAATACATTGTCTAAAGGCCCTGAATAGTTTGCGAGAGAGACTCTTCCAAAGTGGAAAAATGTGTGTCCCCCCCCCTCTAATTTCTAAAGTAGAGGCATGATAATTCTAAAAAAAATATATGATGTAGATTACTATAAAAACTACCAACGAAAATTGGTTTGAACGAGATCTAGCCAGTAGTTTTTTTTATACGTCATAAATAGTAAAGTACAACTGAAACAAAAAATTTTTTTTTCATCTAACCTATGCGTGTGGGGTATTTATGGATAGGTCTCCAAAAATCATACTGAGGTTTCTCATATCATTTTTTTCTAACCTGAATAGTTTGCGAGAGAGACTCTTCCAAAGTGGAAAAATATGTGTCCCCCCCCCCTCTAATTTCTAAAGTAGAGGCATGATAATTCTAAAAAAAAATATATGATGTAGATTACTATAAAAACTACCAACGAAAATTGGTTTGAACGAGATCTAGCCAGTAGTATTTTTTATACGTCATAAATAGTAAAGTACAACTGAAACAAAAAATTTTTTTTTCATCTAACCTATGCGTGTGGGGTATCTATGGACAGGTCTCCAAAAATCATATTGAGGTTCCTCATATCATTTTTTTCTAACCTGAATAGTTTGCGAGAGAGACTCTTCCAAAGTGGAAAAATGTGTGTCCCCCCCCCCCTCTAATTTCTAAAGTAGAGGCATGATAATTCTAAAAAAAATATATGATGTAGATTACTATAAAAACTACCAACGAAAATTGGTTTGAACGAGATCTAGCCAGTAGTTTTTTTTATACGTCATAAATAGTAAACCTTAATCTAAATTTCATTAAATCGACTGAAATATAAAAATAAATCAAAAATATATTAATTTCATATAAATAAACCTTATTGCTGCTGCGGAACCCTCCATGGGCGAGTCCAACTCGCACTTGGCCGCTTTTTTTAAATATTTAGTACAAGATGACCTGGTGAACTTCATATACTAGATTTAAGCCTCCCTGGAATTCCAAGAATACTTCAAGACTAAAATTAGCGGTTCAGCTGTTCTCGTGTTTTAGTTAGACATACAAAATTGAAAATTTATATTATTTATTGATATAGAAGACAATTATTACAGTTAGATGATATCCGAAACTCCATAATTGCGCCATAATTCGCGTGGGAACCATCCATTTTTGGGCAACTCAAATAATTATCCTTTTTCATTAAGGTGACGCCTTGATAGTGACGGCTGTAGCGATGTCCATTTTTCTCAGCAATGACTAAAGCTAAGAAATTAAAGTTCACTGTCAGTATTCATCATGTCTTTGTCTTTGAATTACCCATAGCATAACACGATTGGTCAACTTTTATAACACAGAATAATTAATCAAAAAGACCTCTGTAAGAAAAGGGATTCCTATTTTGCCAACAGAGGAGAGTGATATAAGCTTCCAAAATTTGTACATAAATTGGTTCTAGTATACATTTTAATTTGTCTATAGCTTATATGAAATGTACTTATTGTTTTTAAATTACGCGACGAAAACCATTTTGTCGCTACGCCCTTTCCATTTTTTTCTGTTCCATTGCTTATTTTCTATGAGAGGCCGGGCCAGCCTCGCATAGAAAACAAGCAATCTAAAACACATCCAACACGGTTTTTTACTTTAACATGGCGTCACCTTAAATAGTAGAGTATACACAATTAGTGTCGCTCTATTTATATTATATTATTCTCTGATGTGTGGTGTTGTGTGTGGCGGAGTCGCAATGGCCCTCGTTAGCGCTAGTGTCGTCGCATCGTTACACCTATAATGCAGCCTCGTGACAGAGTAGCTGCGCGTAGAGTGTTTAAAGTTTTAATGCTATAGTTGAATCGGTAAAACGAGGCATAAATGATCATAAAAAACATGGGTCGCACTCCTCTTAAAAGAGGTGTTAACGAAACAGCAAGCAGACACATTACTAAATTTTCTCCGCGTTTGAGTAAAATGACGGAGGTGTTATTTCCTCTACATCGCGTCTGCACTCTGCTATCAACACGTCATATTACATCAACATATATTTTCGATTAGGTCACGTCTTTGATGCCAGTTTAACATTTTGTTTTTTTTTTATGAAATAAGGGGGCAAACGAGCAAACGGGTCACCTGATGGAAAGCAACTTCCGTCGCCCATGGACATTCGCAGCATCAGAAGAGCTGCAGGTGCGTTGCCGACCTTTTAAGAGGGAATAGTGTAAGGTAAGGGTAGGGGAGAGATGGGAAGGGAAGGGAATAGGGGAGGGTAGGGAAGGGAATAGGGTAGGTAGGGGATTGGGCTTCCGGTAAACTCACTCACTCGGCGAAACACAGCGCAAGCGCTGTTTCACGCCGGTTTTCTGTGAGGACGTGGTATATCTCCGGTCAAGCCGGCCCATTCGTGCCGAAGCATGGCTCTTCCACGTCAATATTTACAACGACTCTTCGCACGATAGTTACAAGATTTCGGTTTTTAAGACTAATAATAATAATTAAAGTGTGCTATTATTAAACTACTATTATCAAACATTACATAAAGCAAATACATTCACGCACATCAATTAATAACTGTAAGTTCTCAAGTTTGAGCGCTGTTATCGGGGTAGTTGTGACGTGTCGGAACCGGGGCGACGTCACTCGGGGGTGGAAACTTGATTTACTAGTTATAGTTTGTTACATGTGCTATAATTAGAATGTCTTCGTGGAAATTGTAGTATATCTGAATAACATGCTTTTTGAAATAAAGTGCTTTGGGAAATACACGCGCGGGAACCGTACATTTTTAGGTTAAAAGTAGCCTATGTCCTTTCCCGGGAATCAAAGTATATTCATGCCAAATTTCAGCAAAATCGGTTCAGTGGTTTGGACGCGAAGATATTCTAGACAGACAGATAGACAGACAGACAGACACACTTTCGCATTTATAATATTATTGGTATATTGGTATATTGGTATATTGGTATGAATTTTATGTATTAAAAGAAAGGGTATAAATTAGTAAAATGTTCCCTAAAAAATATTTGCCAATTTTAAAAAGTCAAAATTAGACCTTCAGACCTGTTTGAATTTACTAATATAATTACCAATATAAACCAACAATCTATATAGTTATATACGTATTTTCACCGAAAAAGTAACATAATATTAAAATAGGGAACGTGTGCAACTTAGCAAACTGCTGTTGTCTTCTATAGTTACCTGTAGTTCATGCACGTTCCCTATTATTACATTATGATACATACCGTCTCGTAGCACTCCGTAGCTCTACGAGCTCCGTAGCGGGCTACGGCGTAGCGGAGGTCTGAGTTAATTAGGAGGCGAGATCAATACAATTACCGGTAATGGAGGTCACGGCCGTCATACTTCGCACAGAGTAGCTGTGCACAGAGACTGTAATATTGTAAAATTAATTAATTTCATATTTTTATTCAATAACGGATTTTGTCGCTTAACACTTTATTTTTATTTTTTGAAGTTTCGGATGCTTTTAAGCGGTCATGGTCAAGGGTGGATTACAGCATAATATGTCCCGCTAAGAGCAAAATACTGAAGTGATTGAAAAATTATAAAAATATAATGTGTGTTATGTGCTCTATTAAAACTGGACTTTACTTACGACAAAATAATATAATATATTGAACTGATAGACTTCCCGCCAAGTCGTTGTCCTCCTGCAGCTGTAACTAATGAAGATGCTTTAAGTCCCGAAAAAGGACATAGGATAGATAACATTTTAATCCCGGAAAATTTTACGGTTTCCGCGTGATATTCGAGTTTTGGCGCAACAGAGTTTCGGTTGTCATTAAGTAAATCATAATATAAATAAGAAAAGTCCAAACGACCTATAAAGGCAAACGTTCATAATACACATGCAATTTTTTTTAATTAAAATTATGTACCAGTCTCATTGGTTTGATAATTTATTTATTACATAAACCAGTGTAATAAAACCCTAAAGCCAAGTCACCACACATGTCGTTATGTGGCTGCATGGTTATGTATGTGTGAGTAAATCGAGGGAAATGCAGTTACCGCAAGTGCAATATCTTTAGCGTCACCCAGATATTATCTGTCGTACTTAACAGCGTACAGACTAATGTGGCACAGAGACTACATTTTTATTGAAGTGAAAACTTTATAGTGTAGTAAGCTTTTTGGAATGGATGAAAAATTAATGTTCAACTAGTTCCAGGATGTGTGATATCGTAGAAATTTTGAAAAACGAAGGGTAGACTGCCAGCGCAGCCTAGATGAGCAGATAATTAAATAAAATGAAAAGTGAGAAAATGTCAGCCATGTCAGCTTTTCTTTTTCTTCTGCCGATAGTTCCGGAGTTCAACCCATTGTTGTCGAAATCGTTATGTAACTTAATATCACTTTTTATTAGTTGATGTGTCTGCTCGTTTGCTGGTAATTTGTTACATTAGGGAGAAGCCAAACGAGCGTAATTTGTGAGTTGTGAGTCGCAGAATTTCGGTTCGGCAGAATTCTGCTGCATTCAGTTTCGTACAAAAGTCCTGTTTGATTCACACGAGCGTAATTTTGTGACTCATGTTTTGTACGAAAAGATATTTACGCGGCGATAAATTACGCTCGTTTGGCTTCACCCTTATCGTATCTTTTCTACTGCCCAAATTAGAACGATATTGCAAGTTAAGTCCAATGCACAATTTCACCGCTCGCTCTCAAGGCCCTGTGGCGCAACGGATAACGCGTCTGACTACGGATCAGAAGATTCCAGGTTCGAATCCTGGCAGGGTCGCGATGCTTTTTTTTTTTCATTTTTCGTGTCTTTTGTAAGAAATAAAATATTATAATATTATCACAATTTTATTTAGAGCGACTTTAATAATAATTATAAACTCACTTTGACTAATGTCACGTCGATTTTAAAAACATCGAAAGACTACAAGGTTATTTTGGGAATGAAGAATAAATTTTTGCCAATTTTGGACTAATATCGAAAGCGCACAAATTTTATCACAATCAGTCTAGCCGTTTCAGAGGAGTTTCGAAACAAAAATGGTAACACGAGAATATTATTTAATTATTAAACTACATTTTATTTTCACACCAAACTCTCTCCAACGCTACTCTGTATACATTCTCTGTAATCATTACTCTGTATTCATACTGGCCTCTAGTTCACACTTGGTCTGAATGTGGTGGTAATTAAGATGTTCTTATACCTTAATTAGTGACTTCCGAAGTACGGATACGGCAAATGAGGTTAGATTTGGGCTTGGAAATGGCCAACTTGAAATAATTTTGTTGAAGCTTAGCCATTCTGTTTCTTTAATAAGGTGGAATTTCACTCTTTCATTTTCATTTTGTTTCTAAAGTAAGGAAATAAGGTCTGGAATTCACTCTTTCGTTTTTTCACGAAGCGACGCTACCACATAATAATATTATGAATTATGATCACTATATATACAATATATAGTATACAATATACAATATGGGCTCAAGACGAGACAAAATGCGTCGTAACTCGTAGCGATGCATAATAACAATACAAAATTGACATGTCTAATAACGCGACGCCGTATAATATTTTAATTCTTTGTCGTTATTTTGCATCGCTGGATGGAACTTCGAGCTTCGTCTTGTTACGTTTCGGTTATCAGTTATCCTTATCACAAACGACACGCATAATATTATACAGAAAGCTGTGTATGAATTCATATCGCTTCTCATCTTATGAAAGTAAACTATAATCATTATTAATATGTTGTCAAAATAGAGCCCCTAGTGGGGGGGCAAAAAGTAGAAAAAACTAACTCACATCACTCAGTACAGACAACACTGTGAGACCATAGACTACAGAGAGTTTAAAACCTCTTTTTAAAAACATTAACCTCATTTTCTGTCGGGTAAGTTTCGCTTATATTATTTATGTGAGCGATAAAGTGAAGCCGTTATGGCCGTGTAGTGTAAGTTACGTTGTGAGAATTTAATAAAATGGCGGAAAACAGCAATTTTTCCTCCAATCTCAGTTAAGAAGTTTGTACTTTACAACTCTAGGGTATTACGTATACATAGATACTGGTAGCTATAACACGCTGAAATTAAATATACACCTTGTTTTAAAGAAACTATGGAACTTGTATATCACAAGTTTTCTGTGTATTGTGATGAATAAATATGTTCTGAAAGTATTTTAACTGAAAATATTTTTAAAAGATAAAACTGACTTCAAAATTGTACGTAATTGATAATTTAAACTCCCCATCTCCAAAACTACTGAACCGATTTTGATGAACAACTCAACTTGCGCTGTTCCTATAAGTTGAACAATACCTAGTACAACAAAAAAAGAATTACTGAAATCGGACTTGTAGTTACGGATATATGCGAACACATACATAAAAACATACATACATACATACATACACTTTTGAAATTTGACACATTACTTCACACACTGTTATAGACTAACATAATATACAAAACTGGGCAGTTCTGGAAATATTACATACAAACGCGCGTCGAATTGATAAGGAACCTCCTTTTTCCAGGTATATTTTTATAATATAGAAAAGAAATCAAATAAAAAAGCAATTTTAAATAATAATTAAACGCATAATTTTGGAATGACGAGGAAAATCAGCTTTGGACATTTTCAATTACTATTTTCACTCACTTACCAATAAATAAGTTGCTATATTTTCATATGCGACTGAAAGAGTCAACTAGCTTAAAAGTCAATGGATGAAACTATTCAACATAATAAATTCAAACATGTTCGTTGACCGAACCGGGTTACAGCAATTTTTAAATTTCAAAATATAGCAATAATTTTACGATAGAAATTGTGATATTGTATACGTAGTAGCATCCAGGAGGAATATTTATGTCAGAACATACACCGTCATATTTAATACGGCAATTTTCACGGACATTTACTTAAGGTGACGCCTTGATAATTTAGCTGTAGCGATGTCCATTTTTCTCAGCAATGACTAAAGCTAAGAAATTAAAGTTCACTGTCAGTATTCATCATGTCTTTGTCTTTGAATTACCCATTGCATAACACGATTGGTCAACTTTTATAACACAGAATAATGAATCAAAAAGACCTCTGTAAAAAAAGGGATTCCTATTTTGTCAACAGAGGAGAGTGATATACGCTTCCAAAATTTGTACATAAATTGGTTCTAGTATACACTTTAATTTGTCCATAGCTTTTATGAAATGTATTTATGGTTTGTAAATTACGCGACAAAAACCATTTTGTCGCTACGCCCTTTCAATTTTTTGCTGTTCCATTGCTTGTTTTCTATGAGAGGCCGGGCCAGCCTCGCATAGAAAACAAGCAATCTAAAACACAACCAACACGGTTTTTTACTTTAACATGGCGTCACCTTAATATGTAAGTTCGTTTAGATGCATTATACGAAACTACGCGATGATGCCTTCAGATTTACTTACTTGCATGATGATTTACAGTCGTCCACGCGAATTAGCGGTTCACTCGCTATACCGCGCGACCTCAAGTGAAGAACCTCGTCTCCGTGATCCAGTGGTCTAGACTCTAGAGCGTCGCTCTTGACTCGGAGGTCGTGGGTTCGATTCCCGCGTTGGAAACATGTTATTTCCAAGTTTGGTTAGGACAATGCAGTCTGAGCATCTGATTGTCTGACAAGTAAGATGATCCATGCGTCGGATGGGCATGTAAAAAGTCGGTCCTGCGCCTGATCTCTCGCCAGTCGTGTCGGTCTTCCGTCCCACTGGGTTATGGGAGTAAAAGGAATAGAGAGTGCTCTTGTGTACTGCGCACACACCTTACTACTGCGTACTTGGCCTGGTTTCAATGAAACCGGCCACCGTCACCGAAACCGGCGTGGGGAGTATTATTATAATAGTATGTAATTACTAATTAGCGGCGTGACCACGCCGCGTTGTTTGGTATTTCAATCACAATTGCTTGTAAGTTGTAATGTAGCGGTCTATCAGAATCATTTATTTCAGGAAATTGGTACATAACAAAGAGAATAATATGTTTGTACCATCGGGGAAATTGATTACTAGGCAGTTGTCAGACCATCGTCATTTGGTCCGATCATGTCAATTCAATGATTTCTGTGAGCTGTCGGCTGGGTTTGACGTAACGCGACCAAACTTTGTTTGTCCCGTATCTGCCTAGGAATCAACTTCTCTGATAGTACACAAGGCCACATAGCGGCCAAGCCGCTCGTTCGCACGGACGCGTACAAAATTACAAATCAAGCCATTCCCTGCGCCTAGTTTCCCTTCCATTTTGCTAAGCGATCTTAAAGTTTTGAGCTAAACCATAGCTGCACTCAAGACCACACATTCACACACACACACTAATCCTATGTGTGTATGTACAGTCAAAAACAAAACAAATCGTTTAACAAAAATGTTTTGGCCGTTTTCCTGTTCTCCCTCATACGGCTAACTTCACACCAATTTTCAACTTTATTACCTTAACATAAGGATTAAATTTCTTTATGTTCGTTAGCAGAGTCGCGTACAAAGTGTCTATTTCATCAAAGCAGCGCGTTTTTAATCCTACTAATATTATAAAGGCGAAAGTTTGGATGTATGGATGTATGGATGTATAGATGTATGGATGTATGGATGTATGGATGTTTGTTACTCTTTCACGCAAAAACTACTGAACGGATTTTAATGAAACTTTGCAATAATATAGCTTATACATCAGAATAACACATAGGCTATAATTTTAACCGACTTTCAAAATGGAGGAGGTGTTATGTTCGTTTTTTTATGCTCAACGATTACTCCGCCGTTTATGAACCGATTTTCAAAATTTTTCTTTTGGTGTATAGGGCATTATCCCAATTTGGTATCATGTTCACAAAAATGGTGACCTGATGAAGGAATCCATGGGTAATCGAGGGAACTCCTCAAAATTCATATGGAAATATGTGGTGACTTTGGTTTCATGAGAAGTATTCCGAGCATATGCTAACAACAAGTAAGATTTTGGACCCAGTAACACCCACCCATGGTTCGGAGGCTGCTGGGAGAACTCCTGACTCTTTATAGATACACGTTTGAGAGTTTCGGCGTTGATTTAAGATCGGAAAGCAAATGCTACTATGCAAATTACATTCGTCATCATCATCATCATCATCATCACTACCATATTATACCATCAAGCTGCATCGTCCCATGATACGTTTCATAGTCTTTTTAGATCGAGACTCGAGTTTGTCAAGCGATTTAAAAAAATATATACTAATATTATAAACCTGAAGAGTTTGTTTGCTCAAACATGCTAATCTCAGGAAGTACTGGTCCGATTTAAAAAAAAAATTCAGTGTTAGCTCATTTATCGAGGAAGGCTATTTAATATTACTTACGCTAAAACTAATAGGACCGAAGAATCAGAGGAAAATGTGGAAAAAACCGGGAAAATTAATAGAAAGGGAAAATTTATCTCACGAAGTAGGTACTGGAGCATTTTTGATATTATTTGTCACAGATCTCACACACTCTATACGTAGACTACGTGAAGGGACATAACTCATAAGGATTTTTTTTGCGGGAAAATGTACGATTTTCGTAAAATTCCTAATTTACGCGGGCGAAGCCGCACGGGACATCTAGTTCGACATAATGAGCCATTCCCAGTCGGGCGGGAAGGAAATTGGCCAAACAAAATGAACTTCAATTATTTTGATATTTTGCAAGATAAGTGCGTCTATGTTTGTATTATAAAAAAAACATGTATTTTGGATAAAAAAGCTCATCATTAAAATATATTATTATCTATTCCATTGGTTAAAACATGAAAGTAACTATGTTGTAATATAAAATTCAATGCACACCGCATTGAATTCTACCTAATTGAACTGCATTTTAGAAGACGTCACAACTCACAAATCCCAATGTTATCTAATTCAATACAGACATTGCTAGCAAATAATAATGTACTGGATATAAGGAAAATTCAGTACGTTATTACGTACGTTTTTGGAGTGCTGCGCTGGTAATTTTGGTAGAATGAATGTACCGTCAATGCACACTACACACTCTAGAATTTGTAAGGAATGCTTGACTCTGGATTTAGCATGAACAATGACTGACTACACATCGAAATTTTGTTGTGCCAAAAGGCCAGATCAGCGGGGCTAAGATGGTCACATTTAGCAATTCCTCTCAATCATTTCAGCAAATGAATTATTGTCAAAACTGTCAAAATACAAAATCAGTACAAAAATACAGAAAAAAATTGCAAACAGAGTTGCATTTTGCGATTTAAAAAAAATATCATAATATTATTATGATTCATATAATGATTCTCCAAAGCGACCATTTTAGCCTCGCTGCTCATGCAAAAGATATTCGAGCTTAAGCACAGAATATATTATATTAGTGTTTAAGTTAGGTGTTGGTACATACCCCCCGATGGTTGCTCGCCTTGTCGTGGCGGTGGGGCTCTAGTAACCGCGGCTTGGACAACCGCGGTGAAGCGAAGAGGCAACCAGGGCCGGCCGGTGTCGCCGCCTGGCCCGAGGAGGGCGCTCCCAGCGGACTGGAGGAGTCCGCTGCGGATGCGCACCGAGGTGGGGCCGCAGAGGAAGAGGCAAGTAGGTATTACGGTGCGCCGCTTGCCCTGTCCTCTGCGGCCGAGGACGGATCGCGGGGGGGGAGAGGCATTGTGGTAGGTTGCCGCTTTCCCTACCCCCCTGCGAGCTGGCCGTTCCGTTTGAACGGCATTGGTGGGGCCGCAGAGGAAGAGGCAAGTAGGTATTGCGGTGCGCCGCTTGCCCTATCCTCTGCGGCCGAGGTGTGGTCGGTGGCAGAGCCACAGACCTGATCTGCCACATGGCCTCCAAGTAGCAGACTCGGGGGGCGTCTGCTACAGCCCTGGTGGGGGCCGAGGAGGAGGGCGCACGTGTTGTGCGCCCATCGTGGAGTCTTCGGACCGCTGGCGGGGTCGCGGATGTGTGTATCGTTCCCGTGGCCCCGTCAAAAGGCGGCGTGGCGGAAGATGGGGGGGGTTTTAGTGGGTATACCGTGGTCTCATTAGCCACGGGAGTCCCACATCACCGCTCGGGTCGCCCCCTGCGCCTGGGTGGTATGCGTAATGCATTTCCCCCTCCGGGGAAAAAAAAAAAAAAAAAAGGTGTTGGTACATAGCTTCTAAGTGTTTCTGCTAAGCTCACTTATAGGCGCCCTAAGAAAACAAGTAAGTTTCTAAAAAAACTTAGCTAAGACAGTCAAAAAGCTTTATTATGTCTGTTGCCTCTTCAAGCTTAAAGGGCTAAACCGATTTAGATGCAACATTGTATGAAGTTATGAACATACTGTTACGGATACGGACACGTAATGCCATGTAGCGTCAAACCAGCGAAACTTATCCAGAGAACACAGACAACATAAATCCCCTAGTCCCTTACTCAATACTAGATGGCGTTAGGTGTATGTTTACCTGCGCGTACTTTCTAGAAAATTCCAACCCTTATTTACGCGAATTAGGTACAATCCAGAATGGATCTTTCCAGAACTCGTTTCGGGCTATATTAATAGCCGCAGGTAAACGAGCCGGCAATTCAGTTTCGTCTAAGCGATCTTCGAGGCGACTTCGGAGTGAAAACAAGTGATCAATAGTGAGTGAACCAGTGAAACCAACGAATTTGCTACGACCTAGGATGATAGTACTTAGTGTGACCTAGTTTTTGTGAATACAGTCTTCAAGAGAGTCAGCAGGTCTTTTTCTCCAAATCCTTCGAACCCTAGCACGTGACAATACTTTGTAAGACATGATAGTATTTGCTGCGGAAAAATTGACGGTTCCTTGCTTACATTATTTTATTATATTATTATTATGCATCACCGAGTTTCGTGCCGTTTTGTCTCGTTCTTACCCTAGAAATAAAATAAAATAAAGATCTTTAAATAAATTTCGTTTCTATAAATACGTTAATTTAAACACTTCTTATATTCTGTTGAGTTATACGGGCCGTGAAGAAGGCACATCCGCACAGCTGGCGGCTCGCAGCTGCGAAAATACGGTATTTACCGAATATTAAGCTGTAAAGTGTAAATAAGTTACTAAAGGTAACGGAAGACCACTTGGAAGACAACTTCGTACTTTGGTTGCACTTATCATCAGACTTTTCTAGGCTTACCTAATTTAACAGCGATTAATACTTTTTTCTCATTTTGTTAATTGTTTGGAAATATTTGAATGCTATAAAAATATAAGCATTTATTTCTTGGATTAGATTCCTCCGAGCTGAAAACAGACTCGTTGCAGCGTGGCATTTTTATGAAACGTCATCTTGTGTAATCTTGCTAACAATTTTGAGTCCCTATTTTAATATATTATTATACAATAGGACATCTTTAAAACAAATTATCTAAATTGGCCGCACGCACACATAAGCGTGAGCTTATGTATCCCCAAGCGGAACCCAGCTGCCGCATAACAATTGAAATCTATTGTGTCTGCGATTCCCACGATCGAGGTATTACGTAGCACGTGAAGTGCAGGTTAAACTTGACGACAACGATACTGTAATTGTACTCTACTATAACATACCTTTACTGTCTTGTCGTGGTATGCTCTGACCCTATCGTGACTGTATTTAAACTCAGTAACGAGTGCAAAGTATTTAAGTGAACACCTTCAAGTTGCGAAATGTAACGACGGACAAACTTCCTAATGTTTGTCCTTTTTGTTTCCAATCAATACCTTACGAAATATCTTTTGTTTCTGAATACCAGCTGGGAAGATCTTACTTTTTATTATGTTTTTCAATAATAAGGGTTTTTGATATTCCGGTTGCCACCAGGTGCCGCTATGTAGCCTTCGGAATTCGGATCTATGATATCAACTGTCATAATATACGGCACGATAATATAGATGTCATAATAATATGTATATTTGACACGAAAGACTCTACGGGCTACAAAGCTCCATCTACTGGAAAATGAAATATTGAAAACCCTCATTACGTTAATCCTCAGTACAGTACTTATGACGCCCTGATACGATTATGGCGACGATTTTACACTGGTTTAAAAATATATTTCGGACTATCAATATTAATAGTCCGAAATATATTTTTAACCTTACTTAAACAAAAGTATGTAGATATAAAAAAGTAAATATGTGTGAATGAATTTGTTATGACTTTAAATAATTTTTCAGGTCCTAAATCCTCCGTTTATGCAAAAAAACGACAGTTTAGTAATTGTTACACACTTATCCGCTCACGTTTTCAATTATTTACCGTAGTAGAGCCATGCTTCGGCACGAATCGGGCGGCTCCCTTATTTCCTTCCATATCCTTCATTATTGCCTTCCCTACCCTCCCCTAGCCTATTACTCTATTCCCTCGTAATAGGTCGGCAACGCACCTGCAGCTCTTCTGATGCTGCGAGTGTCCATGGGCGACGGAATTTTCTTTCCATCAGGTGACCCGTTTGCTCGTTTGCCCCATAAAAAAAAATTAAGCTGTGCTTATGGCACCAAAATTAAGCACTTGATACGTTATCAAACACAAACAAACGACAATCTGCCGGATTAGCCATCACAAAGTATAATGAAGCGACACTTCACATTTAAAGCCGTAATGTTCCCCCGTTCTCCATTTTGCCCCGTTCGCCCCATTTAAAAAATCGAGGGGTGTATTCTTGAGTGGAGATAAACGTAAAATATGTTACATATTAGAATTTTTAAACATTTTTTGCTAGCTTGTTTTGTTTACAAAGTGGCTATACTGCGTGACTGGTGAGACATGTTCAATACTCGAGGACGTGATATTTGGCTATTATATTAGTTGGAAAAAAATGATGTATAAAAAAATAATATCAATTGATCACTGAGTAAATGTAGCTTAAAGTTAAATAATTATTTACCCAACGCATGGACACCGCGAGCGGGAGGGGTAGTTATGTGGTGTTTCTTTGGTAGCGCACGCCTCTGCACCGGCCGCATAGTATGCCTACTTGCCTAGCCGCGTAATTTACTTAGTATCCATGATTCATTTATTTTTGGAAAGTTCGGAAAAAAATTAAGAACCTAATTTTATTACATAATTATAATGAGAATCGAGTACAGAGTACTCTCCATAAGTATCGGTATTGTCTCACCAGTCATGTTGTAGAAATATTATAAAGAGATCACAGCATTTTACAATTTTTTAATGCTCCGTGCAACTTTGTTGAACAGAAATATTTTAATTTCATGCGGGTACCGTACATTTTATCTAACTATCCTAACGAAGTATTGCATTTTCCGGGCTTCAACATATTTAAAATACGGCCTGTTTCACCACTTACTGATAAGTGCCGGATAGGCTATCCACAACTTATCTGACAAATAGAGTATGGAGTATCTGTCAGATAAGTAGCGGATAGTCTATCCAGCACTAATCAGTAAGTGGTGAAACAGCCTCATAAATAATTGTGCTACGCCCTGTCACAATTTGCGCGAGGCTTTACGATAAGGTTTTTAACTAAAACTTTTGCTAAGTTCTAAATTTACCTTTCGGAGTTAGGTTTATCCCAGGTTTTATTACAATCGTAATTGGTGGTTACAGAAGCCGGAGTTATGATAGTCGTAATGTACAGGAACATCTGGACTAATTCGATAAGAGCGGGAAAACCCTGGAGCATCACACGGGATGAATTTTACCTCTAATTTTTAATTAACTTTATTTAGGTTAAAAAATTAACCTTTTAAAATTTTAAGCCCTTGATTGATTTATTCATATTATCAGTTACAATAAATATATCGAATCTTACCTGATTCGAGCTTTACATATATCCGTAAAAATTGCAGAACGCCACAAAATAATTTAACTTCAATATTTTTAAATTACCTACTGAAATCTTAGTTTTTCCTTAAGAAAACAGAAGTACCCAAAGAACTGTGATAGAACCACAGTGTAGCCCCGCAGCTGTAAAGCTGAGTTTCCGATCCTCGCGAGTCGCGGCAAGCGACTGCGACCAATAAAAATTCAAATAATAATAATATCTATGGACGCTTCACACCACGTCAGTCTGGCCCCGTGGTAAGTACCTAAAGGATTTGTGTCACTATGTGTATCATATAATAAAAATACACATCCATGACCCAGGAACTTGGAAATCTTTTTGTTCCGTCGGCGGGACTCAAACCCGCGACCCCCGGCTTGAGCTACCAACAACCCACCAAGTGAGCCACAAAGGTCGTCAAATAAAATACCCCTTGACGAACTAGGCTAAAGGTTTCATTTTGTACCGACATTGCGACCAATACTGCCGCTACTTCATAGTGGCGAAGAGCAAAATGAAAATTATAGTCATAAAGTGGCATTTCATTTAAATGTTCGTCGCCGAAAAAAGCCGAAAAATCGTCGCTTGCTTCAAGGATCGGAAAGTCACCTTAAGTTCGCAGGGCAGCGGGAGTCCAGACTCGGTGATTAACAAAGTTTAATTGTATTTTTAATTCCGCGGACTCCAAATTGTTGCGAACAGGAAAATCAGGACAAACAAATTACTCACCTCCACTTTAAGGCGTCTCCCAGACAGACGCGGGCAGCGGTGGCGGTCAGTTGTTTATACTGCCACCGCCACCGCGTGTGTCTGTGTCGTTCCTAGAACTCTCAAGTCATCCAACTGACCGCCGTCGCCACCGCCACCGCTGCCCGCGTCTATCTGGGAGACGCCTTATGACCATCTTATGACGTGATTATAAACTCCGCACAAACTCCGCACCGGATTGTGTAGGTACACTCGGGAAAATTCATAAATGTACAAAAATTGTAGCGATAGCTCAAAAATTTGTAAATAATAAGTTTGGAAAACAAAAGAAATCCTATATTTTTTCTGCCGCTTGGTATTCTCACGACCAATACCCTATTTTTGGTCACGGCAAAAATGTTTTTTTGCTCCTGCTGTTCCATTTTCTCTTTCCTGAAGAGCAACCTTTTTTTTTCTTTTATAACCAAGGGACTATAAATCATAAAAATATCTAAACTATTTGCTAGATATTGCTTAGAATGAGATTTCTTACTGACAAATTCCGATTTATTACTGCCGACACGTAACCGCTTATTCATTAATTTTTATTGCTCATTTAATTATTTTACTGTTCAATAATATTTTCAATGACCTCTGTCATTGTTTTTACTTCTCATTTTTGTTTACTTCACTGCTTAGTTTTAACTGCTAAACTAGTTATTGAACAATGAACATGCCATTTATAATTTTTAACTTACCAAAACTGCTATTTACAACTGCCTCTTTAAATCAATGCCTAAAAATATTAGTATAGATTTGATTTGAATTAAGAAAGTGGTGGGTCCAGTGCTCCAAGGGAGACTCAATGGGGGTCTACGATGTGCGTGACAAAAACTGGGAGTCCACAATCGTAAACTGGGAGTGCATGAAACTAATCTAAATACTCAAACCATAACTCAAATCCAGCAAAAATTTTGAAAGTTGTATATAAGTAAAACAAAAAAAATAAATCTCTGGAATAAAACTATCATTCTATGTCGATCCAGAACCGAAGTATCCACATACCAAGATGCAGTAAAAACGGTTCAGAGCTTTATGCGTAAAAAAAGACAGTCGATTCATACTCAGCCGCGAAAAAATTTCGAAATGTTTTAGTAAGCGCCATCTACTGACGCCTTATCAAACCAGACTGGAAAGTAACTAGCGAAAGCTATTAAAGGTAACTGAACTACCTCCTTAAATTTAAAATTATTTCGTATTACTTATTCAAAGGTTCTAAGTTTGATTTGAAACTTAATTATATTTAATAAGTTAAAAGCAAAGATGAGGATATTTTGGTTCATAAAAAATCTAAAGTGTTACCGTTAGGAAAATATATAGTTTTGTTATCAACAGGTGGCGCTAAATCTATAATCTGTGCTGACATCTAGAGATGGTAACAAAACTGTGATGTGAAGAAAGTTAACGAAAATTTCTGCCCTTTTCTCTGAGAGGACGCTTTTTTAAGTCCTGTCACTAAGGATCGGTTACACATAAACCTTATGCGACTCAACGCTGTAACAAAATGTTTAATTTCTTTTGAAGAATAATAATAAAATATTTAGGATAAAATATAATAATATATTTCTAATTGCCATACAATAGCAATGCAACGAAGTTGCTGCGAACTTTCGTCGCCAATTCGAAACTTATAAACCATCGAATAAATTGATTCATATAGGCAGTTAACACTTGACACATCAAATTCTTTTTTTTAGGGTTCCGTAGCCAAAATGGCAAAAAAGGAACCTTTATAGATTCGTCATGTCTGTCTGTCTGTCTGTCTGTCTGTCTGTCTGTCCGTCCGTATGTCAAAGCCACTTTTCTCCGAAACTATTAGAGCTATACTATTGAAACTTGGTAAGTAGATGTAGTCTGTGAACCGCATTAAGATTTTGATGCAAAAATGGAAAAATTATTAAAAATTTTAGGGGTCCCAATAGGTACAACTGAAACAAAAAAAAAATTTTCATCTAACCTATGCGTGTGGGGTATCTATGGATAAGTCTTAAAGAATCATATTGAGGTTTCTCATATCATTTTTTTATAACCTGAATAGTTTGCGAGAGAGACTCTTCCAAATTGGTAAAATGTGTGTCCCCCCCCCCCCCCTCTAATTTCTAAAGTAGGGGCATGATAATTCTAAAAAAAATATATGATGTAGATTACTATAAAAACTACCAAGGAAAATTGGTTTGAACGAGATAGATCTAGCCAGTAGTTTTTTTTATACGTCATAAAAATGGTAAACCAAAAAAATTTCATTAAGTCGACTGAAATATAAAAATAAATGAAAAACCTTTTAATTTCATAAAATAAACCTTATTGCTGCTGCGGAACCCTTCATGGGCGAGTCCAACTCGCACTTGGCCGCTTTTTTTGGTTTTAAATGGGTAAGTCCCCCCCTATATATTGTTAAAAATTCTTAAATTCTATTTCCTTGTTTAAAACAATAAAATATGTTAATTTATTGTCTCAAATGTAATACTAAAAACCTCAATCCCTTTCGCACATGATCAGATTCACTGCCTGCTTTCGCGATCCCCGGAGTTTCCGTTACACCTGACCTTCCACCACCAAACAATAATTAGCCTACTAATGTGGCTTTCACATGCCACTGCGCTCACCACACGTTTAGTTCCCTAGAGACTTTTGAAGGGAAAACTTAACACTTTCGAAGTTGAACTTCTGTACCTAAAGTTTTTGGAGTGGGTATAATTATATAATAGTTAAAACAAAATTAAAAAAACACGTTTTTTCTTTAATTTTTTTTCAAAAATTTTCACAAATTATTGCATTGTCATTGGCTCCTGATACGTATGCAAAGTTTCGAATTACTTATGGCCGTTCCCAATATTCAATCTATCTCTAGTTTGACATACAACCGATCGCAGCTGACATAGAATTGACATAAAATTTAAGGAGCTAATGTCTAATGTGAGCTATTCCTATCTCAAGTAAGAGATAGATCAAATTTTGGGAACGGCCGTTAGACTACTGGAGATAGATAAAAATCGTGCTCTAAGGTGCCGTTACAAACATACATTATAATAAATCTACAGCCCAAGATAATAAAAGCGTGATAAAAAAGTTAATACTTCGATCGTGGGAATCACAGACACAATAGATATTCAATTGTTAAACGGCACCCGGTGCCGCTTGGGAGTTGATGGGTTAAGAGAGTTCTAATCTGTAAAAACCGCCGGCGCAGCGTAGGAGAGAATGTTGTGTCAAATGAAGTCCTCTTACGCCCGAACCCAATATTCGATCCTTATGCATAGATTGAACTCAATCTCGGATCGATCCCAATCCTTAGATCGATCTCCAATCCACGTTTCAATAATAAAAATTGAAATCTGCAATCTTTTTTCTGGCCGGATTGCCTGCGATCTTTTCCCTCTGTCCAGGGGTACGATAGACTCGATCGAAACCTTATGTGAATAATAGAAAATAAAAAAATATTGATTTCGAGTCGACAACATATATCCGCAAAATTCGGATTTAGGAGTATTTCGTTAAATTCTAATGGCACTGACAATTGACAAACAAACTTCACGCGCTATCTATACTACTATTATAAAGAGGAAAGATTTGATTTTTTGTTTGTTTGTTTGTTTGTTTGTTTGAGTCGAATAGGCTCCGAAACTACTGGACCGATTTGAAAAATTCTTTTGCTATTGGAATCTTACATTATTTCTGCTGAACATAGGCTACATTTTATTTTGGAAAAAAGTAGGGTTCCGTAAGATATTTGAGTTTTTCGGACGCAAGGTGTAAAAAATCAGCTAGAAAAGTTACTTATTTTGCGTACGCTGCCTAAACTATAAAAGATAGAACCAGAAAATGTTCTAAGTAATTGTAGATCTTATAAATATCTACAAAAAAGTCCGCGACACACTATACCTATCTATGTCGAGTGAGGCACAATAACCATTTATTTATTTAAAAATCCTGATTTTTTTTTGACTAAATTGAAACGGATATATTTTACTCACGCTATTAATCCTTATCAAAATAAATTATTTTATCACTAAGTACAGTTTATGTAGATAATATTTGGTCTTTGAATGATTAAAATTGGACGTTTGGTTTTGAAATTATGGCGAAATTAAAATATTACGATAGTAGGCGTCACCAAAGCGCGTGCGGGAGGAATACAATATTCTGTTGTAGAAATGAAAATTCTGTACATAAAAGATATGAAATGACACCCGAAATTACACCTTTGTCACTACATCGCTAGGGAAGCCAAAAATGTGGTTAGTTTTTTGTCTGTCTGTCTGTCTGTCACTCTTTCTGTCTGTCTGTATGTTTGTTCCAGCATCACACGAAAAATACTGATCCGATTTGAATGTGGTTTTCGCAGTATATTTATCTTCTTCCAACTTAACATCTGGTGTATAAAATTTTTTTCCCCCACCCCTCTAAGGGGACAAAAGAGGGGGTCAGATTTTGTATCAAACTTTTTTCTTTAACACGAAAACTACTGATCCGATTTGCATACGGTTTTCACAGATTTGCATACGGTTTTCACAGATATATTATGTTTGTCTTCTTCCAACTCAACATCTGGTGTATAAAAATCCTCCCCCCCTCCCCTCTCAACCCTCTCTGGGGACCAAAGAGGGGTCAGATTTTGTATACAACTTTTTTCTTTAGTGGACTTACTTCATATTAGGTATTAACTGTGTTTTTCAACTTAACATCTGGTGTATGACCTTCCCCCCCACACCCTCTTAGGGGACAAAAGAGGGGGTAAAACATGTATCAACTGATGATGTAGAAAATATACTTTAAATGGCAAAACAACGTTTGCCGGGACAGCTAGTCTTGCTATAAGCTGACAGTTGACACATGCCATTGCTCATTTTCTACCTGCCGGTAGCGGGCAGTCATCATGGCGCACCGAGCGCACCCTTTTTTAGGGTTCCGTAGCCAAAATGGCAAAAAAGGAACCCTTATAGATTCGTCATGTCTGTCTGTCTGTCTGTCTGTCTGTCTGTCTGTCTGTCTGTCTGTCTGTCTGTCTGTCTGTCTGTCTGTCCGTCCGTCCGTATGTCACAGCCACTTTTCTCCGAAACTATTAGAGCTAGATTATTGAAACTTGGTAAGTAGATGTATTCTGTGAACCGCATTAAGATTTTGATGCAAAAATGGAAAAATTATTAAAAATTTTAGGGGTATAGGTACAACTGAAACAAAAAAATTTTTTTTCATCTAACCTATGCGTGTGGGGTATCTATAGATAGGTCTCTAAAAATCATATTGAGGTTTCTTATATCATTTTTTTCCAACCTGAATAGTTTGCGAGAGAGACTCTTCCAAAGTGGGAAAATGTGTCCCCCCCCCCTCTAATTTCTAAAGTAGGGGCATGATAATTCTAAAAAAAATATATGATGTAGATTACTATAAAAACTACCAACGAAAATTGGTTTGAACGAGATCTAGCCAGTAGTTTTTTTTATACGTCATAAAAATGGTAAACCTTAGTCAAAATTTCATTAAATCGACTGAAACATAAAATAAATCAAAAACCTTTTAATTTCATAAAAATAAACCTTATTGCTGCTGCGGAACCCTTCATGGGCGAGTCCAACTCGCACTTGGCCGCTTTTTTGTTGCTTGTCCAATACTGGTAATTATAACTAATAAAAAATAATCGGCCAAGTACGAGTCGGACTCGCGCACGATCAGTATGAGATCCTCAAAATCACTACTATCACTGCTTGAGAGTATAGACAAATCCATATTTTAAACAGTAAAACCGAGAAATTCCTAAGATTGCAGATTTGGATCATAAAACCGATCGAAAGAAACGTCAAAATTATGAGATAGGTTATGAATACACTCGAACTGTCATTTTCAAACGGAGGGCTATCCGAAATCATAGAGCGAACCTCCCATGGATGGCTTGCAACCACAGATTGTAATTTCAATCTGTGGATACATTATTGGCACACTCTGTCGTAATAAGAACTTATTACTGTTTTAAAAAAGTATATTAAATCAGTTGTCAACGAGCTGGCGTTTGAATAACATAACATGGTGACAGCGGAAAAATAAAATATTTTAGAAATTAAATAAGGCGCTTACATTTCGGGCAAATTACGGGCAAAGTAATAAGAAGTAGAGTTACAAGTATGGAGCACGCTCGCCCGCCGCCAGAGCTCTGTTTAGGAGGCAACTCCGTCAGCCGAGCTGACGCGTGGAAAAGGTGGATTACCCAGTTCCACCTTTTCACGAAGGCTTCAGGGATGCAGAAGGAGGAGAGCGGAGTACAGGTCAGTCTGCTGTTAAACCTCATCGGTCCGGAAGGGTACGATATTTATGAAACTTTCAAATTTGCAAATGAGTCGGATCGAGACGATATTAAGATTTTGGAGAAAAAATTTAATGAATATTTTGGAATTAAGAAAAACATTATAGTCAAAAGATATAGTTTTTTCACGAGATGCCAAGAAACTGGTGAAACTATAGACCAATACATTACGGCATTGCGACTTTTAAGTAAACCGTGCGAGTTTAAGGACCTGGAGGACGAGTTGATTAGAGATCGTATCGTGTGTGGCATTAGCAATACGACGCTCCGCGATCGTCTGCTGCGGCATGAAGACCTGTCTCTCGATTCAGCTATTGGCATCTGTCAGGTCGAAGAGGTGTCGCAGGAGAGTAGCCGAATGCTGCAAGCGGGGCCATCTCGCGTGGACGGCGTGAACGCACGTATGGTGCGTTTCGGCAGCGGCGGCAGCAGTGGCGCTAGCAGTAGCGGTACCAGAGGTGGCCGCGGCGGACAGCGGAGCTATCCACAGCGGGAGGACTGGGACGCAGCCGGCGGTGCAGACGCCGGTGTGCCGCGACGACGGAGCTTTGCGAAGACGGCTACGTCATTGCGTTGTCGTCGATGTGGAGGCGGGTGCAGGCACGTTGGCGAGTGCCCCGCCATAGGTAAACAATGTTACATATGCAATAATGTTGACCATTTCTCGAAAATGTGTAAGTTACGGAAAGTACACAATATTGAATTAAAAGAGCAAATGTATGACCAACAAATTTCGGACGCGGAGGCTGGGGAAGAGTTGTTTACGATATCATCCTTAGATGATATTGCTGAAATTAATTGTGTATCGGAAGATTGGAGTGTAGTTTTATATAGTAAAAATGGGTCTGAAAGGTTTAAATTAGATTCGGGGGCTGACATAAATGTCATTTCTTACGAACGTTTTTTGGACTTAGGATTCGACTTGAGATGTATTAATGTCAATCATAAGATTAAATTGCAATCATTGGTGTAGGTTTTTTAAGATGGTCTTATAAGAATAAAGAATATTGTTTAAGGTTTGCTATTGCGAACATGATCTGTCAAAGCGTGCTGGGATTGCAAGCATGCTTGGAGTTAGGACTTATTAGACGAATTCATGATTTGAGTGTCTCCAATAATGAGGATTTATTCAACGGAATCGGGTGTTTACCAGGCGAGTATCATATTGTTGTGGATAAGGGGGTGTCGCCAGTTATATGTGCACCCAGGAAGGTTCCATTAGCTTTGCGCGACAAGTTACAGGATGAGTTAAATAGAATGGTTAAGTTAGGAATCATAAGAAAAGTTACACATCCGACACCCTGGGTTAATTCTATTGTTGTGGTAGCCAAGAAAAATGGTAGTTTGCGTGTTTGTTTAGATCCTAGACCTCTGAATAAAGCTATTCAACGTGCACATTTTCAACTGCCTACTTTAAATGAAATCGCTATGAAATTAAAGGGTGCTAAATTTTTTACTGTTTTAGATGCCACTTCAGGCTTCTGGTCTGTTAAGTTGGACGATGAGAGTACAGATTTATGTACATTCATAACGCCGTTTGGGCGTTATCAATATTTGAGGTTACCCTTTGGATTAAATAGTGCACCGGAGATATTTCATGCTAAGGTAAGACAATTATTGGAAGGACTAGAAGGAGTAGATTCTTTCATTGATGATATAATTTGTTGGGGAGCAGATGAGGAGGAACATAATAGGCGTCTAGGTGAGTTATATAAGAGAGCTAGGCAGATTAATTTGAAGTTTAATAAAGATAAGTGTAGGATTTGTGTAACTGAGGTAACTTATTTAGGTCATATATTTAATAAGGACGGAATGCGGGCAGATACTGAGAAAGTTAAAGCTATAGTGAATATGCCAGAACCGGGGGATAAGAAGAGCTTAGAAAGATTTTTAGGCGCTATCAATTATCTATCTAAATATGTACCCAACCATTCAGAGCATATATATCCACTGACTAGGCTGTTAAAAAAAGAAACAAGTTGGTGTTGGGATGCCGGGCATAAGATTGCTTTTGACAAACTAAAATCATTGTTGAGCTCGTCGCCGGTGCTTGCGCTGTATGATGTAGACGGAGAGGTACTACTGTCGGTGGACGCGAGTAGCATTGCGCTGGGCGCTGTGCTCATGCAGGCGGGCCGGCCCGTAGAGTATGCTTCTCGAACACTTACGCAGACGCAGCAGCGTTACGCGCAGATTGAGAAGGAATTGCTAGCTATTGTTTTTGCTTGTCAAAAATTTCATCAATACATTTACGGCAAGAGACACGTTGTTGTTGAGACGGATCATAAGCCACTTGAGAGCATTTTCAAAAAAGCATTAAACGATATCCCAGCACGCTTGCAGCGAATGATGTTAAAGTTACAGGGATATGATTTATTTGTTGTCTATAAGCCCGGCAAATATATGTATTTACCTGATACGCTGTCGCGTGCGCCTCTTCCTGAATTATTAGATGAGGGTATTAGTAACGCTATACTGTGTCAATTAAAAATGGTTATTGAAAATATTCCAATATCTAACAATAAATTAAGTACAATAAAAAAGGAAACGATGAAAGATAAAATGTTGCTTTGTTTGTTGAATTATATTAAGAACGGTTGGCCAGCCAACAAGTATGAGGTTCGAAATGATTTAAAGTACTTTTGGCCTATGAGGGACGAATTGTATAGTGTAGATAGTGTAATTTTTAAAAATAAACAGGTTTTAATTCCAGTTACGTTACAAAATGAAATGTTAAAGATTGTACATGATGGACACTTAGGAATTGATCGATGTAAGAAACGTGCTCGTGAGGTTTTATTTTGGCCAGGAATGACTGATGATGTGGAACAATATGTCAGAAAGTGTAGAGTATGTCAGGAGAATCTAAATAGACCCGGTAAAGAACCAATGATTCCAATTTCAGTACCGAATATGGCTTGGAATAAAATTGGTATCGACATCTGTGAGTATGCGAGAACTAAATATTTAATTTTAGTTGATTATTACTCAGGTTTTGTGGAAGTCTCTCACTTGAGGGATACCACGTCAAAGTCAGTTATAAATATAATGAAGGAGCATTTTGCTCGCTATGGTATTCCAGAAAGTGTCATAAGCGACAATGGTCCGCAATTTTCAGGTCGGGATTTTAAAGTTTTTTCTGACGAGTGGGGTTTTGAGCACATAACCTCATCTCCATATTATGCTCAGTCCAACGGTAAGAGTGAGCGGGCCGTACAGATGGTTAAAAAACTAATAAAGAAATCGGTTGAGAGTACGACTGATTTTTATTTAAATTTACTTAGTTACAGAAATACTCCTAGGGAGGATTTAGATTCTCCGGCTAAAATGTTGATGGGTCGTCGACTAAGGTGTAGGCTTCCAGTGCATCCAGACCTCTTGAAGCACGGTTACTGCTCTGATCAATATAAAAATATTGTTAATAGACAATTAAAATATAAGATGTATTATGATCAGCACACTAAGCCACTGCCAGAATTAAATGTTGGCGATGATGTAATAATGGTGGAAAATAATAATGAACGAATTCGTGGAAAGGCCATCGGAAAAGCTGAGACCCCTCGTTCTTATATTGTAAAAAATAAAAAAGGAAGTTATCGACGTAATCGCAGGCACTTAATTAGGCCTGTGACAACAAACACAACAGATAACTCTGTTGTGCAAAAGTTTGACAACTCGTGGGAGGAGATAGAATCCGAAGAGGAGAATAGGGACCATGGTTCAATCTATGAACCTTCTGATTTAGAATCAACGGTTGAATTTGATTATTCTCCTCCTCGGACGCGAGGTTGTAAGCAGTGATAGATTTAAAGCAATTTGTTTTATTTTGTTTTATTTTATTTTATTTTATTTAACATACTATTTAGTAATTTAGAATAATCATTTTTGTTTCTTTTATGTATGGGAAGATGTCGTAATAAGAACTTATTACTGTTTTAAAAAAGTATATTAAATCAGTTGTCAACGAGCTGGCGTTTGAATAACATAACAAACACAAATATGGATTGAAATATCGATCTTGGATTGGTAAAAACGGATTAGGATCGTATATTGGGTTCGGCCGTAAGTCTTTCTTCTTCTGCCGTTTTGTTGTAATCCTTTATTGAATAAACTACAAGGTCTCAGTTCATATTTGTCAGGAATGCAATGTTTTGGATAAAATCTAACCAAACGTATATTATAATCGGTTTAGCGGAGCGTTATAATAGGGTAGACACTGCACTCTAACGATTTTTTTCCACTTTAAAACTTAATATTTCACAAATGGATCCCTAAATCGAAAAATGATCTAATAATACTCATAATATTTTTAAAAAACCTGTCCAATGACACCCAATACGATGGGGTGGGCGCGAAAAAAAAATACAACCCCGCTTGATGTGTAGGGGAGGTACAATAAAAAAATATTTTTAAATATTTTTTATACCATTTTGTTGGCGTTATTAATATGTGTATTCATGCCAAATTACAGCTTTGTAGGTCCTATAGTCTTTGAGCAAAACCGCGGACGGACAGACGGACAGACGGACAGAGGACGGACAGACCGAAACTATAAGGGTTCCTTGTTGACTACGGAACCCTAAAAATGGATTTTCAAATGTGTTAGTAACGCTAAAACTCGAAAACAGCTGAACGGATTGGGCTGATTTTAGTCTTAAAATATTTGTAGATGTCCAGGGAAGGTTTTAAAGTGACACGAAGTTCACCGAGACAGCTAGTTTCTGAATAAATATAAAATAAATATTTTCAGAACTACTTTGTCTACATGGTAATACTCGTATGACTTATCCCAGTCGTGGTTGGTCACCCCACACTAAGGGGTGTTTCGCTTTAGGTTACAGTACAAAATGTTCAGTTTAACATCACACTTTATGTTCTACGTAATTAATTAACTATTACACTCGGTCGGGTTTAAATAGGGTTACAAATTAACACAAGCGCATTAAAACATTTCTACTTTAGCTTTATTATTTCTGTGAATTCTTAGAGTTTAGACAATCAATTTACTTAAAGTTTGTAAAAAAATTACATGAATCTCCAAAAACAAACTCATCTCTGTATCGTCTGTCTGGCTATTACATCTTAACGTGAAAACCATTAAAACGATTTTGATAAAATTTGGGTGTTTTTGAGTCATGACTCATAATATTTACAGTTAACATCTTTATACGCCCAAATTCGCTTAAACTACTCGAGTACTCGTATAATATTATATGAATACATTTCTTCTTCTCTTCTCTACTATAATATAATATTCTCGTTTTTCAGTGTTTGTGCGCGAACTCCTCCAAAACGGCTCAACCGATTTTAATGAAATTTTGTAATATGTACACAGTACATTCGTTGGTTAGCCTGAGAATAGGTTTTTATCTACTTACTTTTTATATTGATACTAGATAATTTATATGGCAAAACAACGCTTGCCGGGTCAGCTAGTAGTTTTATAAATTCCTGACAAAAACCTCTCAAACGGGGGTACATTTTTTTTAGAGATTTCATTGCATTCAAAAGTGCTCATTCGTAATGGTGCATAAATCTTTTTATAAACGACCCCCAGTTTTACCGTTGAAAGGGAAGTTAATTCATTACGAACCGTTATGTCTGGATTTGAACACATTATACAGAAGTAAGGCAATAAAATATGACGATTATTTGTGGCCAAAGTTGTGGTTTAAATATTTAACCGGGGTGAAATAAAATTTGAGAGAAAAGTTGATAATTTTTTTTTAGAATTGTATAGAAAATTAACTATTTGTCAAGATTACTTCAGTTAAGTTGATAATATAATTTGATAGACGCTTTCCAATATTACGTGGGCAACACGTGCGTGGTTAGGAGCATGACAGGAAAAGCACCGTAAAACTCTAGAAATAAGATTTTGAAATTTTTAGAACTATAATAATTATTATTATACTTGTAAATTGTTGCTACAAAGAGTCTATTTTGCTAGTTCTTGTTGGTTTTGCTTTCGTAACAGGAACTAATAAACTAACTGTAGAAAAAATGATTTAAAATTATCTTGTTTACTAAAAATATTTTATGCTTACTTTTTTACATTTTGTAAGTAGGTGCTAAGTTAATTACAAAATGTTGAAATTAACACAATATTATTTTAGATAAATTTAACGACCTCTACAACAAACTTGTAGGCGTTTTTGTGAGCTTTAAATATTTTATGCGAGTCGGCCGTCAGCGGTGTAAAAAGTTTACTACGCTTTTTAATTAATACCTAGTATTTGCTTAGCCCCAAGGTTACGGGTTCTAGAATTCAAATCAAATGGTTTTTAGTTTTTACCAAACATTTATTTAAAATTCGTTAACTTTTTAAACTTTTCTGTTTAGAGCACCGAGAGACGTGTGTAAAGCTAGCATGACAAAGTTAGCAAAATAACTGGGGATTGCGTTATTAATTAAGTGCTAATTGAGTGCTATTTTGCTCATTAAGTGCTTCAGTGCACAAATTGCGAATTTAGTGGTCCTCAAAATTTTCGATAAAATATGCGAATACATTGTTACCTTTACAGTTTGCGTCAAGCTAGGAGTTTTGTAGTTCATTACTTTTTGACCGACTTCCAAAAAGAGGAGGTAATACGTTCGCCTGTATGCATCTTTTTTTTTATTTTCTCTGAGTAATAATGTGAAAATTTTACAAGCTTTTGTATTATATTTGTACTAACCCGTTCTGACATTTGCGCTTACTAAAATGTGTATTTTACCACTTTTTGATAGAGTAGATAAACTATCTCAGTAACCGGACGAATAATGAGTGGGTTTTACGATCCTCCCCAAACCTAATATAATTTACGGAAGCGGAGCAACACTGTCGCTAAAAATACATTGTCGTATGATCTTTATTACCAAGGACATACGGGCTAATTTCCCGTGAAGATAAGGTATTGCTAAACTGCAAGTTTGGTCGACGTGTATTAATCAGATGAACAATGTTGGAGTGAAATATTAACTAACTTTGGTGCAGCTTGTGTAATTTAGCTTGGAAGGTCTGTTTCATTAAGCTACACGAGTCGTCCGTTTGGATTGGCATCAGTCCTTTCACTCCACATCAAAATGTATTAATGGCTCTACTTGCTAGCCAGTTTTCTTCTTTTGCTTCAAAAGCCAGAAAACTGCAAGTTTTTGACTTAGAGATCGTAATTCGTAGGTTCAATTTACGAATTGAAAGAAAGTTGTTTCCGAGTTTGGTTAGGAGAAAAGGCTGATCTCTTGATCGACTGATAAGAAAGATGCGTAATATAGCATCGGATCATGGATGTGCTTGTAAAAAGTCGGTCCTGCGCCTGATCTATCACTCGTGTATATTAGGATAAAATTGTTTGGCATGCATCCGTTGTCTGATTGCCATAATACAAGTTTTTACTTAGCATGGGATTAGACGACGTGATGTACGCTACCTAGTTCATACTACTATTGTATAAAAGAATTTGAATTAAAAAATATCTGGCCAGCTTTTCAACAAGGTGGTTACCGTCATCGTTATATTATTTTTAAATTTTTTTAGTTGGGTGGTTTATGCGATGCCCTTTTCATACAGTACATTCATCCAACCAGCTATAAAAACCGAGGCACTCAGACCCGTCCATTTAGATTTTCCAGTTAAAATGAAGGTTAATTTAAAATTGATTGAAAAATATTTAACGAGGCCAATACGAGCTTAAACTTGCTCCACTGAAAGGTGAAAATTTTCGCAAGCTAACGGAGCGAAAATTGCTTTTCGATTGTTTTTTTCGTTGAGAAATTGTTTTTCTTTCAACTCTTTGTTGTTTAATGTTTTGTGAGTCGATCAAAGCGTTATCTTTGACGATGACTGAACTTGAAATTGCCGATTGTTTGCTAACTTCGTTACCGTTTTCGCTTTGCACATTATTTACCTGTCTGCTGAAAGGTGTTTTTCGCGTTTCGTTTTCGTTTCGTTAAAAGTAGTCTACAAATAATAAAAACTACTAGTAGTAGACACTTTCAGTCTATTTGGTTAAGACGAAAAATTACTAGGGGCCAATGTATTTGACATGACATGAGTCGAATGTCGACTTCATATTATTAGTGAACGCTTATGTCAACTCTATACATTTATGATCAGCGATTCTATAAAGCAGCGATAAAGAAAACGTCTTGGCTAGAGCCTCAGAGCCTGTAATGTGCAATGGAATGTGTAACTCTTAATTGATTATTTACACGTCGATTATTAGATACGTAGAGTACGATTATTAGAGGTCTAACTTAAACTGATGAAATATTACACGGCCTATAGCGATTATTTACTTCAAACTTATCGAATTAATGAACGATAAAGTAGATAAGCCACCGGTTGCACGGACATTAGTAGTTATATTAGCGCTGCGGTCGGAACACTTGATACCGCTCGATCTTATTGGACCACTTTAAACTGCATTATATAAAGTAGACCCTACTACCGGTTCTCGAATGATTCTCTACTACTCCAAAATCGCATTATTTTAATAATGAACCTAATAATATATTATTTATATCGAGTTTATTATTTTTCGATCTCGTAGTTAGGAAGCATCAAAGATTCTCAACTTAAAAACACATAAAATTTCACCACCCCTAACGCCTAAATTTTCTCACCTTTGACATAAACCATTCTGGGTCTTCACCGAATATTTTAGATACTAGCCAGATCGATCCTGCCATTCTCGAGTTTTAGCGAGACTGATAAACTTAAAGTTAATTTTATGTTTCTATAGATATTAAACTTAATAATAAACAAACAAGTAGTAGTCTCCGTTCCATCGGCCGCAGCTGCTTAACCGCACTTTTATGCATTTTGCCGATATTTTGCCAGTACACGTTCAAAATATCGGCAAAGTGGAAACAATCGCTACTTTATTCACTACATATTACTTGAAGCTGGGCGAGGCAAGCTATCCATTTTAAGGGTGAAGTTTTAAAATGGATAGCTCGCTTTATGAAAATTTTAAGTTTTATGTGAAGACACTGATGTCGTAAGCAATTTTCGCGCATACGAAGCTTGGTTCTTAGAGCGTGAATCTAAAAGCCTATGTCTTTTCCTAAGATCCACGTTAACCCTTTATCATCCTAATTGGTTCAAAGGCTTAGCGAGCTGTAGTAATATCACCTAGACGCACTTTCGCACTTATATCATTCAAACATCTCTTTTTCCATTAAATAATATGTAATAAAAATAACTAATTATATTAATAATAATTGTATTAACATAATAATATTATATTACTTGAATTGACTTATTGAATTGACATTAAGTTACCTATTTAATAATTAAATTGACATTATTATTTTGCATAAAATTTACAATATTATATGACTATTTATTTTGAATTATATTTTTTTTACAAATGTAGGTATTGTCAGTAAATGTAAGTCAAATTGTAATAATATTATAATGTTACATCTAAGAATGACATGTTTATTTTGTAATCTTTTTAAATCTTGACGTTCATAAGTGTTACTGTGTGACATATGTGAATAAATGATTTTGATTTGATTTATAATTTCGCACTCCGTTGCCTGGCACCTGTAACACAAGTCCCTCAGGTACTTACCACAGGGCCAGACTGACGTGGTGTAAAAAAAAGCGTCCATAGATATTATAATAATACTAGATTGCTCCGCAACTCCGTCGCGCCAAAATTCGTTTATCGTACGATTACCATTAATTTTTAGGGTTCCGTACCCAAAGGGTAAAAACGGGACCCTATTACTAAGACTTCGATGTCTGTCCGTCTGTCCGTCTGTCCGTCTGTCCGTCTGTCCGTCTGTCCGTCTGTCTGTATGTCTCCAGGCTGTATCTCAACCGCTATAGCTAAACTTCTGAAATTTTCACAGATTTTTGTGTATATCTGTTGCCGCTATAACAACAAATATTAAAAATAAAATAAAGTTTATTTTTAAGGGGCGCTCCCATACAAGAAACGTGATTTTTTGCCCTTTTTTGCTTGTTATCAATAATGGTGACAGCTACGCACTTGAAATTTTCACAAAATCCTTAATTGTATTTGTACTTTAATAAATTTATTAATAATAAAATTAAAATAAAGTAAATATTTAAGGGGGGCTCCCATACAAAAAACACAATTTTTTGTCTACTTTCGCTCTATACCGGCACGGAACCCTTCGTGCGCGAGTCCGACTCGCACTTGGCCGATTATTTCAGCGATAACAAGTATTCTAAGGCATTCATGAGACCCAAAGTATCTCCACACCTTTCAGCAAAATCGTTATTGTGGTTTGGGCATGAAGACACATGTTTTGGGCAACAGACACACATATAGACATACTCACTTTCGCATTTCTAATAATAGTTTCGATCATGGTAGCCATAACATTATCTATAACCTATATCTATAATCTATAATAATATAATCTTCTTTATATATAAAACTCAAAGGTGACTGACTGACATTGTGATCTATCAACGCACAGCCCAAACCACTGGACGGATCGGGATGGAATTTGGCATGCAGGTAGATGTTATGACGTAGGCGTCCGCTAAGAAAGGATTTTGATAAATTCTCACCCCAAGGGGTTCAAATAAGGGATGAAAGTTTATATATAATAATACTTCTTAACGCGAGCGAAGCCGCGGGCAAAAGCTCGTGGATAATAATAATAATATAGACTAAACTTGAGTACAATAATTTATCAAATAAAGCGGCTGAGAATTTACTTATACGCGATAAATTATTATAACTCACTAGCACAGACTGATATCATGATAGTTACCGCATGTGTATGTACTTCGCGTGTCATATCGCGCTCCCAAACGACGGGCAATGCAGCTCGTCTTTCGAAAGTCTGTTATTAAGTCTGCTATCGGAAGCGGACGTCAATCGGAATGTTAAAAACGCCTAAATGCCTAATTGTGCCGTATTGAGCTGTAGAAATTCAAATAGAAACTTTGGCCTAGAATATAATGGACATGTTTCTTATCATCGGTACGTCACAGTAGGTAGGAAAAAATGGCACGCTCGTTTTCATACAAAAGGAGGGACATGCGGTATCTATCTTGATATTTGTCTATGCTCACTCGCATATTTTATTCATCTTAATAACTCAAAACAAAAACCTTTCTATTACTAACATAATTTTCCTTACCTGAGGCTAAAATGAAAGAGCTCTCATTTCCCAAATCACAGGGGATGAAATCATTTCACCCGCGCAAACTCATCCAGACGTAGCGGGCATATTCACCCAAACGTATTCACTCAGCTTTCACCCAAACACGTTTTAGAATTATTTTAAACTTAACAGGTTTTGTAGAACTTCATTATTCGTATTAACCTTTTGAATTTAATTTTGTGAAACAGAACCAGCCGCTTCCTAAAGATTTTAGCTGCTATACTGCGTGACTGGTGAGACATGTTCAATACTCGAGGACGTGATATTTGCCTATTATATTAGTTGGAAAAAAATAATATAAAAAAATAATATCAATTGATCACTGCGTAAATTTAGCTTAAAGTTTAATAATTATTTACCCAACGCATGGACACCGCGAGCGGGAAGGGTAGTTGTGTGGTGTTTCTTTGGTAGCGCACGCCTCTGCACCGGCCGCATAGTATGCCTACTTGCCTAGCCGCGTAATTTACTTATTATCCGTGATTCATTTATTTTTGGGAAATTCGGAAAAAAATTAAGAACCTAATTTTATTACATAATTATAATGAGAATCGAGTACAGAGTCTCCATAAGTTTCGGTACTGTCTCACCAGTCATGTTGTATATTTGTAAATTATAAAAACAGTTTAATCTACTTACAAGGCATTTTCTAAGAACGCTTGTATGCACTGAATGATATTTTGAATATTTGAATCTTAAAGAGGTGAATAAAATACGTTTTTACTTTCATAGAAGCTTTGTATGTACACGTTGTTTTCAGAAAAACAAGTTTAATAATTAAGTAAATACTATATTTGGAAAACATTAAATTTCACAATACATAGAAATAGTTATCGCAAAAACTTAATAAATAATTATTACAAATAGAATATAGTTACAGCTAATTAGTTACATATAAATAAATATAAAACAAACAGGAAAAAAAAAGAAACACTATAAATAAAAAACTAAATCAAATTATTACGGCGTAGTAAGTTTAATAATACTACGCCGTAACACATTTAAAATTGAAATGTTTGCATTTTAAATCCATCTTTTAAAAAAAGCGGCCAAGTGCGAGTTGGACTCGCCCATGAAGGGTTCCGTAGCAGCAATAAGGTTTATTTTTATGGATTTAAAAGGTTTTTGATTTATTTTTATATTTCAGTCGATTTAATGAAATTTAGATTAAGGTTTACCATTTATTACGTATAAAAAAAACTACTGGCTAGATCTTATTCAAACCAATTTTCATTGGTAGTTTTTATAGTAATCTACATCATATATTTTTTTTAGGATTATCATGCCCCTACTTTAGAAATTAGAGGGGGGGGACACATTTTACCACTTTGGAAGAGTCTCTCTCGCAAACTATTCAGGTTAGAAAAAAATGATCTGAGAAACCTCAATATGATTTTTGGAGACTTATCCATAGATACCCCACACGCATAGGTTAGATGAAAAAAATTTTTTTTTGTTTCAGTTGTACCTATGGGGACCCCCAAAATTTTTAATATTTTTTTCCATTTTTGCATCAAAATCATAATGCAGTTCACAGATTACATCTACTTCCCAAGTTTCAATAGTATAGCTCTAATAGTTTCGGAGAAAAGTGGCTGTGACATACGGACAGACAGACAGACAGACAGACAGACAGACAATTAAATTATGTTACTATCGCTTTAAACTCGAAAACGGCTAAACCAATTTGGTTAATTTTAGTCTCGAAATGTTCGTCGAAGTCCAGAAAAAGTTTGTATGTCCAAAAGAAAGTGGTACGAATTTCACCGGATCATTTAGTTTAAAAGTGTTGATACAATAATTATGGTATAATTATTATGTAGTTTGTATTTGCCATGGGGCAACATAATAAGGCATACTTTTTGAGTCTTGCAATGAGCGGAATCCTTTGTTGTGGACGCTCTTGCGTTCAGACGGAATCGCAGGAAATAACTTACTAATCTTAACACAAATCTAATGGATAAGAACTTCCAGATATTTTGAAGTGACTAAAAATGCTGGGTGTACAATTGCAAAAAGCATTTTTTGCAAGCAAGGAAAAATAGCATGACATTATAATATTGTATTGCGCAGACACATGGGCACTTTGATCTCTTCTTTGTCATTGGCTAAGTTTTAAGCCTGCCACTGGCACAGAAAATGGTGTTAAAGCTGTAATTTATCTTGTTACCTCAATTTTTCAATTTCTAGTTTCAATATTCAAAGTTGGAAGTTATAAATTAGGCTCCACCGAAGTCTATGCATAACTTTATTGGAGCTATTCAAGCTGGATTCTGATATTTTGATTTATATTTCGTGCCGTTCTCCATTCAATACCCTTCAGTATTTAAATAAATAGTATAATAAATAGTAAATTAAATTAAAGACAGCAAAAAATAAGCCTTGATATCGTTAGGGGGATAGTAAAAAAAAATACCCTTCAGTCTAGATGTATTTCATGTTCTACAGATATTTCATGAGCTAATATTCCGTTCATTACCTTCGTCTACCTTTCGATACTCGCAATATCATCATCGTGATCATCATCATCACTATCATTATCACCATGATCATCATCATCAGCCTATCGCCGTTCATAGCTTTTTTTTTTTTTTTTTTTTTTGATGCGCAGGGGAAACCCATCATGGGTCCCCCAGGTGACGCCGTTCATAGCTTGAGGTAGCCCTCTCTCAAGGAGCGTCAACCAAAAGCAAACACCACCTTTGTGCTAAGTACCTGAAGGACTTGTGTTACGGCCTTTTTTTTTTTTTTTTTTTTTTTTTTTCACGCAGAGAAATGCATTAACGCATTCGACGCAAGGGATACGGGTGACAGACAACGAGAAAATAATATTTAATACCTTTATACTGAATAACTTTATACTGAATACTATTTTTAATATATTACACGTCAAATAATATACAATTAGACCACGTCCAAGACCCAGGAACATTGTTAACTTTAGTTCCGTTGGCGGGATTCAACCCGCGACTTGAGCGCTTTAAAACGCTCAGTCACTGAGCTACAGACATCGTCTGAATAGTAAAATGATGCCCTGTAGAATTGATATGCAATATTATTAACTAGAGCCTACAGTCTCTACACGTGGAAAACGGAAAACTCTGAAAATTGTTATTATATCTGACAAGGCCTCTGTCCCTAGATTATGCTAAATACATTTTCCTTAAAAATCACTTATTACATTTAAATGAAAATCGCTTTACCACCAATTTACCACAACACAAATATAAACAGTAACATAACTGAGGCGTGTACGTAGAGGTAGAGTTTTCATGAAACACAGTGACAAGTTTGAGGCGTACGCAACGACACACATAGTTATAATTATCCTGTTTTTTTACTATCTGAAACTTTGCATAAGTGTGCGTGATATTTGGCGGTCCAATATTATGAAGATGTATGTACTGCATATTTACCCGACTGCACCAGAAGGAGGGCTATGTTTTTTTCGAGAGTATATTATGTATTATGTATGTATTTATTATAATTATTGTTTAACTCACTCCGCAGTCTAAATGGCTGGATGGACCTTAACTTGAGATGTGTGGTAAGATTCCTGTCTTATGTGGGAAGGACACTAGGTCAATGAATGCAATCCTGACTGCATATTTACGAGTAACGACACCAGCATTTTATTCAAATTTTTTTTGCAAAAATATGGCGAAATTAGATGTTATAACATTGAGAAGTACGTATGTATTTAAAAGTTTTGTTTTTACACTACTATGGCGAAGCCAAAAGAAAGAAAAATAATTTTAACAGTTTATGTACGTATGTAGGTGGCGTCGTAGCGGCTGCATGAGTTTACAGTTTTTTAGGGTTCCGTACCCAAAGGGTAAAAACGGGACCCTATTACTAAGACTTCGATGTCTGTCCGTCTGTCCGTCTGTCCGTCTGTCCGTCTGTCCGTCTGTCTGTATGTCTCCAGGCTGTATCTCAAGAACCGATATAGCTAGATTTCTGAAATTTTCGTAGATTGTGTATATCTGTTGCCGCTATAATAACAAATACTAAAAATAAAATAAAGTTTATTTTTAAGGGGGGGTCCCATACAAGAAACGTGATTTTTTTGGCCTTTTTTGCTCGTAATCAATAATGGTAACAGCTACGCACTTGAAATTTTCACAAAATCCTTAAGTGTATTTGTACTTTAATAATTAATAATAAAATTAAAATAAAGTAAATATTTAAGGGGGGCTCCCATACAAAAAACACAATTTTTTGTCTACTTTCGCTCTATACCGGTACGGAACCCTTTGTGCGCGAGTCCGACTCGCACTTGGCCGATTTTTGTAATGTTTTACTTTTTATGTAGTCAAGTTTTAATTGTTTAAGTAATCAAGCCTCAAGTGGCTGCCGGCAGCCACGTAACAATTGAATATCTATTGTGTTTCCCACGATCGAGGTATTACATTACCATATGAGAGTAAAGGAATAGAGTGCTCTTGTGAACTGCACACACACTTGGGCACTATAAAATTAGTCCGGCGTAGCTAGCCTGGTTTCAATGAAACCGGTGTGGGAGTTATTATTATTAGTTATTACATTACCGTTTTTAGTTATTTTACTGTGTTTCACCGCAGGTCAGGGTAAGTTATTCAAATCCTCGGTTTGCGCTTGTCTCGTATAAGTGGAGCTGAGTGCTTCGAATATAAAATTAAATTAAGAAATTTAAAAAAACCCCCGCCAAAAAACTTTAAAAAGTAATGAAATAACATTTCCTGACTTTAAGTTTAAATCATTCCTAAGAGTAAATTAATATTTTTAGTCCATAATTGTTGTCAAGGTGTGTCGGGGGACCGCTAAGTAAACTACCACAACAGCGACTTTTGCATTTTGTATCGCCATAATAGTCGCTGATTCTCTCGATTCGGGTCGCTGTGAACAGACCCTTAATTTATATTGTTATGTAAAATCAAACATCTACATTAGCGGTCCCCCGACACACCTTGACAACAATTATGGACTAAAAATATTACTTTACTCTTAGGAATGATTTAAACTTTAAAGTCAGGAAATGTTATTTCATTACTTTTTAAAGTTTTTTGGCGGGGATTTTTTTAAATTTCTTAATTTAATTTTATTTTATGCTTTTTAAACTTGTGCAGAATAATTCCTATCAACTGGATCATATCCCAATGAATACCATCTATAAAATATTATGTCCTCTTGGATGAGGCCATCAATATGAGCCCAAACATGAAACCTCTACTTTAGGTTCATACGGAGCTTGGCTCCTATAGAATCCAGGTGATGCTGCAGCTGCAGCATGCAAATATTTACTGTTTATCTACGTCTTACTGATTGTCGCAATTAAAATGAGAACAAACACGAAACCTCTGCTCTAAGTTGGTGAGGAGTTGGGTATCCTATTGATTACCAGGTGATGCTGCACCACCAGGTCAACTTTCCAATAATGGGTATATATTCATAAGTGTCTCGAACCAGGATGCAAAATATAAAACCCATCAAACGACTGCAAGTTGCTAATCGTCCTATCACGAACCAGATATACCGTGATATTTCAGCAATGAGCAGGCTGATGATGATGAACTATAGCTAAGAACACTCACCGTCATGTCAGCTTTCAAACAAAAAAAACTAGATCAAAATCGGTCCACCCGTTTGGATGCTACGATGCCACAGACAGACAGACAGACAGACAGACAGACAGACAGACAGACAGACAGACAGACAGACAGACAGACACGTCAAACTTATAACACCCCTCTTTTTGGTCGGGGGTTAAAAATAGGAAAAACAAATCCCTAATTTCATTGTAAAAACGTAATTTAGTTTGTTCTATTTCAAGGATTCTTAGGTAAATATTATTTAAAATCGTGAGTTTTTTGCGAAGATTGCCGTTTTTTACAAAAATTGCAACACGTTTTTTATACGCTTTTTATTAGCTTCACCTGTATATTTGTTTGTAACATGTTTGTAACCGACTTCTTTGGGCGCGATTTTGACCCACTTTAAACGGCCAGATTTCGTTCAAACTTTGTAGATTTATCGAGGACCGATGACAATACACTAATTTGATATAATTATTCCATTTTTCAATTTGTATGTTTGTATGTTTGTTTGTAACCCTTTATATAAAAAGCGTGTTTTTAGTTTTTTTAACTGTTACTTATTTTAAATGTGTGTGCACACGAGTGCTCGTGTGCACTGCATGCGCACTGCGCAGCCGGCTGCCGCATAACAATAATTGAAAATCTATTGTGTCTGCGATACCCACGATGGTGCTAATCCGATTTTGATGGGTATGGAGATACATTCAGTCCCGGGAAAGGACATAGAATACTTTTTATTACGAAAAAGTGTACGGTTCCCGCGCGATACAGGAATTTAGACGCAATGGAGTTGCGGCAGAGCAGACAGAATGTTGCGGGCACCAGCTAGTACTATAATATAAAAATTCAAATGACAGAGTCTTCAGAACAATTAAGATTACACATAAAAAGCTTTACATTTCCAATTAAACTTTGTGAAATATCTTATACATTTTAATTTGACTTTTTGGCCTTTAAATGTCACGAAATGAAGTTGTTAATTTCAATTTATTTCAGTCGCAAAACGATATCAATTCCCAGGCATAAGTTTTATGCCTAGGATTTGTGTTCTTATTGCATTTATGATATTACTAGTTGTCCCGGCAAACGTTGTTTTGCCATATAAATTATTTCTACTTCATCAGTTGATACAAAATCTTACCCCCTCTTTTGTCCCCTAAGAAAGGTGGGGTGGGGGGGGGTTTATACACTAGATGTTAAGTTTAAAAACACAGTAACTAAATAATATGAAGTAAGTCCAAAGAAAAATGTTTGATACAAAATCTGACCTCCTCTTTGGTCCCCTAGAGGGGTGGGAGGGGGGATTTTTATGCACCAGATGTTCAGTTAGAAGAAGACAAATATATCTGCGAAAACCGTATGCAAATCGGATCAGTAGTTTTCGTGTTAAAGAAAAAAGTTTGATACAAAATCTGACCCCTCTTTCGTCCCTTAGAGGGGTGGGGGGAAAAATTTTTATACACCAGATGTTAAGTTGGAAGAAGACAAATATATCTGCGAAAACCGCATTCAAATCGGATCAGTAGTTTTCGTGTGATAGTGGAACAAACATACAGACAGCAGACAGACAGACAGACAAAAAACTAACCACATTTTGGCTTCTATAGCGATGTAGTGACCCCCCCCCCGCTTATTATTTTTTAAATATCTTTAATGTACAGAATTCACATTTCTACAGTTTTATTATATGTATAGATAATAATAGCTCCCACACCGGTTTCGGTGACGGTGGCCGGTTTCATTGACACCAGGCCAGCTACACAGGAAAAATTTTATAGTGCCCAAGTGTGTGCGCAGTGCACAAGAGCACTCTCTATTCCTTTACTCTCATAACCCAGTGGGACGGCAGACCGACACGACTGGCGAGAGATCAGGCGCAGGACCGACTTTTTACATGCCCATCCGACGCATGGATCATCTTACTTGTCAGACAATTAGGTGATCAGCCTGCATTGTCCTAACCAAACTTGTAAATAACATGTTTCCAACGCGGGAATCGAACCCACTCTCTCTCTGTCTTTCTGTTACCCAAGCCACTGAACATCATTGACTGAAATTAGTTATGGAGATAAGTCTTTGGGTCCCAGGAAAGAACATAGGATACTTTTTATGCGGGAAAGAAGGTCTAAGGTAGCGTTATGTCAAACCCAGCCAACAGATCATGAGCTTACATTAAATTTTTATAACCCTTGCAAATGATGTAGGTACACTGTTTATGGATTAATTTCTTTGATGGTATAAATATCTAGATTATCTATGATTGTGTTAAAAGACGGTTTCTCAATCATGTTAACTATCATGCCCAACCGTATAAAGGAGCCTTAGGGATATTAATCTCAAAAATCCATGTGACAGTATGAAAGATTTTTCATATAAATTCTTTGAAACGGCGGGCGCCCTCTGTGCTCTAATTGAATCGAGAGTGTTAGAGTTTTAACGTCCACATAACTCTACAATGTCCGCGCCGAGCCAAGTTAACGTTATAGCACACTGACGGAACGCTGCGAATTCGTTAAAAAATTATTAAATTAAATAACTATTTTATTATAAATAACAATGAATTTGAAATTTTGTTAATCTATCTACAACTCGGGAATGGCTGAATCAATATTTGGCTAATAATAATTTTAGCAAAAAAAATTAAATAAAACTTAAAATATATTTTGTGATAGTCCATGGAATACTTAATATATTAGGAGACAAGTATAACGAAGTTCACTGGGTCATCTAGTTCCTACTAAATGATAATTATTTCAGCTTAATATAATCTGTTACCTCTTCACCCTCAAACTGCTGAATCGATTTTGCTGTAATTGGATATTGAGATACTTTGAGTCCTGGGAAAGGACATAGGAATTTCGGCGCAACGGAGTAAACAGTTATAATGGCGCAATTTCACTGGTCGATAGAGTCCGCATGCGGGATGCGCGAGATTTCTGAAACGCATGCCACGACCAATGAAAATGCGGCGTTAGTTGTTATCTCGGCTGCGGGGACTCCCCGTATGCTTATGAAAATGCGCTATAAGGAAGTTGCCTTGCTACCGCGCATACATAATATAACTCCTGAGACCGACTACCGACGACCGACGACCGACGGTTTCTGAAGTTATTAGGCTGTAGTTTGTTCTATTAACTTTGCGTTTTATTGATCAATTCTAAAGCCTAGTTCGTATTAGGCCAGTATTTTAGTCAAGCACCAAGTATTTTAGTAGCTAAATTCTGGATTCTGCCCCAAAATGACAAAATTTTTAGTGTTCAGACACGTTTAGCTGCTAAAATACCCGCTACTTGACTAAAATACTGGCCTAATGCGAACTAGCCTTTATTCTACAAAGTCATAAAATGGGTATTAGCCAATGATTGCGACCAATGTCACCTAAATCACTGTGACAATCTACGAGTATTACAGTCAAAAGTAAAGTATCGCGCGTCATAAACGCAGCGTCGAAACACACAGTGGGCGAACACCCTCAACTTTTACTCGGTTTGTTTGTCGAGCTATATATTTAGGTATCTATGAGCGGGTATCTAGGTCACCTAATGCTAAGTAATCACCTAATGCCCTCTGAACTGCAGCGCAATATAAAGCACTGTTTAATAATTTAAACGAAAATCTATAATTTAGTGTTTCAATGCATTAACGTTTCATACCACGTAATATGCTACCATTATCACTATCAGTCAATATACATAATGCATGTTATTATTTTTATTATTAGGAAATATCCTGACTTATCTCAACAAATACAACGAACGTGGAAATGTGCATTTTTGTTACTTTTTCAGGAACAATAACCGCTTGACTTAGAAGTTTGATATTGTGTTTTTATGGCACTATGTACTTTCGCAGGATTCTCAAATACAATCATTTTCTCCTACACCGATTCGGCTTATGCGTCAAGACATACAAACAATAATTAAATATAATATAATATAAGTATTATATAAAGTATCGTGTCACAATGTATATTATGTGCGCGAACTCCTCCAAAATGGCTCAACCGATTTTAATGATGTATGTACATTCATTAGGCCTGAGAATAAGTATATTATACACTTTTACATTGATACTAGACATAATTTACATGGCAAAACAAAGTTCGCCGGGTCAATTAGTTATTATTACTTATAGTACTTACTAGATTTAGAAGGTCTTGCTTAAAACAAAGTCACTGGTTTACAAGAGGAGGTAACAGACACACTTTGCATCTGTAATATGAACCGAAACGATTTATTTCACCACTAATGAGGCCCATTTCTCCGGCTCCGTTGTGCTAAAATTCATTTATCGCGGGAAACGTACATTTTTCTTTGATAAACAGTATTATATAATATATATGTCCTTTCCGGGGACTAAGGTATTTTCATATCAAATTTCTGTAAAATAGGATCCACAGTTTGGGCGTGAAGAGGTAACAGACAGACCGACAGAAGTACTTCAAAATGTATAATATTAGTATGGATAAATACTTGAAATCTAACTAAGCACCTTACTATATCTACACAGTGGTCGTACATTTGGTAAACGCGAGCAATTTCCTTCGGAACCACTTGTCGGCGAAATGATTTCTCCATCAGAATATTTCGTCGAAATGTTCGGACGCCAGAATTCAAAACCCTTTCCAACTTTGAAATACTTCAATGAGCCATAATTGTGAATATTCTAGTAATAGTTTTATTTTATGTTAACATTTTAGTATAATAGGTCGGGGAGAAAGTCTTTTCGCATTATAGTATGTATGAAATTGCCATAAAATCTCTTGGGCTATTATTACCATTTGTATCTTGCCGATTTTGGTATCATTAAACAGTTTTAAGTTTACAGAAGACAATTCCAAATTCAAATTAGGTAAATGTGAAATTTTCATTTGTTTTTCTTAATGTTAAAATGAGTGATTCTAATGAAGAAATTTGATACATATTAAAATTTTATTACAAAAAAGGTAAAAATGTAACACAAGCCGCGAAAAAAATTTGTGATGTTTATGGACCTACTGCAGTACCTGTGAGAGTAGCGCAAATTTGGTTTAAGCGTTTTCAATCCGGAAATTTTGATATCAAAGATGCACGTCGACGCTCTGGGGGGTTATTATGAGCTCTTATATCCAGCCAGTTTCCAGCCAGTTTACAAGCCGTGTCTATGCAATGGCCTGTAAATTACCCCCCTGGTCGTCCTGATACGGACAAAACTGATGACATTTTTAAAAAGTGGAGCAAGATCGGCATATTAGTAGTTACGATGTAGCTGAAGAACTATGGATTGACCACAAAACGGTTTTGGCGCATCAAAAAAGCTGGGTAAGTACACAAAAAAGCTCGATATTTGGGTGCCTCGTCTCACTGACAGAAACCTAATGAACCGTATACTCATTTGTGATTCTTTATCACGGCGTAATGAAACCGAACCATTTTTGAAGAAACTGATAACTGGTGATGAAAAGTGGATCACGTACGACAAGAACGTGCGAAAAAGATCGTGGTTAAAGACCGGTCCGGCTACACAGACTATGGCGAAACCCGGGTTCACTCGCAACAAGGTGATGCTGTGTGTGTGGTGGGCATTATAATGAATAATGATGAGATTAAAGCAAGAAGTTAAGAGAAAGCGGCCGGAATTAATCAACAGAAGGGGTGTGGTTTTTCACCACCATAACACTAGACCTCACATAATATCTTTAGCCACTTTAATCCATCTGCCGTATAGTCCTGACCTTGCTTGCACCTTCAGATTTCCACCTGTTTCGGTCGCTGCAGAATTCCTTAGGGAGTGTCAGGTTGACATCACAAGATGACGGCCAAAACCACTTGTCGCAGTTTTTTCATCAGAAGCCCCAAAATTTTTATAGCAATGGGATCATGTCCTTACCAACAAGATGGCCAAAAGTTATCGAACGAAATGGCACGGTCTACATACTTTAGTCAATTTTAAATAAACTTTATAAAAAAAACTTTTGAATTTTTATATAAAATGGGAAAAAACTTTTTCCCCAACCTAATATCATCAACATCTATCTAATATATCTACATAAATTTCTACGCCTCTGAAACTTTTTTGAAAGCAACACAATGCAATATATTAGGTACGTATCAAGAATAAAACTTGTTGAAGAATTTGTATTTTACGATACGTTCTCAGATATTTTTTATGTTATGGCCCAGACTCCAGAGTTATATTTTCCATGTTTCCTTTATATTAATTAATTCCGAATAATCTCATCTTAGCTTGTAAGCTGATATCGTCTTCAAAAGCGGCAAAGTGAACAAGTAGATCCATAAAGCTTACATTGTGAAAGCAATAAGTTATGTCGTAAACTACAGCAGCTGTAAAGTTAGCTGATCACATTATGTCAAATGTCTATAGCCTTTTTAGTTTTCTTTCCTATCTTAAAAGTTACACTTTGTGTAAGTATGGAAATAAAAGGTGATCGCACATTTAGAAGCACACACGCAACAAACGCGCCGCATTTTAGAATTCGTTGTATGAAATGATGTGAAACCTCGCATATTCGTCCGCACCGTACGCGCCGAACGCACCGCACACACGAAATGCGGCACGTACGGTGCTAACGAGCGAGGTGCTAAAAAATGTGCGAAAAAATTAGCGATCAATGTACAATTGAACATGTTAGTTGAAGAGAAAAGAGAGATCTATTATACAAGTAGAGTAGAGAGAGTAACTTACCAAGGATTTTTGTCTACCAAGTCTACTACTTATACTTATTATGTCTCACAGATTATTTGCATTACTATAAGATTGTTTTGTGTCGTGCTTAATTAATCAAAGGCTTCTTCTTCAAACCTACGCCATCCTGTCCATCAAATCCATTATCCACGATGCAAGTTTCAATTCCAGAAACAAAAATATTATATACCTCGTACTCTTGTAGGTCTGTAAGACAATTTAAATTCAAATATGGAGGTATCATATATAAATTATAACATAATATTAATGGTATTACATCTGTGAACAGGTGACTCCCTTTGCATATTCATACACCTGACACCATCTATTTTTACTTTTAATACTAGTTTATAGGCCGAGAGTATATTATCACAGATTATTGTGATTTTTGATACCATCTTTCCTGTTTATGTTATGTTTTAGGTACAAAAAAAAGGTGCAACCAAAACACAAAATATGTCGAATTGTCGATTCTGTAGTATACATTTATAATATTAAAGGGCATTATAGGGTGTAACAAAACTAAGTGATAATACTTTAGGGTGTGTACGTGTTCCTTGTATAGAGTTCACTGTGAAAGCAGCAGCGCTGAAAGACTATTTTTTTATAGGGAAAACTTTTGTATAGAGAAACTCGTGACGTTGAGGCACTTGCTCGATACAAAAGTGAAAAAAATTGGTCATTCACATCTGCTACTTTCATAGTGAACTCTCTACAAGAAACACATACACAGTACCCTAAACTGCACTAAAGTATTATCAATTGGTTTTTTACACCCTGTAGACAAATGTCAATACCACACCATTAAAAAAAAATTTTAAACCAGACGCAAGTTACATATTATAAATCAATTTGAAGTGTATTACAAATTCTCGCGCTCATCAATTTTACCTCGTAAACTGAATTTCAACTCTGTTGCTCCGTATTGCTTTGTATTGCTCTGTGTTGCTCTGTTGCCAGTAAACTGGAAACAAGAAACTAGTTGCTAACAATCCTTACATTGTAACCTCCGCTTAGGAACCGCATAATTCAATATGCACTAGATCCAGGACCTAACTCAGTTTGAGTGGAGTACTAGATATTTTTAGTGCTTTGAAAAGGGCGGAACCGTCTCTTGGTAATCATTTTATGCTCGCATTCAAATGTAAAATGGTTTATGTGTGAGACATGAGTATTAAAGTTATATAATTTTTTTATTACTATGTAGAATGTTATTATTCCGTTATTATAAATTCTCTTTTTTCTTTCTTTTCCTGTTGTATTGTTTTATTATTTTGGCGTGAAATACTTTAAATACTTGTCTATCCGTAACTTTTAAAAAATAAGTTAGGTTAGGTTACTTAATTTAAAATAATTTTATTTCTACACACATACTTAAATAAAATTTATTTGGATTATTTTTCCCGGACCATTACGACCTTCTAATGTTACGAGTGTTAATGGGCAACTATTATTACTTTCTATTGAGAGCCGTTTGTCCGTTTGTCTCCTAATTATATTAATAATATACAAAATTAAAGCAATGCCTGATAATTTCTAATTTTAACCTAAACAATTTTTGTTCCATATTTAATTGGTCGAAAAGAAAGTCACTGAACAGATTGCGTTAAACGCAAAACCTTCAACAGTTGTGGGATCGTTTAAAACATTTAGAACAAGTAATTTGGTCCTTATTCTGTGTCATTTGGTAAGGGACAAAGTTATAGGGCTGCCGCAGACCGCGCGGCGGCATCCTAATGACTTTAAGGTGGACGCACACTGACAAATTAATTCTTTACCTGATGGCTTACGCTATCTTACACCAAGTTACGATACACCAAGGGCTAGAGAAAATGAAAACAAGAATTTGTAAAATCTATTGCTGTCTCACTAATCTCAAGTCGAAGAGCGCGATAGAGACAACACGACAAAAGTTCTAATAGAAGAACAGAAAATCATCAATTCGTTGTCCTCTGATTCCTTCTCCAAAACTTAACCGATTTAAGTACGTTTTTCATTAAGAATAATTAAAACAAGGCTTGAGCTGTAATCCTATGTTTATTTTGTATATTCTAGGCGGTTTTGTTTTCTGCTTGTTTTAACACAGAGGAAAATCTGGCCATTTTTTGGGGTTTTGGACGTTCTTATCTTTTTTTAATAATTAAATTATGAAAAAAAGATAACATAAGGACATGCTAATAATAGCCATAAATATTCAGGAAAAAAATTAGAACTCTACCGGCATTATCCAGGGAGGAAACAGGGGACAACATTTGTATGGAAAAACGGCTCTATTGGTAACTCTTAAGGGACTGCCAGTTAAAAAGTTTTTTTTTTGCAAAAGTATAAAAGGTTTGGTAAGTAACATTCACGTGCAATGTAATTCAGAAACGTCGAACGTTATTCGGGAAAAATAGCCTTTGTGTTAATCCTGAGTCTAAACTCATACCAAAGTAGATTTTATAAAAATGTGGTAGTTTTCGTGTGAATGAGTAACTAAGTATACCTACACAACTTTTATCTATTATAACATTTGACCAATGATGAAGTGGTGTTGTTGATGATGATGATGATAATTGCAACAGCTAGTTAACTACATAATAAGCTAAATGTAAAAGCGTTAAAATATCCTTCAGGGAAAACTTTATGGTAGTAATTCCAACAGAACCCTAAACTTTTCCACTAAGCCATTTAAAACCCGTAAATTTTATTTTTAGGTTTTAGCACTTTCCTTCTGGGGATGGTTAAATTGTAGAAAATGCTATGTAATGCTACGATAAAAAGTAATAATATTATGTGTGTCATAAAAATGTAAAATTACAATGAGATATTTAAAATAATGAATTAAAGCGGTTGGTTTTTTACGTAAAATAATTTAATTTATTTAGTTTTTAGTATTTGTTGTTAAAGCGGCAACATATATACACAATCTGTGAAAATTTCAGAAGTCTAGCTTTAGCGGTTCTTGAGTTACAGCCTGGTGACACACAGACGGACAGACATCGAAGTCTTAGTAATAGGGTCCCGTTTTTACCCTTTGGGTACGGAAACCTAAAAAATGTAATAAAACCCAAATGTTAGGCCATTGTTTGTATTGCTACGAGTATATGTAAAGATAAGACGTATTGCATTGTCTCATGATATGCCAATAAAGGCGCTTACAAACTTCTAGAGAAGCATAATATTTTGTCTTTATTTTTCCATTAGATGACGCCCGCAACTCCGTTGCGCTAAAATTCATTTATCGTGTGGGAACCATAAATTTTCCCGGGATAATAAAGTATCCTTTCCCTTTCCCTTTCCCAAAGTATCCCCATACAAACAGAAAAATCTGTTAAATGGTTTAGGTGTGAGGAGGTAACATAAAGACTCATGTTGAGGACAGCGGCCTCGCACCCGAAAGACACAATAGTGAGTGCATACGAACTTGATAACAGTGAAATATGTGAGTGAAAACAAGTGTTTTTAGAAATAAACTTTAGAAGTGAATTGTGATAAATCTGTGGCTCCATAAGAGGTAAAAAGTTGTTATTTTATTAAAATAGTATGTTAGCTAATAGGAACCGGAAAATATGTAGTGAAAATTAAAGAAACTTGGAAAATATTCGGAAAAATGTGTGTGTAAAGTATGTAGTTTGCCTTTACTCTTAACTTTGTATGGTTATAACTTTGTTATATATAAGTGTAAATACGTAGAATAAGTTATGTATTGTAAAATGATAAATAAAGAATTTCCCAAAATGCGTTTTAATTACCTTGGCTCACGGCAAATAGGGAAAATTGAGGAAAATAGCACCTTCCGATAGCGAAAGTGAGACGGAAGATTAGGCGAATCGGGGGTGCTCTCTCTACGGCATTGCCGTGAGCCGGGTAAGCAAGATGCGTTTTGGGGAAAATGTTCTCCTCAAACTTGGTGTTTAATTTACGCCCCCGCTCTGCAAGATAACTCGGTAGAAGCTTGGAATCTTCGAGTCCGATCCGAGCCAGCGACAAAACCTATGGGCGAATACTGTCCGTAACAGTGAGCTGTTGGTCCTTCGAGCCGGATTTGAAGACGTCGATACTTGGAAGATTTTCAAGAGCCAGCCGGACTTAGAAAAATTTACTGAAGGCGACACATTGAAGATTTCAAGAGCCAGCCGGACTTAGAAAAATTTATTGAAGGCGACACATTGAAGAATTTCAAGGGCCGACTGGACTTAGAAAATTTATTGAAGGCGACACATTGAAGATTTTCAAGAGCCAACTGGACTTAGAAAAATTTACTGAAGGCGACACATTGAAGAATTTCAAGAGCCAACTGGACTTAGAAAATTTTGGAAGACTGGACTCGAAGAAGATTGGACTCGAAGATACAAGTCAATACCGCTGGAAGGGAAGCAAGGATTCACAGATTTCTCGTCACGAAACCTACTGAAGATCCTTGAAGATAGAAGATTGAAGATTTAATATAGAAGTTTCAAGATTCAACATAGAAGATTCAATATAGAACATAGAAGATTCAATATAGAACATAGAAGATTCAATATAGAAGATTGAAGATTTAATATAGAAGATTCAAGATTCAACATAGAAGATTCAATATAGAAGATAGAAGATTCAATATAGAAGTTTCAAGATTCAACACAGAAGATTCAAGATTGAAGACTGAAGATGGTCATCACGAGAAGTCAGAGCGGGGCCGAGGAGAACCAGCCGCCGAGGATATTTTCGGATCCGCCCAGGTCGCCGTCTGCAGCCGCAACCAGCCAGCCGCCGACTGAGGGGAGGGCGGATCTGCTTCAAACTGTGTTGAAACCGAGGCCGGGCACCAGCAAGACACCCGCGCCATCGGGAGTACCTGTAGCCAGGAAGAAGGCTATTTCAATAAGGTCGCGTCGATCGACAGCAAGTGTCGTCGCGCGCATGCAATATGAGGCGGAAGAGAAACTCGCCGCACTCCGTAAGAAGGAACTGCAGATCGAAGCAGAACTTATCAAGAAGAAGCTCGTCGCTGATGTCGCCGCCGCCGAGGAAGCCAGCAGCCCCGACGATGACGAGCCTTCAGAACAGGTGGAGCAACGGGTCCGAGCCTGGCTAAGCGAACAAGGTCCAGACAACGAAGAGGAACGGGTCGTGCCAGAGGAAGAAGGGGACGCGCCGAAGCCAGAAGACCTACCACCTGCGGGAGAGAGACGCGAGCCGCAGAGATTGAGGTTCGAGCGGCCGACACAAAGCCGTCGTCGTTCACCTACACCTCCTGCAGCCGGGATCAACGGGGTGGAGCAGCTTGCCGACACCCTAGACAAGCTGTTGAACCAACGACAGCCGCGCCATCACACGGAGTTGCCCATATTCACGGGCTCTCCTTCGGAGTGGCTGCCGTTCAAAGCAGCCATGGAAGACACCACCGCATTCTACAAGCTCAAGCCGATCGAGAACCTGGCGCGCCTGAGAAGCTGTCTTCGGGGGGAGGCTAGAGAAGCAGTAGCGCCGTTGCTGAGCGTCGCAACACCGCCCGAACAGATCATGAAGACTTTGGAGCAATGCTTCGGCCGGCCCGAGGTGATGGTCGACCGCATGATGGAAGATTTGAAGAAGCTCCCGAGGCTCGGAGGCTCGGCGGCAGAGCTCAACCACTTCGCGGTGAAGATTCAGAACATGGTGGCCATCCTGAAGAAGTTGAAGCACGGGTACCTCTTCAACCCGTTGCTTGTGAGAGACATCCTGGAGAAGCTCAGCCCGTACGAGAAGAGCAAGTGGTACGACTACGCAGAAGAGACATCGCGCTACCGGAACGAGCCCGACGTCGTCCTTCTCTCTGAATTCCTTATGAGAGAAGCGGACAGAGCACTGCGCTACGGATTCACCACGGCTCCGGCTTCAAGAAAAGAAACATCGCGTCCACCTCCCACCAAGAACGAAGTGAGAACGAGAAGACCAGTCTTCGCGATAGCGGAAGAGGACCGAGGCACACCGAGCCACGGCCAGCCAAAGAAAAGGCGCGAAGAACCAACGAAGTGTCCGATATGCACCGACCGCCACGCTCTGTTTCGCTGCGCTGCTTTCAAGGAACTGAGTGTGCAAAAGAGATGGGACGCAGTCAAGCAAGAAGGGCTGTGTTTCCTGTGCCTATCGAGCCGACACAGAAGATACAACTGCAGAGCGAAGCAGTGCGGTATCAAGGGATGCAGGCGACCTCACCACCCACTACTACACGAGGAGAGGTCCGGCGGCGCTCCACCGATCGAGGACGCCGTGATCACCGCATCGGTTGCCTCCGACCGCGGGGTGAAGCTGAAGATGAGAAGAATTCAAGTTGTTGGGCCACGGGGCGAAGCCGACATCTTCGCGCTGTTCGATGAGGGCTCGACGGTGACTCTGCTGGATGAAGACGTCGCTGAGGCTATCGGCGCTGACGGTCAACCGAAGATGCTGCGCATGCACGGGATCAACGCCGAGAGAAGGGAAGAGAGAAGCCGCCTCGTACAACTGGGCGTACGAGGTCGCGACGGTACCAGACACGACATCACCGCGAGAACTGTGAACGGGTTGAATCTCTTAACTCAATCCGTTCCGGAATCCCTTCTGCAACTCGCTCACCTGCGCGATCTCAAGAACGAAGAGATGTGCTACGAGAACGAGAAACCCCAACTTCTCATTGGCACGGACAATTGGCAGCTCATCGTGTCCCGGGAGCTGAGAATCGGAAAGAGGAACCAGCCTGCAGCCTCTAAGACGAAGCTTGGATGGGTGATACATGGCAGCATCCCCAAGCGCATCATACGGCAGGACGAGAACGAAAACATCCTGCATATATCTACAGTGGAAACCAGAAACGATCGTCTGGAAGAAATGGTGAAGAAACACTTCGACATAGACGCTTTGGGAATAGCGGCTAAGGCGAGGCTGAGCAACGAGGAACAGCGAGCCATCGACCTGTTTGGCAGAACGGCCAAGAGAACGGAAGACGGTCGATTCGAAGTGGGACTCCTGTGGCGCAAGGATGGCGTCAAGCTGCCCCTCAGCTACAACAACGCGCTGAGGAGGCTCAAGAACTTAGAACGCAAGCTCGACAGAAACCCCCAAGATGCGGTGCAGTACCATGGGCAGATGGAGAACCTCATACGCAAAGGATATGCGGAGAAATGCGACGGGACGGAGGCCGGAAGCGAGAACACCTGGTACCTGCCGCACTTCCCGGTGAAGAACCCAAACAAACCGGGCAAGCTGCGCCTGGTTTTCGACGCGGCGGCCAGAACGAACGGCGTGAGCCTCAACGATCACTTACTGGAGGGGCCCGATCTACTGACATCCCTGCCCAGGATATTGTTCCGGTTCAGGGAGGAAGCCGTGGCCGTGAAAGCAGACATAGAAGAGATGTTCCTGCGCGTGAAGATCAGAAAAGAAGACCAACCGGCGCAGATGTTCCTGTGGAGGGAGGGCCGAGAGGAGCCGCCCTCTAAGTACAAGATGGTGGTCATGATATTTGGGGCATCGTGTTCACCGTACCTGGCACACTCGGTACGGAATCGAAATGCAGAAGAACACGCAGAATCGTGCCCAGAAGCCTATCGCGCCATCACCGAAGCTCACTACATGGACGATTATGTGGACAGCTATCCAGACCATGAGAAGGCCAAGCAGGTCGCAGAACAAGTGGACCGGGTGCACAAGATGGGCGGATTCCACTTGCGGGGATGGACGAGCAACGACCGACGAGCGCTGACGGGGCTACCGGTGGACCGTCTGGCTGATGATGTGGCGCAGCCTCTCACCAAGAACGAGCAGAAGACCCTGGGGATACTGTGGGATCCTCGGGGGGACACGCTGAAATTTAACACCTCTCTATCAAGAGTCCCTAAAGAGGTCCGAGAGCTGCAGCGCGCGCCTACCAAGAGAGAAGCCCTTAGCACGGTGATGAGCATCTACGATCCGCTGGGGCTACTGAGCTGCTACACCATCACCGCCAAGGTTATCCTGCAAGGTCTGTGGCGTCAGAAGCTGGACTGGGACGAGCCGCTGCCGGCGGAGTCGGCCGAAGACTTCACTCAATGGCTGAGAGACATGGAGCGCATCAGCCACCTCGAGCTACCCCGGAGCTACAACGGGGGGAGCCCCACGAGAAACCGGCAGCTGCACGTGTTCTGTGACGCGAGCAAAGACGCGTACGCGGCGGCCGTCTACTGGAGGCTGGAGCAAGAAGATGGAGAAATCCGAGTGATGCTGGCCGCGGCCAAGGCTAAGGTGGCGCCCCTGAAGACACAGACGATACCACGACTGGAGCTACAAGCCGCTCTGGTTGGGGCGAGGCTTGGGAACGCCGTCGCAGAGGAACACAGATGGAAGACGGATGCGGTCTTCTACTGGACCGACGCCCAGGTGGTTCTGTGGTGGATACAGAACGGAAGCAGGAAATACACACCATACGTCGCACACCGATTGGGAGAGATCGCCGAGCTGACATCCGTGCATCAGTGGAGGTGGGTGAGCACGAAGAATAATATCGCCGACATGGCCACCCGAACGGGCTATGTCGTCAAGAGCGAAGAGGATCCTTGGTTCAGGGGACCAGACTTCCTACGCAGGCCTGTGAACGAGTGGCCCGCGGAGTGTCCCGTCCCAACTGAAGACCAAGAGGAGCACGTCGCCTTCCAGACCACGGAGGCGAGCGGAATGGACTGTCTACCAGACGTGAGTCGCTTTTCTAAATACGAGCGCCTCGTGAGATGTACGGCGATGGTGCTACTGTTCGTCGAGAAGTGTCGTGATCGCCGGGCCAGTCTCGACGTGCGGCACCTGGAGAAGGCGGAGCAGCTTTGGTACCGAAAATCACAGCACGACAGCTTCGCACGGGAAATAGAGAGGATGGAAAACGGAGGGACGGTGCCAAGATGGAGCTCCTTGTACCGACTCAACCCGGTGTACAAGGACGGCCTGCTCACGCTGGACGGGAGGATCGGAGCAGCGCAGGTGCCAGAAGACATGAAGAACCCGGTTGTCCTGGATGGAGGACACCCGTTCACGAGGCTGCTGGTGGCCAGGGAGCACGCCAGAGCCGGACATGGGAGCCGCGAGAGAGTAGTGAACGATCTAAGACAGAAATTCTGGATCCTGAAGCTGCGGCCGACGGTGCGGAGCGTCATCTACAACTGCGCCTTCTGTCGGATGAGGAGGGCGCGCCCGAGAATCCCGCAGCTTGGAGACCTGCCGCCGGAGCGCCTGGGGGCGTTCCAGAGACCATTTTCCTACTGTGGTCTCGATTGCTTCGGCCCAATGATCGTCACCATCGGCCGGCGCCACGAGAAGAGATGGGGAGCGCTGTTCACCTGTTTGACGACGCGAGCGGTCCACCTGGAACTGGTGTCCTCGCTGTCGACCGATTCTGCATTGATGGCGCTGAGAAGAATGGCCGCACGGCGGGGATGGCCGGCGGTCATGTACAGTGATAATGGGACGAACTTCAGAGGCGCGGACGTCGAGCTGCGGCAAGCGTACGCCGAGTGGGCGCCGGCAATGACCGAGCTGGGCCTCACACACCGCATGAAATGGAAGTTCACTCCGCCAGGGGCGCCGAGCCAAGGGGGCGCCTGGGAGAGGCTGGTGAGGTCGGTGAAAACCGCGCTACTCACTACACTGAACGAGAAAGCACCGAAGGAAGAGGTGCTCCAGACCCTGATGACCGAGGCGGAGTACTCCGTGAACGCTCGACCGCTCGTTCACGTCTCCGTGGACCCCGACGACCCAGAGGCGATCACACCTAACCATTTCCTCATAGGGTCGTCCACCGGACAACCATACGTCGGGCCGTGCGAGCCGGCCGACAAGAAGACATGGAGGGTCGCGCAGGCCTTGGCGGACGAGTTCTGGCGGCGGTGGGTGCGAGAGTATCTCCCGACGCTCACGCCCCGCTGCGGAGCCCCGAGGAGCGGCCGCAATCTGGCCCCCGGGGACCTGGTGATCGTCGTGGACCCCGCGCTGCCGCGCAATACATGGCCGCGCGGAGTCGTACACCGGGTCTACCCAGGCCCGGACGGACGAGTGCGTTGCGCGGACGTGCGCACTCGTAGTGGAGTGTTCCGCCGGCCAACATCAAAGCTGGCGGTAATCGAGTCGCCGGAACGAGTCGCGGCGAGCTCAGACAGCTCGCGCTCAGCAGGGCAGCCAGCGGCGGGCCTAGTCGGCTCGCAGTCGCCGGAACGAGTCGCGGCGAGCTCAGACAGCTCGCGCTCAGCAGGGCAGCCAGCGGCGGGCCTAGTCGGCTCGCAGTCGCCGGGACGAGTCGCGGCGAGCTCAGACAGCTCGCGCTCAGCCGGGCAGCCGACAGCGAGACCAGCCAGCCTGCAGTCGACCGTGGACACAGCGAGCCCGCAGTCACCGGAGAAGGCTGCGTAGACCCTGGCTACTGCGCCGGGGGGAGGATGTTGAGGACAGCGGCCTCGCACCCGAAAGACACAATAGTGAGTGCATACGAACTTGATAACAGTGAAATATGTGAGTGAAAACAAGTGTTTTTAGAAATAAACTTTAGAAGTGAATTGTGATAAATCTGTGGCTCCATAAGAGGTAAAAAGTTGTTATTTTATTAAAATAGTATGTTAGCTAATAGGAACCGGAAAATATGTAGTGAAAATTAAAGAAACTTGGAAAATATTCGGAAAAATGTGTGTGTAAAGTATGTAGTTTGCCTTTACTCTTAACTTTGTATGGTTATAACTTTGTTATATATAAGTGTAAATACGTAGAATAAGTTATGTATTGTAAAATGATAAATAAAGAATTTCCCAAAATGCGTTTTAATTACCTTGGCTCACGGCAAATAGGGAAAATTGAGGAAAATAGCACCTTCCGATAGCGAAAGTGAGACGGAAGATTAGGCGAATCGGGGGTGCTCTCTCTACGGCATTGCCGTGAGCCGGGTAAGCAAGATGCGTTTTGGGGAAAATGTTCTCCTCAAACTTGGTGTTTAATTTACGCCCCCGCTCTGCAAGATAACTCGGTAGAAGCTTGGAATCTTCGAGTCCGATCCGAGCCAGCGACAAAACCTATGGGCGAATACTGTCCGTAACAACTCACATAATATAGGGACAGACACTTTCACATTTATAATATTAGTGTGGACGATCGAAAGAGCATGCAGCTACGTTATCATGGCTATTGATAACGTTCAACTTAAAAACTGTCTTCAATCATAGCTTAATTGGGCATTTTTCTATGCCAAAATCCTTACTCTTTTCACCACAATCGGTATTTGAAGATTTCATTATCCATTGGGCATACTACAACTAAGTAAATGTGTAGGTATTCCCTCAAGCCGGTCGCGTTATTGGCTAAGTCTGGAGATTGACCTTATCTATTATTCAATCATAGTTTTGATTTGCCAGACGTCGTTATTTTTAATGTGTATAAACAAACGACAAAAAGAGAGGTATTGTAAGTTTGATCCTAATGGTTATAGACATCAATCGCTTATAGTACTATGTCCTAATGTGTTTTGCTCACCATTCAATTGATTCGATAGCACAAGTACTTTGTGCATGCGAAAAATAATATTTTAATAAAATTATCCTGTTAAAATCTACGTTTAGTTCATCAAAGTTATTTTAACAAAGGGAACCCTGCTTTCTAATTTCAAATTTCATTTTCATTTCGCATTGTTAACACACTCTGACAAAACTGCACGAGATTTACAATGAATGCTAAACTCGTAATTGCATTAAAAAGTAGCGCGCGACAGTTGGAATCCGCCCGCCCTGCGTAGCGGACGTGCTCTAGGGCGGGAATCGTGACTTGACGAAGTTTGTGTGAAGTGTTTTTGGATGTTACATAGTGGAGGATGTGATGATATATTTTGAAGGTATTGTTTATTATATTATTATAAGTATTTCTAGCGCAGTTATATTCAACTTATAATATTGTTTATTACAAAAAAAGTGTAAATAACAGCGGCGATTTAAAAAAAATATCTTGAAGACAAGAAGAAGAAGTCACGTTCAACGTTCTATAAAAATTAATAAGAATTAAATCAGTATTTATTTATTTCTGACTGTAAACACATATAAAATTATTTTTCTTTTAAGGATTACCTTATTCATAATATAATGATTTAAACATTTTATTTTCGCGGATTTTGATTGTATAAATAATGCAATTTATTCACAGTGTTAACGTGTCAAATTTAAATAAATTCCAAACGAAGCTTAGCGGCGAAAAAATATTTAAAATCCGCTAGCGAATGAAAAACGCAGGGACTTTTGGTAGAATAATTTTAGCGCGTCGCTAGCGGTTGCGGGCTCGAAACACTTTTTGTATTCATTTTCAAGTCGTTGGCAACACATGTTTTGTGGGATTCGACAAAAAATACGAAGTGCGGAATTTTTGTAACGAAAATCAAGACATATGACGTATAATTATTATATTATTATTATTATATAAGAATAATTCGTTTACTTGTATGATATTTCCTTTTAATTCTGATGTGTTATGCAAATTTTAGGTTCTTGTGTTTCCTTTATAAATAAAATTGATTTATAATATTATACTATCTAATATGCTGGTACAGTACGCCGGTTTTTCTCGCCGGGTTAGTTCCCGAACCGGTGGAAGGCACCATGTAGGACTTTCTGAAAATATTTATTTTAAATTTATTCAGAAACAAAACGATTTTGATTTTGAGTATTTAAAATACATTTAAAGTATTTACAAGAACTATAATTACCAAATCCACAAAAAACTCGATTGGTGGGGTCCAGTGGCTTAGACCGTAGCTCTTGACTCGGAAGCCGTGGATTTGATTCCCGCGTTGAAGAAACATAGTCTCCAATTACGTTACCTGATTGATCTGACAAGAAAGATGATACATGCTTCGAATGGGCATGTAAAAAGTCGTTTTTACTACTGGCTTTTTTAAATAAAAAAGCTTGTACTGCACACTCACTCGGGCACTATAAAATTACTCCTGTGAACCTGGCCGGATTTCATGAAACTCCCTGTATAATAAAATAAAATAAGTAGGAACTCAGGATCATCCCTCTTTACGCTTTGCTTTAATGTTATCACTTATCAGAGTAATAAACGCTTAATCAGTCAGATTACGAAGTACTCAACCGTTAAGATAACAATGACAATAAGGGCATGTTTCACCACTTCCTGATAAAGTGCCGAATAGGCTATTTACAACTTTTTTGACAGATTGGAGAATCTGTCAAAAAAGTTGACATAATATCAAGTATGGAGATACTTGATATTATGTCAAGTTAATTGGTGGATAGCCTGTTCGACACTTATCAGGAAGTAGCGAAACAGGCCCTAAGTATCATCAACAGTCAGGTAAGCTACAGAAACGAGTTTTTCTGGTGATTTGAGTGTTATGTCTGACTTTTTTTATAACAATACAATATTATATCCATACTTCCATTACTTAATATTATAAATGCGAAAGTGTGGCTGTCTGTCTGTTACCTCTTTACGCCCAAACCGCTGAACTGATTTTGCTGAAATTTGGTCTTCAGATATTTTGAGTCCCGGGAAAGGACATAGGATACTTTTATCCAGGAAAAAAGTAGGGCTTCCACGCGATTAACGAATTTTGGAACAGCAGAGTCGCGGGCGTTTTACTATAGCTTTCATTTCATTACATTGTAATAAATAGACGACCTCTGTGGCTCAGTTGGTGGGCTATTGGTAGCTTAAGCCGGGGTCGCGGGTTCAAATCCCGCCGACGGAACAAAAAGTTTTCAAAGCTCCTGGGTCATGGATGTGTATTAAATATATGTATCATATAATAAAAATCTTAAAATATATATGTATTAGTATAAAAAGTATTAATTATATTTCCGTTGTCTGGTACCTGTAACACATTACACAAGTCCTTCGGGTACTTAGCACGGGGCCAGACTGACATGGTGTGAAGCGTCCATAGATATTATAATTATTATTATTAATAGAAACAATATTGTATTCCCTAGAGCATAATGCTATCTTTAACAGTTCAATCATAGTCATCATAATAATATGTCTCTACAATTATAATATTATATCATTAAAATGCATTAAAACCACACTAAAGTCAGTCTCGACCCCCGGTTGACCTTCCCCACACAATCACATACAAGAGGCGAAACGTTAATTATAACATTATTCGCTCTCATTCACCGCGCTTCACTCCTCGTCACTTCACCTCACTTCAGCCTGAATAAGATCGTGTGTTGATACATCCGTTAGTTTGAATTGCGGTGAATTCTATATTTCGTTTAGAAGCAGTGGTTATGCTTCCACTAAACGCAACCTGTAACACTATTCTAGATGTAACGATCATTCGAAAAAAGTTAATTTTGTCGAGATAAAAGTTAGCGTTTATTCTTTCCCGAGCCTTAAAGAATCTCCTTACTCATCTAAATCAGTTCAGCTGTTTAAACATGCTAAGTAACAATTAACAATCAGACAGACAGACGGAGAGACAGATTAAAGACATCCATACTATAAATGCGAAAGTGTGTCTGTCTGTCTGTCTGTCTGTCTGTCTGTCTGTCTGTCTGTCTGTCTGTCTGTCTGTCTGTCTGTCTGTCTGTCTGTCTGTCTGTCTGTCTGTCTGTCTGTCTGTTACCTCTTCACGCCCAAACCACTGAACCGATTGAGTTGATATTTGGTATGGATATACTAAGTCCCGGGAAAGGACATAGGATACTTTTTATCCCGGAAAAATGTACGGTCCCCGAATATAATAATAATAATATCCCAGGCGATAAACAAATTTTGGCGCAACGGAGTTGCGGGCGTCATCTAGTTTATAATATTACGAGCTTTAGCCCGCGGCTTCGCTCGCGTTAAGAAGTATTAATATATACAAACTTTCATCCCTTATTTGAACCCCTTGGGGTGGGAATTCATCAAAATCCTTTCTTAGCGGATGCCTACGTCATAACATCTACCTGTATGCCAAATTCCAGCCCGATCCGTCCAGTGGTTTGGGCTGTGCGTTGATAGATCACCATGTCACTCAGTCACCTTTGAGTTTTATAAATATTTTAATATAGACTATAGCGGTCCAAAAATGTATTTAAATCTGTCTACTTTTGATAACAAAAGATCACTTCTTAAAACATGTTTTATCTCAAATTTAAAAATAATATGTGAGAATCCTGCTTCCTTGTACATACTTGAAATAAAATTGATGACGTTTCATCCATCTGTCCACCTCTTTAAGCCACACTCGAAGTCTTTTAGTCTGGCTTTAAGCCAGTATTAATCTGGCAAGCTGACAATCGTCTGTTGTACGTAGTTAAAAGTTTCGTTACTTTATCTTTACACGATTAAACAGGTTACAAGTGTATGAGTATGTATGTATATTTGAAACAAGGTAAGTCCTAAAAAAATTGACAAAGCTTTATGCTACTACTTTTTCTAGTCCCCAAAAATATTTAGTAAAGTTTAAAACGACTTGAGACTTGAGACCACCACGACTGTATATCATTAAAATTAAGAAGAATGATAGTCAAATAGTGAAAAAAGAACCCATTTACGTTTGCCATGTTATCTATCGAATAAAATTACAACTTAAATATGCAACGTTAATCACAGTGAAATAATTAATACTTAATTTGGGGTTCCTATAGAACTTTAGTATTACAGAATAAAACCGTCTAACACTTGCCTGTTCTTCTTTTGTTTCTAAAAGTAAATTGCTCCTCAATATCCAGCTGTCTAAGAACAAGCTGTAAGCAGCTCTATAAAAGGTTCCGAACGAAACAAAAGGAGAATTAAGTCGGAATAAAAACAATTTAGGAAACTCTGAAACAAAACAATCTTACAGTTCACAATAATTATATTATTACCTCTTATTTAAAAACCTTTAATGCGATTACGTAAGAATCACTTTAGCAGAAACTCGAGGTAAAATAATTGAGAACAGACCGGAATAGAAAGAAAAACTCGACATGTTTTGTGTAGTGATTTATTAAAACGAGAGGAAAACTTGAAAATAAATAAAATGCAATGTTATATGTATATACGGTCTTTTTAGGGTTCCGTACCCAGAGGGTAAAAACGGGACCCTGTTACTGAGACTTCGATGTCCGTCCGTCTCTCTGTCTGTCTGTCTGTCTCCAGACTGTTTCTCAAGAAGCGCTACAGCTTGACTTCTGTTTTCACAGACTGTGTATATCCGTTGACGCTTTAAGCAAATATTCAAGGGGGGCTCCCATACAACAACAACAAACTTTTTTTGGCCTTTTTCGCTGTATGTCGATAATGTCAACAGATAGGCACTTGAAAATTTCACGAAATCCTCAGTTACATAATATATCAGCAAATTAATAATAAAATTAAAATTGAAAGGGCCCTTTAAATTCCCATGCAAAAAACTAAAATGTTGACCTATTTTTGCTCTATAACGGTACGGAACTCTTCGCGCGCGAATTCGACTCGCACTTGGCCGATTCTTTAGCTTAAGTATATTTTTTATCTGTCTACGACTAACCAAATAAGGGATGATCGTTTTTGCTGATACCGGATAGATATTAAACAGATATTATCTGGCAAATTGATTCATAGCCAGATGGTGAACCTACATAATTTGGTCGGGTTATGTCAACTGAATTCTAATTGAGATCATCAAACTAATTTGATATTAAGTTTGATATTAAGTTATGTAAAGTAGGCAGGAGTAATTTTATAGTGCCCAAGTGTGTGCGTAGTACACAAGAGCACTCTCTATTACTTTTACTCTCATAACCCAGTGGGACGGAAGACCAACACGACTGCCGAGAGATCAGGCGCAGGACCAACTTTTTACATGCCCATCCGACGCATGGATCATCTTACTTGTCAGACAATCACGTGATCAGCCTAGCCAAACTTGGAAATAACATGTTTCCAACGCGGGAATCGAACTCACGACTTCCTAGTTAAGAGCCACGCTCTAAACCACTGGACCACGGAGGCGCTGGTATATATGTTATAGGCAAACTCCGAAGCTCCGGCGCTCCTAGGTTGGACTGGTCAATCCTCAGGTCAGACTGAATGACTTAGTCAAAGCCCAAACAAATGTAAATTTTCGGCCTTTGACTAAACAATTTTCGTCAAACCTGGGAGGGACTAATTTGGTCAGGCAAACGTCAAAACACAATTTTATTAAATCGGGGTTTGACGAGTCAAACTCCGATATAGGTATGAAGTGTCTTATCTTCGTATATTTGGAAGCATTTTATCATTTAAGCAGCTTTCAAGTCTTAACCGCTTAACTCTGCCAGTTCTGACACCTGATTGGTCAGCTTACGTGATTTTCACTTTTATATTTGAGATGCTTTGAGAGAATGCCGTGTGGCATTAGGCCCGCCTTTTGTACGATGTGCAATAAAGTATGAAATAAATAAATAAATGCTTTGGAATATACGGAGGTTAGTTTGTAAGATTAGGTATAAAAAAATAACATTTTTAAAACATGGTGAGGCATTAACTTTAATGTTAATTGTTTTAATAATACACCGCGAGAGACATTATGAACCTGTTTAAACATGTTCAGATCAACGTTTGACCGAGTTTTGCAGTCGCTTCTAGGATTGACTAGGCCAAAACCGAAACAGAATAATTTACTTTCGACGTTTGACTGAAAAGTTAGGAGCTCCTGGGTTTGACTAAATATACTTCAGGCAAAGGGCGAAATTGAAATGTATTTCGGGGATCGCCTGACGGCTTTGGCCAAACCTAGGATAAACCAGTCCTACCGCGAAGAGACTGTGTATCGGACTTTGACTATAACATATACACATTACACAGGTACTGAAATACTGAGTCACACAAGAAAAACATAATACATAGCGATAAACTATACGAGTTCTGCTTGTCTTTATCTGGCATACTGGAAACGTTATTTGACAGACGAAGACAGGAGAATTTGAATACGTTATAGTTTATACGATTCATAAAATATAGTTGTGTAATTTAGGTGGTTAAAATGTTGAACGAAATAATTTTATTATATTATTGATAACTTTCTGCCACGCATGTAAAACTCCGACAGCAGTAATTCTGGACTTATACGATCTGCAAACCTTCAAGAAGAGAGTGTATTTCCTCTTAAAAGAACGGCAACGCACCTGCAGCTCTTCTAAAGTGGGGAGTGTCCATGATGGGCAAGTGTAGTTGCTTTCCATGCAGGTGATATGTTTGCTCATTTGCCACCTTATAAAAAAATGATACTGATACACACAAGACAAACTAAGGACCAAAAGACTATTTTATCATTATGTAAGATTCTGGGGTGAACTTTCAGACAATAGTTCGGGAAATTTCCCGCGATAAGAAAAAGCTAATTACGCTTGTGACTTCTGATGAGCTTTTTACGGAGCTTTGAATGGAACTGTATGTGAAAGTTTTGCGAAAAATTAATTGGTTCCCTTTGAACTTTTCGCATCGTTTTGGTTGTTCATTTTCTTTTCATCATTATTATGACATACTTTTTGTAGAAATTAATGAGAATAATTTTTTTTCCGCAAATTCATTTGCATAGAAACGTGTATATCGCTCAGGAACCGTGTATAATTTTTCCATGTAAATAACGTGCTTTGTTGTCTTTGGATTCAAAATAAATAATAAAAATAAAATCTATACCAAATCAAAACCGGTTCAGCACATTAAATGCTAGAACATTAGTAAAAGTGTAATTTTATGGATAAAAGTAGATAATATATTAATAAATTGTTTTACAGTTTTATTTTATTACTAAAACAATATTTTTACTTGCTCATTCTCCATAGTCATTTTCACAAAATATTAACTCAGATAAACACGATTTTTATACGTTTTTCTACGTTTTTTCCATATTCTTCAATATAATCCATCAGAATTCAGATCTCGTGATAAAAGCCAGTAATGTGACTCTGGTCTCGCACTTGAAAATCACATTACGGCTGTATGTCCCAACCAAATTTACTGTCCTACGTGAGTCCAATATACAAGCGACACAAAAAACTGCGTAAAATACCGTCTCTTGTATACAACTGTTTTTATATAGCTGTAATTGTAGAATAATGTAATGGGTTTCATATGGCTTCAATTCGTAAATGTTTGTTTATGCTTTAAAAAAGGTTTTTGTAAACGCGCTTACATGTAAAAACACGTCACTCGTTTATTTTACTGTATAGTATTCGCTGAGTACGCCGAATTTAATTGTTTATTTTTTGAAAGCTTTATTTTATATTTTCTCTATGGGTACATATTTTATGATAATAAAGACCTTTTTTTTATTTATATATTTTATTTATTAGACCCTTTAACTGTTTACCATAGGATCATAGAAAGCCGGTACATAAGAAAAAGCCTATGTAACTTCGCCGAATGAGAGTAGTAATACAGATCAGTGGCTAAAGAAAAACGACATAACAGAAACTTAACTCAATAGAGGAACATGAGTTACATGCTCTGGTTCTGTTCTATCAGGTGACTCGTCTGCTTGTTTTCCATTACACTAAAGAATTAAGATAGACAAGAAGTAAGTGATGTGATACATTTAAGAGGTACGACGCGCGGACAGACATACACGTCAATCTTGTTAATTGCAATTTTCATGAGTGAGATTGTCACAATTTTTAAATCCCGACTTACATTATTTACACCTGTAAGGGCCTGTTTTACCACTTCCTGATAAGTCCCGGATAGGCTATCCACAACTTTACTTGACAGAAAAAGTATGGAGAAGCTATTTTAAAATAAAAGTTGTGAATAGCCTATCCGGCATCTTATCAGGCAGTGGTGAAACAGGACCTACATGTTCTAAGATATTAACAAGAACACGTCAATATTATGTACGCCCAATTTACTTAACAATGCGTAGACCTTAAATTTAATATTCTTGCTTCGAGAAGATCACAATATTTCATACATTATTTTAGTGACGTACTTTCTTTCGTGAAATAAAAACCACGGTATTATTTCAAAAAATCTCCACATATTTTCATACGAAACTAATTAGGCTTTGAAATATTTTACAAAAATCCAATGTTCATTTGGCACAAATGCCAGGTACCTGGCGCTCCCTAGGGCGAGAGTTTTGTAAAAACTTTCAACTATCAGCGCTTCTGCTATCTGAAAGTATGAGCTTCAAGGCTTTAGGTCTTTAGAGGATTGCTAACCTAATTCTTATTCTTTGCGAACAAAATTAAGTGAAACCTTGTGGGATTTGCTAATTTGTGAGATAGCATTGTTCAGTTGTGTCCGATAAGATCAATTGCTTTTCTTTTTTTTTTTAGTTTTATCTTAGTTCTCTTTATGAGGTCATCCATAAAAATGACGATTTTAGGTGTTATAATATTATGAACTTTAAACTAACAGATATATATCACCAATCTATAAGGGTTTCGTAGTTTTGCCATTAATTGGTATAGAACCTTAAAAATGTGCACTAAGCTGAATTTTTCGTTTTAAGGTGTTTTTATCATTATTTGACAATAAATGTACACAATATATTCGTGAAAAAGCATCACTAGCTACTTTTTCGATGGTAGTCTAAAGTCAGACAGACAAGTCAATAAAAGTTTAACCTTCCGAGTTCCGATCAAGACGTATTACATAATAACCGAAAGTTATTCCGGTACACACGCAAACTATTATTTATTGAATCCGTTAGCGAGTGATTATAAAATCGATGAATTATTCGAAAGCCATTATTATGATACTGATCGTTAAAAGTTAGACATAATAATACTGAAATAAATTAATACGATATTATAGCTGTAGATGTTAATACGATAATATGATAGCTGTAGAAAATCAAGGTTATTAATTTAGAATAATATTATGCTGCTATTATGAGAAACAAAGGTTTCATCATTTATGTACAACATCGTATTTTTCTTTAATAATAATAATAATATCTATGGACGCTTCACACCACGTCAGTCTGGCCCCATGCTAAGTACCTAAAGGACTTGTGTTACAGGTACCAGACAACGGAAATATATTTAATACTTTTATACTATACATATATTCAAGATTTTTATTATATGATAAATATATTTAATACACATCCAAGACCCAGGAACATTGAAAACTTTTTGTTCCGTCGGCGGGATTCGAACCCGCGACCTCCGGCTTAAGCTACCAACATGCTATCCACTGAGCCACAGAGGTCGTCTTTTATATTACTGAGGCCTCTAGACTACTCTTCTCTAACTTCTCTAGCTAGTAATAATAATATTCTATAGTTATATTATAAAGTGAAGTAGTAGGAAGTACAAGTGTACCTACTGTGTATTATGTTTTTAAAAGAGATGAAAATTTTGAGGAAAACTATTATTGGCCTGAACAGCTCGTTTAGAAGAGGCATATCAAGCAATTGGTAGCCAAAACCTTGATACACGTCTTGTAGACAGTTTGCATCTCGTCTCGCGGATTAGATACTTGGCATGACAACCAAAAGTTTTTTGTCTTGTCTCGCGGATTAGAATGTTATACTCCAACTAGCTGTAGTAGTCGATGATGATGATGATGATGTGGATGACGTGGCGGGATATTTCGTAGCCACACATTAATCAGCCGATATTAATTTTGCCCTCTCGTGTGACACATAACCGGGTCAAAGAGAGGAGCGACTATTACGTACACATTTTTCATTTCAGTCGGTAAAATACGGTGAGAGAAAGTATGGTAAATATTGACGAGGAGTAACGAAAAGAGCGACGAGGAAGACTGGCCATAGATGGACCACAAGTTGCAGGACCGCTTGTAGGTCGCGTTGAAATTTGCACCGACCGCTCAAGAACTGCTCGAGCGGTTTGTGTATTGCGGATATTAATTTAGTATGAGTACCGCAGATCGCCGACTATGGCCGACCATAGATTAAGTATAAAAAAAATATTGACGCCAGATTGATGGCCATAAAAAGTACATATTATTGGTGTAACCTACGTATAAAAAAGCGATAAAGACAACATCTTGGCTACAGGCCAAGTCCTATTTCATACCACGACGCATAACCGTTAATCGCCATGCCATCGCACGTAATAACCCTGTTGACGGAGCCCTCGGCATAAGCGCTCTCAAGTACTTCCATCGTAATCATTTTTCAATATTCCCACATGTAACACTACATGTGATGGGCCTCTTCAATGATGAGATGGTGTCATTAAAATAATAATATTATTGTTGTGGGAGTATATGTGGAGGCCAAAGGATTGTCTTCCGAGTTGGTGAACTCGGTCACGCTGAATCTCTATTGCTAAGAAAGTTTTTATTTAGCTTGGAGACAGTTTCAGACCTATGCCCGTAGTCAACATGTTTTCTTCATCACATTTTTTGTAGAAACGCCGATCAGAATATTGTATGGAATTGACATAACATAAACCGAATATTGACTTCATAATAATTATTATTCTAATGCTTACTCGTACATTAATTTCATGCATTTTTGATCGTCGATTCTATAAAGGAGAAAGGAAACACACTGGAAAGATAAAAATGATTATGAAAACAAAGTCTTAGGACATAAAATATGATACTTCTCATCATTATATCATACATGTAAAATTTCCGAATAGCTCTTTATTGAATTTTGTCCTGCTAAGCGCCAATAATTTACAGACCGACACACTTCAGAATTTAATTAATCTATAATCGGTTCATCTGTTAGCGCGAAGAGGCAATAGATATACACTTTTAGAATACATGACTATAGTCTATCTGCAACAAGTCCTATCGACTCTGCACTCGGCTAGTGATACTAGGGAAGGATGCATCAAACTTTATGTATGTTATGTTATATCTACCTACGCTCTGATATTTGCTGAGAGCACACCCAACTAGTCTGCATTCACGAAGATTTACACTATGTAGGCAAGTACCTATATTTTCTAGGGATATACCTTAAATTGATTCGTAAGCAGGTGATGGAGTTTCCTAATTTGTCAGAGGTAGTTCGTGAGCAGATGCTGGACCTACGTAATTTTCTTTGTCAAACCCATCCGACAGATCAAGGCTAATATTGAATTGACTTACTCTTACCAATTAGCTATGTCCACACTGTGCCTTTTTTCGTTCAAGGGCATGCGCTATAGCGCAGTCAACAGCGCACGTGAGGCATGCCCGCGATGTATGCGCTCTGACCGCATCCAAAACTTTCGCCATTTCGCTTTGTTCTTTTTTTTCTGAAATTTCTTATGACCAAATAAGCCGCACATATTCCACCCAGTAAAATGTTCTCGTCGCACATGTTACAATAATCTGACAGACACTGCAACTGAACAAAATTACAATGTTGGCGTTGCGTTCGTTGACGCATTCAATTATTCACTACGCCAAACAGAAGTTGAATACAACAAAGATGACGAAAATTGAAGATGAAAGTGCATAGTGTGGACATAGCTATTTATATAGATCCTCCAACTACCTATAAATCAACTTCTCTTATAGTACATACGCAAACACGTAAGTTATATGGATCTTCAGCGTAGGGAAAAATTATGTCACTACATACAATAATAGCACTTAAACTCTAACATAGATTTTTATAAAATTATGTCATATTAAGACCAGACCAAGTAAAAGGACATAATATTAATAAATAATAAATTATAAGCTTTTTGGTTTTGTGAAAATCTATATCCTAATGAGATTTTAGCTTTGGCGGGTTTTTTTATAACTAGTAAATAAAAGTGTCCTCTTTTTAGACACCGTGGTGCGACGCAACGTGACGATGCTTAAAGATGCCAGAATATTATGCATAATATCTTTTCTCTTCTGCATAATTAACATTTTGCATTAACAAGTTCAGAGACAAGAATGCTCTTGTAACTCACCGAGTACTGCAGATATCTATGATCAACGATATACCCCCTTATTGATGGAGGAGCTTATTTTACAGGCTCTTTTTACTTAAACTTGTTCGACTTACACCCGCAACTCTGAAGCGCCAAAATTCGTTCCCGGGAATATTTAACGAGAAAAAAAGTATCCTAAGTCCTTTCTCGGGACTCAAAGTATAAATGACTAAATACCCAACAAAATCGGTTCGGTGGTTTGACCGTGAAGAGGTAACAGGGAGACACAATCACTTGCGCATTTATAAAAATAGTACAGGGGCCGTAGACAATGTATTCTTTCGTTAAAAACGATGACGAAATTCGTTATCAAAATGTATGGGATTTGACATTAGTCTTCGCAAGCGAAATGTCATTTAGCGATGACTTATGTCAAATCGCATACATTTTGATAACGAATTTCGTCATCGTTTTTAACTAAAGAATACATTGTCTAAAGGCCCTGATGCGACATCCGTAGATGGTTTTTCGATGACGATATAATATTATGTAAGAAAGTGTTTGCATATGAAGCGCTATGGCCGTCCTCAGATTACCTATGCTAACACTGAAATGTAACACTATACTAATTAAAGCACACATTTTCAAACCAAAGGGATATTGTGACTTATGTCCATAATTCATAATTCATAATTCATAATTCTTTTATTGCCAGAATGAAGTACAGGGTTGGTCTTAGTTCTATTATACAATTGGATCTTTCATTCTACCATACTAAAATGGTGTGCAATACAAAATTAAGTCCTAATTAATATCTGCTACTACTACAACTAATGCACTTTTTAAATAACGAGACAATTAAAAGTAACCATATACTTATACATCATAATAATTAATAACAATTTATAGGTAATTATAAAATTTCTCGAGTCAAATTGCACATAATTAATAATAACTAATGTCAAACATAATTTATCAAAATAAAATTGTCAATAGTATAAAATTAAAATTATTGTAAAATTAATTAGCAAAAATTATACATATTATTGTGTCAAAAAATAAAATAAAATTATGCCTGAAATCAATTATTATTCTAAAAATTATACATCATTGTGTCAAAAAATAAAATAAAAATTATGCCTAAAAATAATTATTATTCTATCATAATATCATATAAATAAGATTAGTGCCATTTTTTACTATGTAGCATGAATTCATTTAAGTCATAAAAACAATTTTCCATAAGCCAAGATGTTAATTCCTTTTTAAATTTATTATTCGAGGGTAGTTCCTTAAATTGTTTAGGTATAATATTAAATATGTGTATAGCCTGTATGTATGCATTATCTCTGTATATATTTAGATTACATCGAGGACGATAAAGTTTGAATTTATATCTCTCATTTTTCCGACCGACATCTGAACTGAGTTCAAAGTATTCTGGATGCAACCTAACGAACATGCAAACCTCTCGGATATACATACAGGCTAGCGGTAACAAGCGCAACTTCTTAAATAGTGGTCTACAGCTTTCCAAATACCACGAACCACAGATAGCTCGAACACATTTCTTTTGAACACGGAAAGCTTTATCTATATCCACTGAGTTACCCCACAACAACAGGCCGTACGAGAGGACCGAGGATACGTAGCCATGGTATGCGGTTAGGGCTGCCTCGCTACCTGCCGTTTGTCGCAGTCTACGCAAGGCATATACAAATCGATCAAGCCTATTACACACTTGTTCTATGTGGACCTTCCAGTTACAGTTCTTGTCAAGCATGAAACCTAAAAATTTTGCAGAGTTGGCTTCTAAAATGTAAGTATTATCATATTTTATACTCAAAGTTGGTTTTTTACTGTTATAATTTTGAAAATGGATTAGTTGAGTTTTAGTTATATTTAGTTTTAAATTATTATTTTTAAGCCAGTTAATAATTTTTAATAAAGTAGAATGTAGTTCCGCTTCAAAGGAGTTCCTGTCCTTGCATTTAACAATGATTGTTGTGTCATCTGCAAATAATATTGTCAGATATTGTGTTATCTTTGGTAGGTCATTTATATATAATAAAAATAGGAAAGGCCCGATAAGACTCCCTTGTGGTACACCAAATGTGTTTTTTCGTAGCTTAGACCGAGTGGTAACTTTAATTTTATTAATTATTCTACTTATTTCAACACATTGGTGTCTGTCAGACAAATAGGATTTTATCCATTTTTTAGCAATCCCCCTTATGCCATATTTTTCTAATTTATGTAATAGGAGAGCATGATCGACAAGGTCAAATGCTTTGCTCATGTCGAGAAATACCGCGGCAACCGGTATTCTATCATTTAGGGCTTCTGTGACTGCTTTTATAAGATTGAAACACGCTAAGGTAGTGTTGCTATTTTTCCGAAAGCCATATTATTGTGACGGTATATAAAACTCTCAAGACGATTCAACATAACCTTTTCAAATATCTTAGAAAGAATTGGGATTAATGTGATTGGACGGTAGTTATTAGGGTTTGATCTGTCTCCATTTTTATGAAGTGGCTTAACAACCGAAGTTTTAAGGATATCAGGAAAAGAGCCCTCTTGTAAGGACATGTTAATGACGTAGCTTAAAGGTTTAGACAATAATTTTGATGAACTTTTCAATATTTTTGTGCTGATATTATCTGCTCCGACTGAGCTAGTGTTGTTCAGGCCATTAATAATTTTATGTATCTCTGAGGGATCAGTTGGGGTTAAAAATATTGAATCTGAAATATTATTATTTGAAGTCAAAGTATCTGATATGTCATGTGCATTAAATTTAAAGTCATTTTTATTAGTCATATTTATAAAATAATTATTAAAGAGATTGCTTATGTCAGTAGGGTTTGTATATATTTTATTGTCATGAATTATTTTATCTATACCTGCGTCCGAGTTTGTCTCATTGATATTATCATTTATAATTTGCCATACGGCTTTGCATTTATTTTTCTTATTTTCGACGTGTTTTTTATTTGCTAACTGTTTCGATTTAAATATGCATTGTTTTAGAATTTTTGAGTAATTTTTGTAGTTTTTGTCATTCTTTTTTTTCTCAGTTCCCATTAGTCTATATTTAAGGTAAAGTACCCTTTTTTTAATGCAACATTTTTTGAGTCCTTTAGTCAACCATGATGTAAGATTTTTTGATTTATTATATTTTTTTACTCTAACATTAGGAAAACACAAGTTAAAAAATAAACATAGTAAGCTATGAAACTCTTGAAATGACTCTTTTAAAGTATTTTTCTCATATACCTCTGAAAATGTAAGTGCCGATATACAATTGAGAAACTTGTTAATATTTGAAATACTATAATCCCTGATATATTCATACCAATAATTAGGTTTGATGTTTATTTTACTATTAATTGTAAGCGTTTGGCCGGTTTTGTGATCAGATAGGTTTAGATAGTGAACGTTAGCTTGAGCTTGTTTGATATTACTCGCGAATTGATCAAGACATGAATCACTTCGAGTGGGTACTTTAATATGCAGATCAATGTTAAAGTTTTTTAGAGTAGTCATAAGTTCAAAGCAGGATTTGTTAGGTTTCAAAGTGTTGAGATTCCAGTCCCCACATAAAATAATTTTTTTATTACGTTTTGATACTTTGAATAATAATTGTTCAATATTTGTTAAGAAAATTTGAGGATCACTGGAGGGAGTTCGATATATACATATGAGAATAATGTTTTGAGCAGCCAATTCAATCCCGCAACATTCAAACTCAAGATCACAAGCGAGGTTTAGTGCTAATGCTTTGCAACAAATGTCATTTTTTACTAGAATACAAGAGCCACCTCTGCGTGATTTACGGCAATAACTCGATGCTAATTTGTACCCAGGAATTTTAAGTAGATTTTCAGTTCCCTTTTTTATAAAGGTTTCGGTTAGGCATATAATATCAATAGTCTTAAAATTTTTAGATAGGTCAGTTAATGTAATGAATATCTCCTCACTCTTATTTATGGCGCCAGATATATTTTGATGAAAAATCGTGAGTTTAGATTTTTTAGGATCGAAAAAATGTATCGTTTATTTTAGCATTGGTCTGTTTTTTAAAGTAGTAAGGTATGGTACCTTTTCTGAGAAATGTGGAAGTACGATCAACTATTTTTGTTGGAGAATTTTCATGTATGTAATGAGACTTATTTTTGTTTTCAATTATTTGTTGTTTAATATCTGCTATAAATTTTGACTTATAATCGATGCTGTCTATTTCAATATTAATTTTTTCACAAATTTCTTTTAAAAACCATTTTTGATTTGTGCAATTTGTAATGTTGATAACCTTTACACTAGGAAATTTTATGAAGGTCGATGCTAATCTTGTTTGTATATTTTTTAAAATATAGTATCTGCTATTCATGGAATATGGAATGATAAGAACATTAGTTTGAGCTAATTTCACGAGCGTGTGTGTAATATGCGATATAAATGAATTTAAGTTCCTTTCGTTTACCCTTGCCGCTAAAACAACATAGTCTAAGTTTGTAAACAGGCTTGCTGATTCAGGAGAAATATTAAACAACTGCGAGTAGGTAGCATTTCGTTTTATAGTCCCTAATACTGAATATTTATCGTTCCACGTATTTTGTCTATATTTGTGTACAGCATTACTAAGACCTTTTACGTAATGATCGCCTACGATATGAATTTTTAATTGTTTAAGTGACTTTTCATCAGATTTTATTGCTGACTGTGTACACTGCAGTTCACAATTTTCGTTTTTTTGGCAATTACTAATAGTATTATATGTGATTTTAAATATTAAAGTTTTAATTTCGAACCATAACTTGTGCAACAATTTCTCATCATATTTATTATAAATGGACATTAACTTTACTATTGACTTGTCAGGATGAATATAAAAACAATTGTCATAATTTTTAACTAACGAACAAATTGTGTTATTAAGAAGCTTAGTGTTTAGGTAACGATTGTACTTTACTCCCACTATGAACACATGTGGTTTTGGTAGTTTGCTTAAGGTATTGCAAATATCAGTGAACAGCTTATAGGGGTTCTTGTCATTACTACCAATACCGATTACAACAATACTATTTTTGGTTAACAAATTAGATTCACACAAGTAGTTGCAATATTCTAAAATCTTATCTCCTGTAGCATATGGCTTAATAAATCCTTGTACGTTATAAGTGTAATTGTAAAAGTTTTTTAAATTATGCAGCTTATTATGAATGCCTACTGTTAAGTTGGTCATTTGTTGGTCGCCTAATACGTATATCACTTCGCTCCGCTTCAAATGCCCTTCAGTATTGTCCGGTCCTTGAGACGCGATGTCGTTATTTGCAGCGATAGCCGAATCCATAGGTTTTTTGCATAGCAGGTGATTAATTCCAGTCAAATCTTCGGTGTGCTCAAGTGATGGTTTTATTAATTGGTGTGGCGTTAAGGATTGCGTCGATTTTTTGTGTTTTTTTAATAGTTTGGCTGAGTTTGGTGTGCAAAGTGATTTTCTTGGTGTACTGTTTTGATTTTCTGAGACGGATTTTAAAATAGAATACTTTTTTTTGCAATGTTCCAATTGTTTTTTTAAGTCCATAATCTCCAGGTTCAAGTTTCCAATCTCATCGTGGGCTGAGGTAAGTTCCATTTGTAAGTTTTCTATTGTAGATTTTAGGGATATTACTTCTAAGGTGTTGTGTGTAATATTTGGTTGACTTTCAGTTGACAAATCCAATACAGATGTGGACAAAGAATCGTCATCTGTGATATTCAAAATAAGATTTTGTTCTGAAGTAGCTTTTCGTAAGTTGGATTTTCTAAAAGTAATATTGTCTGAGTAGGAAGAATCCATATTTAAGTATTATAAGTGTCCAGATTAGGTATTTTTGTATTATCTGATTCTTACTATGAATAATACCAAATAATATATTTATCTTACACGATAATATTATGTATGTTAATGTAGTCCATTTAAACGTCACTTTGTTCGGGCTTAACGGTCACTTATTATTGTGTAATTTTTGTCAAGAGCTGTAGTCAAAAGGCACTAATTATTATTGTCACTGTTTAAGCACTAACTAAACTTCATATTTTAATACTATTTTGGTTAATATATTTATTAAAAATGTTTAAAATAAATAATTTATTTAGGGAACTATTTGAACTCCTCTTTTGACATCTGTCCAGTTTGTGTAGGCTTGTAATGGGTGCTTTTGATTGGCTAAAGGGGGTGACAAACACGCGAGTAAATACGCTGACTTATGGCTCGACGATCTTAATCGCCTGTGTGTCAGCAAAGAGCCGCGAGCCGCGAGCCGAGAGCCTGGGGGCATGGTAATCCAGTGTGAGCGATTCTCGTATGTCACCGCCGTGAGCCTGGGGAGTGGGGGCATAGTAATCCAGTGTGAGCACTGATCTCTATACAAGTACGCTGGATTGCTGATAGCCTTTGAAATGACAGCTATTTTTGAATCAGCGCCCCTATTATTCGGGTAGAGAACTAAATCTGACGTAAAAATGACGTTTGAAAGCCGCCATATTGGCGCTGATAGCAGTAGTGAGAGTATTTGGAACTAATACTAGTGATGACAACTGTTGTTATTGGTTATGGTTACGTCAAAATATTTAGTTCTCTACCCGAATAATGGGGGCGCTGATTCCGCTTCAAATAGGCACAAAAAGCAGGTCTGTATCAGCAATCCAGCATACTTGTATAATAGAGATCAGTGAGTGTGAGCGATTCTCGTGTGTCACCGACGCGACGCGAGCCGAGTAAGGTCGCGAACTTAAAACCCACGTACTTAAAGTTCGTACGTCTATCTGCAGGCCTTTAAATTGTCAAAATATTAACCAATCATCAACACTGTTAAATAAATAACTCTACAGAAACTGGGGACTAATAATAATTATTCAGGTGGAATAAAATACTTTTTATGTATTTCTCGAGCACAGTTATTATAATTTAATTTTATAGATAATATTATAGTAGAAAACCGTTCCCGTTTTTACCCTTTGGGTACGGAACCCTAAAAACCAGTTTGGTACTTATTTTATCGACAAAATTCAAGTGCTTTCATAAAGAAACTTAATAAAATCCAGTAAATATAAAAAGGTATTTGTTTTTAAAAATGAGCGATATAGAAAATTGTCTTAGCCTAATCTACTAATCTCGAAAGCATGTCCCGAATAAAAAACGCTTAAAGCCATCAATTTCAAAGGAAATTTTAATGATTCTTTGTAGTACTTTCCCTCGGCGAAACGTATTTATTATTATTAAATGTAAGAAGTTATTTTTTGAGCAAAGTAATAAATGTTTATTTTATGTATTTGCAGGCTGTACGCTATGTTTTACTGCTCTCGACGATTCTTGGATCTAGTTTTACTGAAGTAGTATTGTTTTTAAATACAGTTTTAGGAATAGAGGTCGACCCAAAATTCTTTAATTTTGGTAGTTTGTAGAGACTTCAAGCGTAAATTATTTTGTGTCTATCTTTACTGGAAAATTGTTTAATTTTACAAGTTTTATGGCTTAATTTATAAACTGTTTACTGTATATAGCTAAGAGAAAATAATTTAAATGTTACGTTATTGGCTCGACCAATGTATAATTACTAAGGGCCTGTTTCACCACTACCTGATAGTGCATCACATAACTTGACAGATGAAGTTTGGAGAATCTGTCAAAAAAGTTGTGAATAGCCTATTTGCGACTTTATCAGACAGTGGTGAAATATGCCCTAAGTGTTTTATGTAACAAATAAAAAAATAATAGTACCTGGCAGAACGTGCATTGTTTGATGGTACTAAAATCTCAAAAAGTAAAACGAAGTATATAAAACGTTAAACTTCTTCAAAAATGGTACTTTGCCAGAAAACAGATTATGTACATCAGCTACATAAGATTTTCTCATTAATACCTCGATCGTGGGAATCACAGACAGCTTTTCAATTGAATAGCTTTTCAATTGTTATGCGGCACTCGGGTGCCGCTTGGGAGTTGATGGGTTAAAAATTATTATAAGCTTTATTAATGAAAGGCATACAGTTTTAATTCCACGACGTGACAACTCTACATTTTTTGAGTTGTCCTTAAAATATTGAAAACCATAAAAGCATCATTCCTCCATGAGCATAACGGTTATTTTCAATGTATCCCTGCCGTCCATCGTGGAAGTCATAAATAACATTTGGCACGGGGATATGGAACGTGTAATTTTTCACGGCGCGAGCGTAAAGAGTTGGTATCAATCTTTGAGCGCACGAGCGCCTCAATCGCTCGCCGTTACATAAATATGTTGGACTTCCGTGACTTTTTAAAGAGTCTATACTATCCCACTGCTGGGCAGAGGCCTCCCAAGGTCTTCCGTGTCTTTACTTAGAATAAAAACTACTCTTTAAATATCGTTTTGCATTTTTGGGCTTCTTACAACAAAATAGGATAATATTTTGTCTGTCTAATAATTTTTACTTGTTATAGCGTCTTCACTATGTTTAAGAAACCAGGATTTAATGGAACTTTAATTTGTTTTTTTATATACTTATTACAGTGGCTAATGTCTAGTCTTTTATGAGTAGTAAGTAAGTCGATTCTGTCAAGTTTGGATCACCCAATCATCACAGTAATTCATAATGTTCATAATACTTGGTGTGAAACAAACAAAAATATATTATTAGCTCTATACTGACAGGCAATGGACTCATAATACCAGCCATTTTACCCTTTTGGACCCTAAAGTATCGATCCCCAGTCGACATGCTGTCGTATATTAATTCTCGTTGAACGTTCTAAGCGATACAAAATTAATAAACAAACTCGAAGAATCCTAAGAATAATTAATTGAAATAAAAACTTTTTGCTACTGAAATATTCGGAGATTTTTCAATATTTTTATCCTTTTTCGTAGGATTAATAGAGTTAGGAAATTCTCAAATGGTATATTAGGTTAGCAGTTATCTAAGCTACTAGCTGTTTCTGCCATAAAGAAAAGCGATGTATCTAATATAGCAATTATTGTACTCCGCAAAAATGCACTACCATGTGGCACGGGCATTGAACGTCTTTATGGTTTCTCTGTGTAGAGAATGTTACATATGTTTTATATTATTTATCAACGATTATCAACGCAAAACATGCACCACTATTAGTGCGACTGCACATTGGAGATACGACAGTTTTTAGACAATCTTGTTTCACATAGACGAGTCAGCTTTAGGCGTCTCCCAGACAGACGCGGGCAGCGGTAGCGGTGGCGGCGGCGGTCAGTTGGATGACTTGAGAGTTCTAGGAACGACACAGACACACGCAGTGGCGGTGGCAGTACAAACAACTCACCGCCGCCGCCACCGCCACCGCTGCCTGCGTATGTCTGGGAGACGCCTTACGATTAAAGAGAAACAGTTGTGTCTACCACGTGGCGCATACCAAGACGAAACTGTTTTGACTACGACGACGCAATGCATACAATTGTTCATCAGTAGAGATTGTGGCTCGGATCAGACTAGGTACACCGCTAGACAGTTTTGTCGTTAATGTGCGCGCTCGTATACACATCAAAGGGAAGCCGACAGTCGTTAGTCAGACTTGTCGCCGGGCAGTTCTTGTACGCATTAGACAACTTTGTCTATGTGACGTTTTGTTTCAAATGTGCGCATCTAGTACTTTTTATTATGCGATGACAGTCGTGTCTCTGGTGTGCGGTGGCCCTTAAAGAACGTTGAATCTCAGTGTTGATCATGATAATATTGACAATTTAGCTATATCTGGCAGCATCGCCAATAATATTATGCATGAAGCAGTTTGGCATTTCACTCGATTTGAATATGTTTCATGCATCGCAGCTCAACTAAGAGCCTCAAGCTTGAGTTTCGGTGTGTTTCTGGTTAAATAATTATCCAATATTCAATAATAATACGAGTTATATTCAAAATACAATTGCAGTGAAAGCCCAAAAATGCACTGAAATGGAAATATTACAATACATGCGGCAACAATTAACAATAAACGTAATATTGTGATGAGTTTATGTGAAAATTTTGCCACAGACCGGCGACTTGTAGCGACATTTTTGAAGTGGCAACTTCTTTAGCAGTATTGTAGACGTTATTGGGATGCGTAAAAAGTGTTAAGGTCTTGAGACACACGTGATAATGATTGGATGTGTAAGGTGAAGCGACGGTTAAAAACCGGTTTTTAAGCGAAAAGACGAAGACATTATTACTTCTTGTGTAATATCCTCTTGTCTCTCTACCGCGCAGCGAATATGTTGCCATACTTTTTTTCGATGCCGCAAGTTTTCCTTTTTAATGTACATTTTATTTATTACCACCTTGCCTCAATAAATGATTCTAATACTTATTAACAACTTGCCCAGTCGCCTTACAGTAAAAAAAAAACATTTGCACTATAATTACTCTCTACTTTTAGCTCGCAAGTGTTCTCTATTCAAGTGCATCTCGTCTGCACTGGCCGCAACATAACAGATACAAAACAGATAGAGTTTGCGAAACAATTACTCAGTTCGCGAGATAAATGCAACAGTTTTATGCGAAACGGAATACTTTATGAAGACAAACGAGTGTGTAATAACACTGTTCTAATATGTATCATCTTTATCATCATCACCACCACTAACATCTTTATCATCAGACCAAACGGGCTTCTAAACATTGGGCTACGGGGACGCATATTTGCTACTTTTATCGCTCGAAAATACTCAGCAGTGCATTTTCCTGCTAATTTTTTACGCGTCAAACGATGCAGGTAACAGCTAGTTCTAATTTTAATGCAACACGTGACTTGAAATCGAAAACAAAAATCAGTAATCAAAAAAAGTTGGTGATGTGCGGAATCTCTTAATTAAAAAGACTTCGTGATTGTTTGTCATATTGTCACAAAAGTCCTGATTTATATTTTCATTTTACGAGTTTTTAACAATCTCAGCGCTCGACGCTTTTGTATGTTATTGAGTTTTGTGAAAAAATATTTTTAAATATCATACCGGCGCGCGCTTTGTTATTGCGTTGCAGGGGTACCACATGGTATAATGCGAAGAATTGTCAGCTTGTTTGAAGTCAACCTACTGGTTCATTCTGTGTATTGTGGCCTTACTTCGCTACGTTTTCATCCCTCTGTGTTTGTGCGGTGAGGGGCAGGTCGTGAATATTCGCGATCTTAAACTTTTCAACTGCCAAACCCACTGAACTGTAATCGTTTCTTTAATGACATTTAAATAAATTAAGAAACGTATTTTATCAACGTATTTATTATCGTTAAATAAATCGACTGGAAACTTCGAATTTATAAAAAGTAGTAAAAAGATGATTTTTTCTTCTTATTTTGCTGAGTCTCAAATAGAAATTTTATAGTCCACTAACTGTTTCAGTAAATGTTGTGCCATATTATACATTTTGGGGCTAAAATATACAAGATAACCACACACGTCATTTTCAACGGTCCGGCCGCTACGTCCCTCAGCAATTACCTAAAACATATTGATGATGTTAACCATGATTGTATACGTAATTTTAAAGAAAAGATCCTAAATTATTATAAATCAACTGGTGTGACATGAGGTATCACTTAATATTACTATTAACTATTAACGAATTAATTGATATATTAGACTATAGATTTTATGATGATTATTATTATATTGAGCAAGAATTTTTAAAATATGTTTTTTTTTCTTTTTTCGCTGTTGCTATTATCATTATTATTATTATTTTGATTTGATATAATATTATGTATGTACAAAATTTTAATGTAATTTTATTTTTTTAGATTTTAAATGTATTTGTCTAGGTTAATTTAATTTGATCTATGTTAGGTTAATTTCATTTTATGTAATTTTTTTATTTTTATTCGCTGTATTTATTTTTAATGTAATTTGGTATGACTTTGTTTGAATGAAATTATTGTATTTTTTTTTTTAATTTGATTTGATTTAATTTAATGTAATTTTAGCTTAATTTTATTAACATTTTTTATTGTCTTAGTAGCCGATTTAATAGCAAGATGTAATAGCCTCTAATTAAAAGTACAATAATTACCATGATCAATAATAATCCTTGTTAATACTATGTATGTATAATTGTAACTTTTGTTGGCTGTTCATAGCAAATAAATAAATAAATAAATATTGAACATTTTTTGTATTAGATTCAGAATTATGGTAGTCTCTGAATAAAAATCAAAATATTTATTTCTAAATAGGTTATCAAAGTTAACTTTTTTAGAACGTCTACATATTTTGGCCTAGCGCCGGTTCGGGAACAAAGTCGGCGAGAAGAACCGGCGTAGGAAATTCGCACAGGAACACCATTTACATACAATTTTTAGGGTAATATAATTCAGAACTGAATAATAATAAATAATATCTCCATCGTGTAGTTGGTGTGTGTTCATTTGTAAATCTTCATTTGACGTGGGAGAGCCATGCTTCGGCATTTCGGCATTCGGGCCGGCTCAACCGGAGAAATACCACATCCTCACAGAAAACCGGCGTGAAACCGACGCTTTGTTTCGCCGGGAGAGTGAGTTTACCGGAGGCCCAATCCCCTACCCTATTCCCTTCCCTACCCTCCCCTATTACCCAATTCCCCCTTAAAAGCCCGGCAACGCACCTGCAACTCTTCTGATGCTGCGAGTGTCCATGGACTACGGAAGTTGCTTTCCATCAGGTGACCCGTTTGCTCGTTTGCCCCCTTATTCCATAAAAAAATTCGACTGCAATAAAAACGTAAAAAGCACTTACAAGTTGTCCCCAATTACTTTTGTTCCTGCATATTTCACCTTTATCACTCAGACAAAGCGCAAGTACTAAAATTAAAAAAGTTGGACCCAAACAAGCGTTTAAAATTATGACGTAAGACGGACCATTTATCTGTTTAATATCTGAGCGGCCTTAGGGCCGGGACACAAAAACACGATACGGCGTCGTGTCGTACCACGATGCAGCGTCGTTTCACTATGCGACGTCGCTTCGTGGGAATCTACGACGAGCACCGTAAAAAACTATGTCGCGACATCGTAACGTGCCACGACACGGCACGACGTCACGTTATAGAAACACACGACATGACGTTCCTTACAACTACACATGCACCTTTTTCGAATAAAATATTATAACACAGGAACGCATCGTGAGTTTCTACGACGCGACGTCGTGCCGTGTCGTGGCACGTTACGATGTCGCGACATAGTTTTTTACGGTGCTCGTCGTAGATTCCCACGAAGCGATATCGCATAGTGAAACGACGCTGCATCGTGGTACGACACGACGCCGTATCGTGTTTTTGTGTCCCGGCCCTTAGGCATTAATATTCCTATTTGCGTCCCATTTTCGACCGTTGCGTTGTACAAACTTAATTAAGTTTTCTTAAGTTCAGGATACGATGTTTGTTACATTTTGTATGCGGAGCGCTGAAAACTTTACCTGTCACGTTGTGGGTGTGTGACAATGTAAAAGAATATTTAATTTTGTTTTTGCGCAAGTCTCGTGTCGCAAAGTTTCATTTTGCGGTACTAATACTGCATTAAGCATTTTCGTACTATGACAGCATTAAGAATTTTCGTGTCGAAAGCATTAAGCATTTTTGTAGCAGTGCTACGAGTGTCTGCTACGAGACTACGAGAATCTCGTAGCAGTGCTACGTAGGTCTACGAACTTCTACGACTGTAGCATCAAATCAAAAAAGTATCTGAATATTTCGTTCGAATAATGATATTTTTTATTTTAATATTTTTATTCAAAAAGTATTTTACTATAATATTACTAAAATTTTTCACTAAATAAGTTTTTATAAGTTAGTTTCACTTTTTTGGGGAATAGCCATTTACTGAAAGGTGTTGAAAAATTTTACCGCGTGTAGTCATAATAATTATTAGCTCTGCTAATATTTTGAATATTTTATCTTTCCCTTTTATTATACTTTAAAACTATTTAGTAACGAATTACCACTGAGTTCATAACAAAACAATTATGAACTTTTTACTTAAGCCCCTAATACGGTCTATGCCCTACGGAATAATTTGAGAGCGAAATACTAAAGTTATAATATTACGCAAATTGTTGAGTACTTAGTACTAATATCACTACAAAATAAATATATTTTAACATGCATCAGCTGTGATGATGCACGTTATACTTTATGTTATAAAGTATTATTTGAAGCTATTACATCTACCGTTGACAAGAAAAATGCCACTTTACTCATCACGTGACATGGATACATTAATGTAGAAGGATTGCATAAGGCAGAACAAATTGATAAGACAATGCTACCTTTAACAATACATTCTCCACAGTACAGACATAGGTCACAAATTGTCCAACAATTCCAACCTACGCTTGTCAGTGTGCATTACACGTTCTACCTTGAAGTTTATGACAATGAACCTTATGATGTCGCCATAAAGGTTATGTAAAGGTAAAATAGATCTAAACTATCGGAAATTGATTCCGTTGGCAAAGTTCCAAGCTTAATTCTGGTTCCAGTTAGTGATGGCAGTGAGCACTGAGCAGTGAGAGGCTGTATATGTGAAGTGATGTTTAATTCGTTTGACTTTTAGTTTATATGGCCTTAGTGTTAACACACTAGGCCGAAAATACGCGGTCCAAGTTCGGCATGATTACGCTTGCAATGCGCTACGCATACAATACGCGACGTAATTTCGGCATGCTGTATCATCAGCAATTTAAAAATTAAAATACATTGCAGGCACTGATCTCTATACAAGTACGCTGGATTGCTGATAGCCTTTGAAATGACACCTTTTTTTGGGCCTTTTTGAAGCGGAATCAGCGCCCCTATTATTCGGGTAGAGAACTAAATCTGACGTAAAAATGACGTTTGAAAGCCGCCATATTGGCGCTGATAGCAGTAGTGACAGTATTTGGAACTAATAATAGTGATGACAACTGTTATTGTTGGTTGTGGTTACGTCAAATTTAGTTCTCTACCCGAATAATGGGGGCGCTGATTCCACTTCAAATAGGCACAAAAAGCAGGTCTGTATCAGCAATCCAGCGTACTTGTATAATAGAGATCAGTGATTGCAGGCGTAATGATGCCGAACTACGGCCGCGTTTTTTCGGCCTAGTGTGCTTGGACACTAAGGCTCGTTATACACCGCCGCGGAATGAAACGGAATTGAAGTGTCAATTTCACCTCATGCGGGCGAATGGGTACTTACCGGATAATTCTCGAGAATCCCGCGGAAGACGCGCGTCCAATTTTTTGGCTCGTATTTAATTGGTGTGTTATACTGTTGGCACAAAGTTCATTGTGCTATGTACAGTTTCGTTGAAAAAGTCGCTTCTATTCCGCGCCGCGTCGGTAAAATTTTAACATGTCTAAGCAAATTTAGTAAAATATAAACGACTAGATGACGCCCGCAACTACGTTGCGTCAAAATTCGTCTATGTCCTTTCCGGGAACTCAAAGTATTTCGATAAAAATTCAGCAAAATCGGTCCAGCGAAACAGCAAAAAAAGCATTCTCAAAACATTTTTCTATGTGCATCTTTATAAAACTGAGAATGCAGATTTATACTATAATAATAGGATTTTTACCTTTTAAGTACCGAACTATTATAACAATCCACGTGTTAGAAATAATTACTATAAGGAGGACATCTTTCCTCACATCCTTTGATCCCTTGTTTGCAACGTAAAGGTGACAAAGCTAGACAAAGGCAGTAACTCGGTTATTTCATACAACGTTAACATCAAATGAAATTACTAGGTCCAAGGTAGCCTTCATCTTACTGTCATTCCACTCCTCTGATTCAACATTAATATGAATAAGTGACCCGCCCCGACTTCGCACGGGTATAAGATATAATATTATAGCCACTGAAACTGAAATTATTTACAACATCACATTAGAAACCCCAACAATAACAGTATTTGTCCACTATTTAATGAATGTTATTATACTTATAAGCCTTCCTCTCGAATCATTCTATTTATTAAAGAAAACCGCATCAAAATCCGATGCGTAGTTTTAAAGATTAAAGGGAACAAAGGGACATGAGGGAAAGAAAAGCGACTTTGTTTTATAATATGTAGTGATTCGATATAGTCCGAATTAAAAATGGTATTTATTCTCAGACCTTATATGATTTGTAGAATTTTGACCACTCAGAATGCGTCTGTCTGTCCCTCTTCAATCCCATACCACTGAAAAGGACATTATGCGGAAAAATGCGGGCGTAATCTAATAGGATGTAATATAACTACAATGTATTTACGCTAGAGGCAGCATCAGTATATACAGTAAAATGTTCTGTTCGGAGTCTGACTAAGATTTTGCAAATATTTTGATATGACGTATGGTCACATGTCAGATTTCGTCAGATTATTTTTTGTACTAGATGATTCCCGCAACTTCGTTGCGCCAAAATTAGTTTATTGCGCGTGAACCGTACAATTTCCCGGGATGAAAAGTATCCTATATCCTTTTCTGGGACTCAAGGTATCTCCATACCAAATTTCAGCAAAATCGGTTTAGCGGTTTGGGCGTGAAGAGGTAACAGACAGACAGACAGACGCCTCGTTGTCAGTACCAAATTTTCACTAAAAACGAGTTTTTTAATATTCTTGGTAGAGTCATATCACTTCTTATAATAATTAATTATCCTTTATATTTAAGTTCCAATAATTTATATCCATTATTTCAAACTTACCCATTACCTTAGTACTAGAACTATAAATTCTAAGACAATAAAATTCTTGAGTGGATTTGTGAAGTTTAAATTAGATACTCGAGTATGTAAAACGTTTTGAAAATTTATTATCAAAATAAAGGAAGACAGCTATTGAAAAGCGATGATATCAATCTTCAAAGATATATTTATAGAATATATTATTTAATGAGGGATCATTAGACCCGGTGATCGGATAAACTGATCAAAGACAAGTAATCCGTGTGCCTCAATTAAATATCGTTATTAAAGGATCAAGAAAGCATTGAGGTATTACGTCTCGACAACATATTTTGGAGGATATGTTTAAAATATATTATGTAGTTTCAAAAATGGATTTTCATGGCAGCTATTGCAATTTTGTAAAATACTTACATGTTGTAAATAGTTAAGCGGTTAGATGTGAATTTTCTGATGAAATCTTTTAGGGGGACACTTGGAGCCCTGGTAACAGACATAAGATAGTTTTATCCCTGAAAACCCACAGCTTCCGTGCGATGAATAATTTCGCCGCAAAAGATGTTAAAAGAAAGAATGTACCAAGTTATAACACATAGACACACGGTCGTCATTTATTACACAGTATAAACTATACTTCAGTAAAATATATATTATTTTAACTGTAGGCATGGTGTGATATACTGCAACAATGGCCACAGGAAGTGCAGCAAAACATTATTGCGTCTGTGAATCACAAAAATGTACATTTTTACAGCCAGCGTAATTTACTGTTATTTCATTTGCCATAAAAACGTTAGTAAACATGAATATGCATCGCAATAATTTAAACAAATTGTAAACTTTGTTAAGTGTGAATTTCGCTTGTATGGTTCCGTACATTATAAGCTGTAACAAACTCGTTGTTCTAAAATTTTGTACGTTATTATTTCCATCCATTCTCCGCTTTTAATGAGACATTCAAGCTTTCATCAATTTTTCATAATAACCATCAAATACATAGAATTATCTACTGTATATTATTGACTTATGACTATGTACATTGTACAAGTGATTACAAGCGTGTATTGAGAAGCATTTTCATTTATGATTGCTAATGAGAACTAATGAAAATATAAGAATATTACTTTGAATTTTTATCAAACACAATATCATTAAGAAGACAGAAGAAACATTCATTCACTCATAGTTATCAAACATAGTCCAACGTGTAGGTAAAAATATTTTCGATGATTTTGGGGGCCTAAGAACTCTGTAGCTAGTTATTGCTTTTATTTGAAAATTTCCCACAAAAATAACAAAAATAAATTCCAAATATAAATTCCGTTCTTATATTATCGAATCATTTGAAATCTTTCAACTTTTACGGGACGAATTACGAATTACGAATGAACACTTTGAAAGCTCGCAGAAATGGCGCGTGAAATCTGACGGAAACTTATTGTTCAAATTACCCCACGCCCTTTCGGAGTTACCTCATCAACCAGTCTAAAATATAATACCGATCTCACAATCCAGTGACTATTGCTGTAAATATCGGGAGGTATCCAAAATATTTAATATATTCTAAACAAATTTAAAAAAATGTACATCGAAAACGTAGTTCGGCTTTTACTGCGTAAATTTTTAGCAATGCACTTGGCCACTAGCGTTGTTGAAACGCAACTAGTCCAGTGTTGCTTTCGTAAAAAATATTATCACATTACTTATCGATAATTTTGGCGATAACTGAAATAAAAATTAATTATTATAGAGTAAACTGTATCTTCTGTAACGTTCTTTTTCTTTTCACAGACGTAATCTTGTTTATCATAGACTAACTACTGAGGTCGCCATTATGAAACAGAACAATTAATTTTGAAAGTAATTGGAAAATCGCCTTTATTAACACGCATACAGAAGGTATATAAGAATATTTCTATGTTAGATATACTTTCGGAATTATTATCGGTCCGGGAACCTGGCGAGAAGAACTCTCTACCGTGAGAGAGCCATGCTTCGGCACGAATGGGCCGGCTCGACCGGCCTTCCTTCCCTACCCTCCCCTATTACCCTATTCCCTCTTAAAAGGCCGGTAACGCACCTGCAGCTCTTCTGATGCTGCGAGTGTCCACGGTCGACGGAAGTTGCTTTCCATCAGGTGACCCGTTTGCTCGTTTGCCCAAAAAAAAAGAACCAGCATAACAAACTCGATCAATAATGATAAATGATCAAACGAACTTACCAAGTGAAGTTCGATCATTATTATATGAGTCGCTTCATTCAAAGATATATTAACCAAGTAGTCCTTTGTCTATCTGCTAGGCAATCGCGTTTTTTAAAGACGTATGTAGGTAGTTGAAAAAATAACTTCCCATCCCGGCCACTCGCTCCTCGACGCGCCTCATTATGTTTAGAGAGAGGTAATGCAAAAAATCTTTCTTTCTTTCTTTGGGTACTGCAGCAAACATAGTTTCTTGCAGACTGGGTGGAAGGGAGATTATATCTTTGAATGAAGCGACTCATATAATAATGATCGAACTTCACTTGGTAAGTTCGTTTGATCATTTATTATATTTCTTCGCTTCATTCTTCGATATATTAACCAAGTAGATTTTCAGAGTAAGGAAAGAAAGATTTTTTACAAAATACTTAGAATTTATATATACTTATATTATACATTATGAATAGTAATCATTATATTCGAGAAATTTTTTTTTTTAACATTATGCCCATAAATAGTAATAATAGTCGAAACAAAACTTAAGAGACCTCTATGGTTTTGTGATTCAAATGATAACGTACTGGGATCATGGTGATTAAGATTATATAACTGATTCAGCGAAACTTTGTTCGTCGATAAAATTATGGCTTAGGAAAATAGCGAAAGTATTGGAGTCACTAGTTCTGCCTGTCGACTGTCGTCTTACTAATAGGTCCAGTATCAATCCCCGTGTCGGCGCTCGACGTGTCGACGCCGCGCCGCTCTCGCACAGCACCTGCTTTATCCAGCGGCTATTACCGAATGGGAGGTGGCTGTTCTGTGCAGAGCGTTAAACCCGTACTGTAGCATTATCCTATTTAGAATAACCATCGCAGGGCGTAATAACTTAAATATTATAACTTCTTCTTCTTTTTTTTTTTTATAAAAGAGTTACATAATTTAAGAACATCCGATCACGCTCAGGAGTTTGTCTTTGTAATATAAATTTCGAATAATTTAAAAGTTAAAACCGTATTTTTTATTTTGCCGAGTTTTATTATTAGGCAGAAAGTTTTAAGTCAATGATCAGTATTCAGTAGGTACAGAGTGCAAGAAAAAACAAATAATTTATAAGTGGATCCTGGGTACTACACTAGGTACTCAGGTATGGGCTAGGAATTAGAATGTTTACCGGAAAGCTTCTTTCAAAAGACACTTTAAACATTCATCTAAGCCAATATCACCATCCAATAATATCAACATTGTTCATAAACAATGACAGTGCACAGTGACATGGCTGTAGAAGATATCGTTTTACAGCCATTGTCAAATTGTTTGGCAAGGTTCTGATAAAGCAGACGAAGATCTCTGTAATAAGTCTATTAACTAATGAGATTGAAGAGAGTATTTACCTAAAATCTAAGTCGAAGTAGAGCATTTTAGAATAAATTTTAAGGCGTCTACTGTTATAACTCATAACTGTGTCCGGCCCTGTGGTCGTCGACTCGTCGATAGTGTGATTATTGCATATTACAAATTACAATTACAATATGATTGAAATTAGAGAATATTGTGTTCTCGGTCCAGCAGGATAAATATTTATACTTACACTTATATTATTCAAGATTAAGTGTCATTATGTTATCGTATTTATCATTGCATTTATTTAGCATTAATAATTTTAATCGCTGAAAACCAGTTGCATTCCGCGACGGGGGTCAGAAATCAGGTGTCAGAACACCTATCAGTTGAGGTAGCTCACGAATAGTACACTGATTTAACTGTTCTATATTATTTCGTTTTTAATAGGCTTATATTATTATTATATAATATATCTAATATGTAGGTTTTATAATGGAATATAACATCAAAATGGCGATCAAGGACAGAAATGACCAAGTCCTAGGCCGTATAGCGAGGCACAGTCTTCAAAGGTCGGCAAAAATTAAATGTTAAAAAAAAAAAAAAAAAAAAAAAAAAATGGGGAACATGGTTCTGGTGACCCCACTAGTAGTAGCTAGTAGATTCGTCACAGAACGATATCTTCTTAAGATCCTTGAAACTCCACCCAGCTTGAGTGACCGCTCTCCACCAAGCCAATGCCACAACATCTAAAGGCAAAGGGTGCAGCACCATACCCGAAGAAATCCAAAAATGTCGAATCTACTGGCTATACTGGGACCACATACGCCCCTTCAGGGCATCAAATATTATAATATAGTGATAAATATATATATTTATTAAGTTAGGTAATATTCTACATAAATAATAATAGTATTAAGCATAATATAATATACAATAATATCAATAGTATAATAATGTATAAGTTTAAAAGGTCCAAGGCGTGATGGACTTACAGTAGATTAAGAGGAAATGTAATCTTGATACGCGACCATATTATAACAATGAGACAAATAAAGGATATGGGCGACTAGCCCATAGACGACCCTAATTATTATAAAAAAAAAAAAAAAAAAAAAAATATGTAGGTACATAAAATTCTCGTATCACGGTGTGCGTAGTTGAACTCCTCTGAAACGGCTCGACCGATTTTCGTGAATCTTAGCGAGCATGTCGGCTAGGGTTGAGAATCGGACAACGTCTAATTATTTTTATATTGATGAGTGTATTTTTGAATAAATAATAGTAAAATGTTACAACTCGAGACTGACGGCGACCATTGTTTGTACGATGGGATAGCAATCATAGACGTCATGGTGACATACTTACTAAGTCACTTCAATAAAATAATATGGGCAAAATACTTTATATGGTAAAACAACATTTGCCGAGACATCTAGTTATGTTATAATAATATGTATTGTAAGCGTTAAGACTTAAATATTTACATATTTGTTGTGGATTTAATACACCCATGGCACTATTAACAATAAAACTTAAACAAAAAAGGGGCGCCTGAGGCTGCGCCTAGAACACTGCAGGTATTGCGAAAGCGTGGTAAGGCTAGTAGTGATAAAGCCTTCTACGCCTGATCTGGTTTCCTTCTTTATATTTTTTGTGAGAATAAATGTAAGCGCACACGCATCTGATAGTCTGTACGTCAAGACTTGAGGCTTTAAATCTTTCAATCGAATAGTGAGTTAATAGGAACCAACAAGTAGCTGACTTTTAAATCTATTTTTGACAGATATCCACTTTTGGATATTGCCTTGAAAGCCATACGGTAATTTTCCAAATTAACATGTAAAATAATTATTTAGAAATAAACTTACGAAGTGGATTCAAATTGAAAATAATTTTTAAAAAATTGTATTTAAAATATAATACAATATTTAATAGTTTGAAGAAAGGAAAATCTTTGAAATAAGGTAATCTTCGGTGGAGTTACACGAAGATATAGTTTTAAATTCTAATAATAATTTATTGATGTCATGATGTATAATACATTAAGCCAGTGGCCCCCAACCTGTTGTTGTTTTTGGAACGAAGTTCCCTATTTATTTATTTTTTAAGCGGGCCACAAACTTGTTTTGGTCTTGGTGTTGTGGGCCGCAACAAATATTTTTAGGTTTAAAAATAACGTTCAAAATCAACGATTTACTAGTGAACAAAAATAATTTACGAGTTACGACTTTCACGATTACTGCTGGTGGGCGTGAATTTCAAAATGCTTTAACATCACGCGGGCCACAAATAAAGTTCCGGTGGGCCGCAGGTTGGGAATAATAATTATAATAGTAACATCTATAAAATATGTATAAAAATGACTGTTAGCTGCACTACGGCTGCGGTGTTGAGCATTTGTTCGTCTCAACGTTCTTCGAACTCGAAGGGGGTTGATTGTAGCGTTACAATACTAGTGGCGCCAGCCGACGGTTACCACAGTCCACATCTCTCCCCCCCCCCCCTCCTTGACGGGTAACGGGAAGGGTTTGTCAGAGCCCGAAAAGTACCCGATTGATGATGGAATGTACTAATTTGTCTCTGAGAACAAATACTGGAATTATCCAGCGAAACCATAATAATCTCGGTCTGATATAACAAGGCTTATAATCTTGTCTTGTCTGATAGTATATTATCTGATAAGTCTGATAATAATTAATATCGAGATAAGTTAGATACTGGCGATAACTGATAGGTCTTATAATTTCGAGACATTGTCAGGTGAAATCTATAATGATAATAATCGATCGAAATAGAATCGAGCTGCAACACTTATTAGCAGGAATGTTTTATAAGCAATAGCTTATCTTAATCGTCTTTGTGATCCTTTAAAATCATAATCTGGCGAACCCAACAAGGGTTCACCTAACGTCAGTAGAAGCTCTGGATCTATCCGGATCTGGTCCGGTGCCGGTGGGTCAGAATCGACCGTTGGCACCTGGTTTAGGAGTGGGAAAACTTCTGGTTTATTCGTAACCTGATCGACCCGTATATCGGTCACTTCTAATTATATTTCCCCGATAGTCTGGTCTTAGTGACCTAAAAAAATTATTGGGGTAGTTATATTGTTCGTTATAATCGACTTATTTGTCATATAAATTAATATTATGTTACAAAAAATATTGAGGGTAGTAACTATCACGTTACGAAGATATTAAATAAGTTTCGTTATACACTCGCGGTGTATCCCGAATCCCAACATTGGTGCAAAATTTATTTAATAATAATAGTAACATACCGTCAGACATAATAAATTATAATCGTAGTTCTATATTTAGAACAAAAGGTGTGCGGGACGCGCATTGGTTGTTAACTGATAAGACTCGCAGTCAATGTAGTTATTAGCTCGAAATATTTTTGTATAAAATGGTAAAGATAATATTATAATAATTATGTAGTTCTATTTATAGAACAAAGAGCGCGGGGAAACGCGCGGTAGTTGCTCATTTTTATTTTTAAACATTGTCGGAGACTCCCAGTTAATCCATACTTTATGTTGATTTAAAGAATAACAATATATTTTAAATTTAACTAGTAATTAACTCGCAGTTAATCATCTCAAACCAGCCAACATATATTATAGTTCTATTTTTAGATATAACATCGTCAGAGACTCGCAGTCAATTCCGATGCATAAGAATTGCGTTTAGAGACTCGCAGTCAATCCACACATTATGGCGGTTTATAAAATAACTCGCAGTTGATTCAGACAAACCGGCCAATATATAGCTATTTTTATAGAAAAGCTGAAAAAAAAAACATCGTCAGAGACTCGCAGTCAATTCCGATGCATATAAATTGTGTTTAGAGACTCGCAGTCAATCCACACATTATGGCAGTTTATAAAATAACTTAATATAATTAAGTACTTGCAGTAATTAACTTGCACTTATTTCCCCCAATCGGACAAACGTATAGTTCTATTTATAGAATAGGTAAAACATCGTCAGAGACTCGCAGTCAATTCCGATGCATATAGATATTAGATTGTGTAAAAGGACTCGCGGTCCAAACACACTGTACTTATTGACTCACAGTCGCAGTACATGCCGGTTAATTAAATAATTGCAGATGTTTCCCCCAATCCGGCAAACATATAGTTCTATAATAATTATTATATTTATAGAACAGATGAAGCATACATAATATTATAGATTGTGTATAAAGACTCTCAGTCTAAACACATTGTACGTTTATTGACTCGCGGTCGCAGTACATGCCGGTTAGTATTGAATATAATTGGCTCGTCTTGGCCTCGGTAGTGCCTGCCGTTTATTTAAGTATTTAATAGTACTTACATGTATTTTCTTGTTACACGATAAAATAACACTGATTTTAATTACAACACTGACTCAATCATCTTAAAAAAATAACCAATTTTCGTCTGAGCGCTGCGCTTTGGCATGGTTACTTAGTATACGTGCACGCGTTGCCTCGCGTTAACAAAGAATGAGGCGCGTCGAGGAGCGAGTGGCCGGGATGGGAAGTTATTTTTTCAACTACCTACATACGTCTTTAAAAAACGCGATTGCCTAGCAGATAGACAAAGGACTACTTGGTTAATATATCGAAGAATGAAGCGAAGAAATATAATTATTATCATATTATACATGACATAACTAGACACCAAACACGAACGAATTGAAGTTCACTCATGTGGCAAAATAATTTCAATATTTCATAATCAACTGCATATTGAAGAGTAAAATATTGAAGAGTAAATTTATTCATTTATTGTAATGTATGCACTGATGTCGGCGGTAGTTTGACGGCGTTTAACTTTTAGTTGAGCATAATGACAGTTGGCGTGCCAGTCGCTTGCACATAACCTGCTAATGCCAGTAACTTGCATGTAATTTACACGAGTTAATGCAAGTCTCTGACTTGATAGAGCTTTTAGGGCCCGAAGGCCTGTTTCACCACTTCCTGATAAGTGCCGGATAGGTTATCCACAACTTAATTTGTCAGATGGAGTATGGAGAATATGTCAAAAAAGTTGTGGATAGCCTATCCAGCAATTTATCAGGAAGTGGTGAAACAGGCCCTAAAGCTAGTATTTTTAAGTTCTGGTTCGTTACATAATATTACGTTTGAAACGGGAAAGGACAAAGGCGAAATATTATTTGATATTTTTTTTAGCGTCTAAAAATGCCATGTGAACAAAAACAAATATTTTATTATTTTATATTTTACCAATATATTCTAGGGTTTAGTAAAGGCCACCAAAAAAAACAATTATTTTTTGTAAATCAATTGACTACTTAATACGAATTTCAAGCGAATTTCATATTTTCCGCTCAGCTACCGTTAATATTGCCATTTTATATTTTTTGCCAAAGCGGCGGCGCGCACCGCGCGGCGGTTCAGCCGGCGAACGGCATAAATAACATAATGTTTCATCCTACCGTTTAAGTTATGAATAGATCTACAATTATTTTAGTTAATTCAACACTTTTAATAAATAAATCGATGTTTATTTTTTCAAAGTAGTTAGGTAAAAAAGAATGGATGAGGTAGTTCCTAAAATAACTAGCAACACTGCTTAGTTGTCAAACAAATGTTAATTGTCATACCAAGTGTGAACCCATCAACATTTTGGATTTTCAACTTAGAAGTGGTGACACATTAATAAGAGGGAAAATAAAGTCACGCCATGTGAGCATGAGACAATATTATGTATATATTATTATACAAAATAATATACCAGGTCGGACTGGAATTACAGCATACTGTTGCAGTTGCTTGGTAGGTCGGCGGACTGTGGGCTGTTGTGCGCACGTCATGACTCTGGTGTGGTATTTGGGGTGGGCAAGACACCAGGAACATGCAATTTCAGCACCAGCTGAATTTTTAGACTATATTGTAAGAGATGATGAAGAATAAATATTGAAAAAAAATGTCCTTGTTTTATTTGATGCCTCCGTCAGTTGATAAATTAATTCCTTTAAAAAGTCATGGACTATTACTACCTTTTCAAAACAAAGTATTAAGTAGACAAGTGCATTAAAGTTACTATATGACAAGGTTCAAAATATTACACGTACATACTTATCTATTCCTCCAAACAGTAGCGGTGTTAGGGGGGGAGACGCTGGGCGGCCGCCCAGGGCGCCGGGTAAAAGGGGCGCTGAAGGCAAACAAAAGGGGCGCCAATTTTTTCAGCACTATCAGCACCCTGGGCGCCGAAGAAATCTCGCCCAGGGCGCTGGTAGTGCTAAAACCGGCCCTGCCTCCAAGTAAGTACATAGTTGGCCATTTCTCTATTGATCTCTGACACTTTGTTACTCAGTCCTACGGGAATGTAGCTCGCGGAGAATTTTCAATTATATTTTAATACAAAACAAACAATAATAAAATAATACCAATAATAATAAGTAAGTAATACCTACTTACCAATGAAACATAACCTAAAATATTTATGATTTTTATGATCTAATATCTAATAACCTAGGCCTTCTTGGGAATATTTATTTTTAGAAGTTAGTTGTAGGATGAGTTCCTAATCATTTAAGCATTTTTTTATTTATAGACGCCTCCATTTTATCTCAAATAAAATCATGTATGAGAGTTCGCCATTGTCCTTTCGATGAAATTTAGTGAAAACAACATACCGAGAAAGGGTAAAAGTATAATATCTTTAATCCCGAAAAATGTACGCTTTCCACGATAACGGATTTTGAGTTTTAACACAACAAAGTTGGTGACGAATTAATTATTATAACCTAGACTATGCCCAAACCTCGTTGTGTCCGCGTTTTTCCGAGAAAAATATTATCCTATATGCTCTCCCGGGACTCAGAGTATGTCCATACCAAATTTCAGCAAAATCGGTTCAGCGGTTTGGCCGTGAAGAGGTAGCAGACACACTTTTGCATTTATAATAATAGTATGGATATCAGTATGGATAATTTTATGGCCACTAGACAGCCAAAACATGAAATTGGAATACAAAATTATTTTAGAGCAATAAAATAATTGAATATTAGAACAATTTGTATCATTAAAGTCCTGGAGCGGCGCTGATATAATTTAGTAATTCGCCAGATGTCAGCCCTCGCCCCTCGTCAGCTGGCGCGACAAAAGATAGCGTACTGTGCTTAAATATTATACTGTGCATTTATATTTTGTTTATTAATTGTAAGAGATCATTATCATTATGTTATTAATACTATACATTTCTGAGTGCTACGTTTTCTAAATGTGGTGTAAATTAGTTATCCCACCAAAAACATAAATGTAAATGGAGAGCCAAGTTCCATACAAACATTATTCTTGTCTATGGTCTTCGCCGTAAAAAGGATGGAGATCTAAATAAGTGCCGAGTTTTTTACATCAGTCATTTTAATTCTGGTGAAAACTAGCCAAGTCAAATCTAATCTAGTTTAAGATCCCACATTATTTAAATAACATCAATTGTTATAGATATTCAATAAAGCAAAGAAATAGACTCTATTATTTGTTCATAATGTTATTTGGTTCCTATATATGACATATATTTCGATTTTCCATGAAACTTGGCACTTATTTAGATCTCCATCCTTTTTATGGCGAAGACAATAGACATCCTCCATTTACATTTATGTTTTTGGTGGGATATCACTACTTTTTGCCAAGAAAACTTTCCGAGCAAGGGTTCTGCCCAGTTCAAACATAGTTACATAATATTCGACTATAATTAATATTCAATCGCAACCTTAAGGGGCTAATTCACCACTTCCCGACAAGTGTCGGATATGCTATCCGCAAGTTATTTGGCAGATACTATTTCTGTCAGATAAGTTGTGGATAGTCTATCTGAAACTTATCAGGAAGTGAGGAAACAGCTCCCAAGCCTTATTGAGTATCAGACGAATAAAACAAAGAAAATCCAAGCGAATGGAAAAAGCAGCTACCATCAGGAGGCATTGGAATAATACGGTATAACACAATTGTATTTCCAACCATTAACTATAGGGTACAACTTATTGTGCGGAAGTGTAGCTATTATTATAGCTATCTAACAGAGAGACAGATGGACGGATGGACGGATAGACGGACAGACGTACAGACGTTTTAAAAGAATTTTATGTCTATTCCCAGGACTCAAACTATATCTCCATACCAAATTTAAGAACAATCGGTACAAGCAGTTTGGGCGTGAAGAGGTAACAGTAAACATACAGACAGACACACTTCATAACGTCACCTTCTATTCATTTCCTAAAGTTTTTCAATTCACAAATAAAATATATTTACGGGAGCTCCCATACAATAAACGTGATTTTTTGGCCTTTTTTGCTCAATATCAATACTGGCAGCCGATAGATACTTGAAATATTCACAAAATCTTTAATTATATTTCTCCTTTCATAATATATAATAAAAGTAAAATAAAATAAATATTTAAGGGGGGTCTCCATACAAAAAACACAATTTTTGCCTAGTTTCGCTCTGTCCAACTCGCACTTGACCGACTTTTTTTGTTTTCTGATTTTTCCCTACGCTTACACACAATTATCGAGCTGGATTCCAAATTTCAGCCTTCTAGGTCATCTGGAAGTGGGTTAGAATTTTGATCTATAGGTCAGTCAGTCAGTCAGTCAGTGATAAAAATGTAGATTTTCGGGCGTTAATATCTTAATAACCGTTTGAGCTGTGCTCATGAAATTTAGAGCATATATTTATCTTGCAAGTCTCATTATATGAGCCAAATTTGAAACGTTTATGTGGAAATATAGTTTCTGAATTATGATGGGGTCAAAAGTAGCTGCAAATGGTTCGTGTAATATTATACACGGTGCTGCTCGCCATTCTGTTATGCTGGAACTTGGCTGGACACGCGACCGCGTGTCTAGATAATACTAACGGCCTGTTTAGCCACTTCCTGATAAAGTGTCGGATGGGCTATCCATAACTTTTTGACAGATTCTCCATACTATATACCAGATTGTTGAGTTTAAAGATGTTGAGTTTTATATACCAGATGTTGAGTTTAAAGAAGTCAAAATATATATTTGCGAAAACCGTTTGCAAATCGTATCAGTAATTTTTGTATTATAGAAAAAAGTTTGAAAAAATCTGACCCCCTCTTTTGTCCCCTTAGAGGGGTGGAGGGAAAAATTTTATACACCAGATGTTAAGTTAGAAGAAGACCAATATATCTGCGAAAACCGCATTCAAATCGGATCAGTAGTTTTCGTGTGATGCTGGAACAAACATACAGACAGACAGACAGACAAAAAACTACCTACATTTTTGGCTTCTATAGAGATGTAGTAACACCCCCTGCTTATTATTTTTTGAATATCTTTAATGAATTTTCATTTCTACAGTTTTATATATAGATTTTTCACGTTAACAATCGCAGGGCAAATTCAAAACCAATGTTAGCCCTTCTAATTAATTTACCTCATAGTGTTTTTGAATTATACATCATAATGTTACCCTAAATTAACCTTTAGGGGCAACAAAGGGCATAATATTTTATGTTCACATGGGAAACACCCCAGGTGTCCGCAGACGAGACGCGAACTAAATACATTTGATTTTACAAGTTGCTACGACTTGCGAGAAATGCGCGCTGAGTTTAGAATAATGATGAAGAATTGTTGAATAATAATTGTTGGATGATGAATAGTACGGGAGCCCTAGAATTTTTATTGTGATTTCTAACAAGCTAACTTTTTGTGAGTAGCTATATTTTGACAAGACGAACAACATTTTTAACCCCCGACCAAAAAGAGGGGTGTTATAAGTTTGACGTGTCTGTCTGTCTGTCTGTCTGTCTGTCTGTCGGTCTGTCTGTCTGTCTGTCTGTCTGTCTGTGGCATCGTAGCATCCAAACGGGTGGACCGATTTTGATCTAGTTTTTTTTGTTTGAAAGCTGACATGACGGTGAGTGTTCTTAGCTATAGTTCATCATCATCAGCCTGCTCATTGCTGAAATATCACGGTATATCTGGTTCGTGATAGGACGATTAGCAACTTGCAGTCGTTTGATGGGTTTTATATTTTGCATCCTGGTTCGAGACACTTATGAATATATACACATTATTGGAAAGTTGACCTGGTGGTGCAGCATCACCTGGTAATCAATAGGATACCCAACTCCTCACCAACTTAGAGCAGAGGTTTCGTGTTTGGGCTCATTTTAATTGCGACAACCAGTAAGACGTAGATAAACAGTAAATATTTGCATGCTGCTGCTGCAGCATCACTTGGATTCTATAGGAGCCAAGCTCCGTATGAACCTAAAGTGGAGGTTTCATGTTTGGGCTCATATTGATGGCCTCATCCAAGAGGACATATTTTATAGATGGTATTCATTGGGATATGATCCAGTTGATAGGGATTATTCTGCACAAGTTTAAAATGCATAAAATAAAATTAAATTAAGAAATTTAAAAAAACCCCCGCCAAAAAACTTTAAAAAGTAATGAAATAACATTTCCTGACTTTAAGTTTAAATCATTCCTAAGAGTAAAGTAATATTTTAGTCCATAATTGTTGTCAAGGTGTGTCGGGGGACCGCTAATGTAGATGTTTGATTTCACATAACAATATAAATTAAGGGTCTGTTCACAGCGACCCGAATCGAGAGAATCAGTGACTATTATGGCGATACAAAATGCAAAAGTCGCTGTTGTGGTAGTTTACTTAGCGGTCCCCCGACACACCTTGACAACAATTATGGACTAAAATATTACTTTACTCTTAGGAATGATTTAAACTTAAAGTCAGGAAATGTTATTTCATTACTTTTTAAAGTTTTTTGGCGGGGGTTTTTTTAAATTTCTTAATTTAATTTTTACTTTCGAAAAATCTCGAAAGTGGTACCTAACAGAGATAGAAAGGATTTCATACTTTGACTTGCTGGTCCTAAAATATGGATTGTTTTATTAGTAGGACAAGGTTACTCTTAAATTAATAATATAACTATTAACCTACCAATTATATACGAAAAATCAGCTGGTTAGGGTTCCGTTTTAGGGTACAGTAGTCAACCAAGTTTTGTTGACTACAGAACCTTAAAAGATAGCCATAATTTATTTTATTTGTAGTTTTCCTCTAATTTAATAATAATTGTAAAGACTGTTTTTACCTATTTAACTTATATCACATATTAACTTCAGCTATTAATGTTTTCTAAATTTAAATAATACTTATAGTTATAGGTTTAGATTGAAAGATTCTTTGTTTCTCAAAAGAGTACAAAATCACATACTGGAAATACATTTTGTGACTAAGTAATTTTTAAACGTGTGCAGCGAGCACAATTTTATTCTATTTTATTTCTCCAGGTTCTATCGTATTTTCTAGAAGAACTAATTGGCATTGCGGTCGTAGTAAAAATCTTCTGGTCGTATGTAGCTCGTCTGCACTGACCCTTAAATTGTATTCAAAAGGACACCAAGATTTCAACGTAGTAATTAATTTAGGGTTCTTAGAAAGGCATTGTGGTCGGTTTCGGAGAATTTTCGACTGGGTCGGGATTAATTTGGAATGCAAAAGAAAATAGACATAATAATTTCTGCGGTAATAAGGGGATTAATATTAAAAGTTTTTATTTGGTAGATTATTTTTAATTTGACCGCAATATGACGATTAAATTCTAATCAAATTCGAAGTGAATCATTGGCACATGGTTAAAATTGACTTCTATATTGTACTGACTTCGAAGATCAAATTGAAATTGAAAAATCTTCACTATAATATAACTTATTCTATTTATTCATTAAAGTTTATTAAAACGGGCCACCCCAATTACAATATCTACGTCTAAGCACTATCTTAACTTAAAATAATTAATGGTAACATTACATAATGTCATTAAAAAATTACAAATACAGTTAATACAAGCTACGTTATAATTTAAATGCAACATTTTGTCCTGGTCTGTGAATATTTGTCTTGTACTTGTCTGATACATTTTCTACTTTATCAGAAAAGTACAAAACATTGCATAATATATTATATTGTAGCTATATAATGACATTTTTATTAAAATATAATAATATTATAATTAATGCAAAAGTATCTGTTTCCTCTTCACGCCCAAAATCACGTAACGATTTTGCTGAAATTTGGTATACAGACTTTGAGTCCCGGTACAGGACGCTACTTGTTGTCTCGGAAAAATGTACGGTTCCTACACGATAAACGAATTTTGGCGCAACGGAGTTGCGGGTGTTATCTATACATATAATAAAACTGTAGAAATGTGAATTCTGTACATTAAAGATATTTAAAAAATAATAAGCGGGGGGTGTCACTAGATCGCTATAGAAGCCAAAAATGTGGTTAGTTTTTGTCTGTCTGTCTGTCTGTATGTTTGTTCCACTATCACACGAAAACTACTGATCCGATTTGAATGCGGTTTTCGCAGATATATTTGTCTTCTTCCAACTTAACATCTGGTGTATAAAAATTTTTTCCCCCCACCCCTCTAAGGGGACGAAAGAGGGGTCAGATTTTGTATCAAACTTTTTTCTTTAACACGAAAACTACTGATCCGATTTGCATACGGTTTTCGCAGATATATTTGTCTTTTTCTAACTCAAATTCTGGTGTATAAAAATCCCCCCTCCTACCCCTCTAAGGGGACCAAAGAGGGGGTCAGATTTTGTATCAAACTTTTTTCTTGGACTTACTTCATATTATTAACTGTGTTCCAACTTTACATCTGTTGATAAATCCCCCCCCACCCCTCTTAAGGGATAAAAGAGAGGGTAAGATTTTGTATCAACTGATGAAGTAGAAATACTTTAAATGGCAAAACAACGTTTGCCGGGTCAACTAGTTTAATCTATATTATTTTACTTTACAAAACTGTTAAAACTCTGTATTTGAGCTCGCAGCAGTACAAAGACACTTTAATTACAATTCTTTATTGAAATACGAGGTGGAAACCTCCTAAGAGGGGGGTATAATACGCTGGCGAGTCTATATTCTTCATTACGAAGTACAAAACAACCACGAATTACGAAATTAGTATGTTCTTTAAATTGTTCTCGAATTAGATGAAAGATGTTTGCATGATCACCATCATCTTCGTTATCATTAACTACCTATGTCGCCATATCATAAATAATTAGGATAATTAGTTTAAGTATATAAAAAATTCCTTTATTTATCTGTCACTTGGCTACCAACGTAAACCATACCGAATCGTTGAATGGCATTTAAAACAGAAAAACATTTAGTTTTTCTGTTTTAAATGTACAAAACTCATTTTAGTGTACCTATGTTATATCAAATAATCGGCCAAGTGCGAGTCGGAATCGCGCACGAACGGTTCCATACCATTATAGAGCAAAATTAGGCCATAAATTGCGTTTTTTGTATGGGAGCCCCCCTTATTTTTTTATTTTATTTTAATATTATTATTAAATATTAAAGTACATATATAACTAAGGATTTTGTGAAAAATTCAAGTACCTACCTGTTGCCATTTTTGATATAGAGCAAAAAATGCCAAAAAAAATCACGTTTGTTGTATGGGAGCCCCCCTTAAATATTCATTTTATTTCATTTTTAGTATTTGTTGTTATAGCGGCAACAGATATACATAATCTGTGAAAATATCGAATCTCTAGCTATTACCGTTCTTGAGTTACAGCCTGGAGACAGACAGACAGACAGACAGACGGACAGACGGACAGACGGACAGACAACGAAGTCTTAGTAATAGGGTCCCGTTTTTACCCTTTGGGTACGGAACCCTAAAAATGTACTAAAATGTAACATAAAAAGTACACAAAAAGGCGACCGTGACAAAAATTTCTAATTATATATTTTAAAAGTTTATTTCATTCACCTTGCCTCGCTTTCATTAGAAATCTTGTTTTAAAAATACCCGCCTTTAATATAACTCTGAGTTTCATTACACAGGTTACTCGATTTACCTTCGTTTTAAACTTAATTCCTTTGGTAAGCTTTGTACGATCTTTATTTATGAAAAAAATAAACTACATTGTTGGGGATGAGTTGAGTAAAAAATCTAACTATCGTTCTATCAGGGTGGTGCGTTATCAGGATACAAAAATATGATAATAATAAAATCAAAAATGGAGAGAAAATAAGCAGCTGGATCACTGAATGGTTATATGGAATACAGAATATGGTGTAAAAAAAAACTAAGTGATAACACTTTAGGGCGTTTATGTGCCCTTAACATAGAGTTCACTGTGAAAGTAGCAGCGCTGAAAGGGCTTTTTTATGATTTGTATGGCCAGCGTCATGAACTTGCCCATACAAAAGTTAAAAAAAAACATAGTAAAATATTATTACTTACTTTTGTAAATTACTTACCATACTCAAGAATAAATTTATTGTATTCTTGAGTATAAAACATGAGAGAAGTCAGCCTTTAGTATTAAAGAAGTTTCTCTTTCTCAGTGAGAGCTGCCTACGTTATAAATAGTAATCCTTAAACTAGTTCTAATACTTGACAATGTTTTAGTTGAGTACTTTTGAAAGCAATTTTAACAAAACCTTGTTTTTTTCAGGCACTTACATCTTCGGGTACACATTATCGGTAAGTTATTGTAAAATAATTTTATAAAATATGTTAATTTAGTAATTGTAGGTGTAAAATAACCGTATCAAAGTCAAAAGGGCGTAATCAATCGAAAGTCATTTAAACACCAAACACACAAAAAACAAAAACAGAATGGCGTCACTAGGCATAATGACCATTTTTTTCTTATTAGTAATTTTGAAAGACCCTTAAAAACTAGAAACATCGGTGAAATATTGTCTCTGATAGCTTAAAAATTCACCAAGATAATAATATTATGACAATTCAAACATCTAATAAAATAGACCTGCCCGAAACGCTCCATGCAAAATGCTACTCGATTATGACGTCACAAGCGTCGATTACACTGTGCTACATTTAGGCCCACTTGCGCCAATCTGGGTTAAAGTTAACTCTGAGTTAAACATCATGTCATATCTGTCACTCACCAAGTCAGTGATAGAGATGGCATGAAATGAAATGAAATGAAATGAAATGAAATCTTTTTATTCAAAATAGGTATCATGATACACTTTTTGAACGTCAGAAGTCTACGTTGCCTACCACCGGTTCGGGAACTAACCCGGCGAGAAGAACCGGCATGATGTTTAACTCAGAGTTAACTTTAACCCAGATTGGCGCAAGTGGGCCCTAGTGCACTAGCTGGTGATCTAGCTAGGGCGCTACATAAATGGCGTTCTGTTTACATTTCACTTCGTAGGGAATCCTAACCCAGTCAAATACAATACACCAACCATGGCACCCTTGCTTTCAAAATTGCAAAAAATTGGCATTGCTCTCGCTGTAACAGCGGACATTACGAAGCGTAGAAAAATAAAAGCGGCCAAGTGCGAGTTGGACTCGCCCATGAAGGGTTCCGCAGCAGCAATAAGGTTTATTTTTATGAAATTAAAAGGTTTTTAGATCGATAGAAAGACGACGCCTTGATAATTTGGCTGTAGCGATATCGATTTTTCACAGCAATGACTAAAGCTAAGAAATTAAAATTCATAGTCAGTATTCACCATGTCTTTGTCTTTGAATCACCCATAGCATAACACGATTGATCAACTTTTATAGCACAGAATAATCGATCAAAAAGACCTCTGTAAAAAAGGGATTCTAATGTTGCCAACAGAGGAGAGTGATTTAAGCTTCCAACATTTGTACTAACATGGATTTGTTCAAGCATACATTTTAATTTGCCCATAGCTTATAATATGAAATATATTTATAGTTTTTAAATTACGCGACAAAATAGTTTTTGTCGCGTATTTTAAAAACCATAGATATAATACACACACTGGCAAAATTAGCGGAACATAGGTAAAAAGGGCCACAACTTGAACTCAAGTGGGTCGGGCTGTGTGAAATCCTTTTTTATAGTTTCTAAGCTCATTTAAGAAATAAAATATTGAACAAAACTGGCAAGTTGACAGATTTTTATAGCAATTATGCCCTAATAAGTGTCTTTCGATGACTGACGTTTTAAGTGTTTCTGATAAGAATGGCGTTTTTAGCGGGGTGCAAAGTATGCCAGCTCATTTGATTGTTTGGTTTTTGGAAGAACACATTGCTTAGATACAAAATTAGTGATTTCCCAGCATCTACGACAGCTAGAGCTGTAACCACGATAGAGAAAGGTCACGACTATCGTTCGGTCAGTCAGGCCTTAGGTGTGTTGGCTTCCGTGGTCCATCGTAACTCTCAACGCTACAGAGAGATTGGATCTTACGTTCGGAGACGAGAACAAAACAGATATCGGGTGACAATGTTTCAGGATGACCGTTTTGTAAGGGTACAAGCCTTAGGAAATGGACCTCAAACTGCTTTGCAGACACGAAACCTGTCGGAACAGGTCCGAGATGTACGTGTAAGTGATTGTACAATAAGAAGGAGACTTAAAGAAGTTAAATTAAACTCAAAAGTGCCAGCAAGGGCACCAGAACTTGAGACAGGACACCAAAGAGCCAGGCTAAGATATGCGCGTGAACATCAAAATTTGACAAGTGTATGAAATCGTATGCTGTACAGTGATGGGAGCAAATTCTGTGTAAATTTTGTTGACAGGCGATAAAGAATGTGGATAAATGGTAAGGAACGCTATAGGCCATCAAACTTAACGGAAACAGTGGCCTATCATGCAGGCTTCGTAATGGTTTGGGGTTGAATAGATTTTTGGCTCGCACAGAGCTGATGATTGTTGATGATGGTACTTTGACAGTACAGGGCTATATCACATACATCCTGGAACTGCATGTTGTGTCTTTTGAACAGTTTTAGGCAGTAACTTCAATTTTATGCACGTCCATAGAGTAAAAAAATCGGGCCTTATTACCTAAATGATGCTGGCGTAGCCCAGGTCGAAAGGCCAGCACGGTCTGCGGATGTGGATCCGATTGAGGACGTGTGGCACATCAATGGGTGAACGGTACGAGTTAAAACTCTAGCTCCAAAATGTGTCCAGGAACTCGAGTTGGCGCTACTGGAGGAGTAGGAGAATATCCCACAGGAAATGACTGACAATCAAAATGAAATCATGGAATGGAGTATCCAGGCCCTCTTGAGATCCATAGAAGGCATATTTACATGCTTTCAACATGGCATTTCTGTATTAAAAATGGAAAATTTAACTTAAAAACTTACTACTGAAATTTCAAAGATTTTCTTATTTTTTTTATTTTTGCGGAATTTTTTCTATGTTGCACGTTTTTATGCCCTAAATTTATATAGATTTTATTTTTTAATCATCAATTATTAAATTAATAAAAAAATATATACAAATAAGCGAATAATTTACAAAAAAACTGAAAATTTTGTTATGTTCCGCTAATTTTGCCGGTGTGTATATTTCATATAAGCTATGAGCAAATAATAATAGTGTTAGTTTGAACTAATCTATGTACAAATTTTGGAAGCTTAAATCACTCTCCTCTGTTGGCAAAATTAGAATCCCTTGTTTTACAGAGGTCTTTTTGATCGATTATTCTGTGTTATGCAAGTTGACCGATCCTGTTATGCTATGGGTGATTCAAAGACAAAGACATGATGAATACTGAAAATGAAATGAAATGAACTTTAATTTCTTAGCTTTAGTCATTGCTGAGAAAAATCGATTTCGCTACAGCCAAAACTATCAATAAATCTTTACATACAATAATTGCTTGAGATCTCGCAGTGTTGCGGCCAAACCGTTAATTCACGCGGACGCATAATATAAATTCGAGCCTTTTACTCCAGTCCCTATATTTTATAAAGATTCGTCGTATATTTGACACCCAAATTATGCCCACTCGGTGTCATTCCGCTCTAGTTACATCTAGTTATTTCAAGATCCGAATACTCGTTTGTATAATGAGATGGATCTTATTAAAAATATTCATTAGATATTATTGTTCCTCGCGAATATTATGTTATAGCTGTTATGGTAATGGGACTCTGCTTGTTGAATATGAAGTGTTTTGTATTCGAATCCGCTACTGGTTGTTAAACTAATATGTATTCTGTGCTACTGGTAAAACATACACTTAGGATTCTTAGGAATAATATTATGGTGCTTTCAAAATCGGTTATTAAATGCATAACTTAGTAAAATTAGGTCATACAAAATTCTCAGTGGGTAAGTAATAGTAAAGTATTTTTTGGTAAGCAGAAAATGATCCACTTATCATAATATTATTAAGCAAATTATTATATTAACAAGACTCATTGTATCCTACTTATAAGTTTGGATGTATAGATGTATGGATGTATGGATGTATGGATGTTTGTTACTCTTTCACGCAAAAACTACTGAACGGATTTTAATGAAACTTTACAACAATATAGCTTATGCATCAGAATAACACATAGGCTATAATTTTAACCAACTTTCAAAATGGAGGAGGTGTTATGTTCGTTTTTTTATGCTCAACGATTACTCCGCCGTTTGTGAACCGATTTTCAAAATTTTTCTTTTGGTGTATAGGGCATTATCCCAATTTAATATCATGTTCACAAAAATGGTGATCTGATGAAGGAATCCATGGGTAATCGAGGGAACTCCTCAAAATTTATATGGAAACATGTGGTGACTTTGGTTTCATGAGAAGTATTCCGAGTATATGCTAACAACAAGTAAAATTTTGGACCCAGCGACACCCACCCATGGTTCGGGAGCTGCTGAGAGAACTCCTGACTCTTCATAGATATACGTTTGAGAGTTTCGGTGTTGATTTAAGATCGGAAAGCAGATTCTACTATGCAAATTACATTCGTCATCATCATCATCATCACTACCAAGTACCATTTTTTTTTATGAAAAAAGGAGGCAAACGAGCAACGGGTCACCTGATGAAAAGCAACTTCCGTCGCCCATGGACACTCGCAGCATCAGAAGAGCTGCAGGTGCGTTGCCGGCCTTTTACGAGGGAATAGCGTAATAGGGTAGGGGAGGATAGGGAAGGGAATAGGGGAGGGTAGGGAAGGAAATAAAGGAGGGTAGGGAAGGGAAAAGGATAGGAGATTGGGCCTCCGGCAAAGAAAATATACACTACGCGAACCTCCGGTCAACTCACCACTCGGCGAAACACAGCGCAAGCGCTGTTTCACGCCGGTTTTCTGTGAGCCCGTGGTATTTCTCCGGTCGAGCCGGCCCATTCGTGCCGAAGCATGGCTCTCCCACGGTATCGTCCCATGATACGTTTCATAGTCTTTTAGATCGAGACTCGAGTTTGTCAATCGATTTAAAAAAATGTATATCCACTAATATTATTTAAAACCTGAAGAGTTTGTTTGTTTGCTCGAACACGCTTATCTCAGGAAGTACTATCTGGTCCGATTTAAAAAAAATCAGTGTTAAATAGCTTATTTATCGAGGAAGGCTATTTATTATTACTTACGCTAAGACTAAAATATATATGACCGAAGAATCAGAATAAAATGTGGAAAAACCCGGGAAAATTATTAGAAACTACAAAGGGTTTATCTCACGAAGTACTAGAGCATTTTTGATATTATTTGTCACAACTCACAGATATAGAATAGACCACGTGAAGGGACAGAACTTTTTGCGGGAAAATGTACGGTTTTTGTAAAATTCCTAATTTACGCGGGCGAAGCCGCACGGGACATCTAGTAAGTTTATAACAAAACATTAACTTGTCAACAAAATATTCAATTTTTCTTTTTAACCTTATTAAATAATATTATTATTTGTATTAATATGTAAGACAAATACATTATCCATACTAATACTATAAATGCGAAAGTGTGTCTGTCTGTCTTTCTGTTACCTCTTCACGCCCAAACCGCTGAATAGATTTTGCTGAAATTTGGCATGGAGATACCTTGAGTCCCGGGAAAGGACATAGGATAATTTTTATCCCGGAAAAATGTACGGTTCCCGCTCGATAAATGAATTTTAGCGCAACGGAGTTGCGGGCATCATCTAGTTCAGGGTTTCTCAAACTTTCGGCTCCACGAACCCCTGTTAACTAACTCTCACATCAGTATATTGTAGCAAAGGGTAAAAGGAAATTCACTGCTTTGCATGAGAGTTCGAAATACTCTGTCTAGCTGCCCAATAATCTATCAAAGACATCCTTTTTAATTACTTTCAAGAGTTTCATCTACGGGTATTTCTAATAATGTCTGATGTTTCCCACGTACCACCACGTCCACCATTACGTAAATCTTGTCGCGAACTCCCTGCCGTCGAATGGCGAACCCCTAGGGGTTCGCGTACCCCACTTTGAGAAACCCTGATCTAGTTAAATATAAATATTATATCTTAGATCTTACCTTATTAATATATAATAAGAAGTTGTATCGATATATAAAAGTATATTCTCGAGAACATCATTAGGTACATCTGATTGGCGTCATTCATAGAATAATTCCTTCTGAACAAGATCTTCGCAGCGACGGTTTTATGTAATAATTACATTTGTATTTACTTTTTATTACATTAAAGGTTCCTTTGCGGGAGGAAATATGCTTTTCAATAATGTTATTCTGTGGAAAACGATGGTTCTATGCTGTAGTTATATTTATATTATACGCCCCCGACTCCGTTGTGCTAAAACTCGTTTATCGCGCGCGAACTGTAAATTTTTCAGGTATAAAAACTATCTTATAATATCCTTTCCAGGGATTCAAAATATATTCATACCAGAATTTAGCAAAATCGTTTCTGAGGTTTGGGCGTGACGTTGAGGCAGACACGTTTTGCATATTTTATAAATTATAATATTAAAAATAATATGGAAGTTATAGATTGGATGTAATTATTTTAACAGTTCGTTAAAAGCCATTTTTTAATAACTGGGGCACAATAATAATTATTACTGGCATAGCTACATTATTTGGGCGTCAAAATATAATAGGAATATAGAGGAATTGCCTTTTAATAAAGATGTGATGAGAGAGGAATACTCATTAAAATTTAATTTGCACATCGGAAAAACTTGACATTATTCAATTATTATTAATTAATTTCTACTGTTACTCGTATCAAAGAAATCGTTTAAAAAGCAAATAAAAAAATATAATAAATAATATCAATCCATACTTCCATACCAATATTATAAATGCGAAAGTGTGTCTATGTCTATCTGTCTGTCTGCCTGTCTATCTGTCTGTCTACGAGCAAACCTCTGAACCGATTTTGCTGATATTTGATATGGAGATACCTTGAGTCTCGGGAAAGGACTAAGGATACTTTTTATCCCGGAAAAATGTACGGCGATAAACTAATTTTGGCGCAACGGAGTTACGGGAATCATCTAGTTTTGTATACATGAGAAGTTACCTATTCATTGTACAACTTTATTGAAATAAGTACTTTAATATTAAAGTAGATGAATAATTTTCTACAGAATATTATTACCAAATTAAGTTGCGAATTAAATTATTAACAAAGACCAGTCGATGTTGGTAATAAGTGCTTTTAAGCTATTTGCATAGTAATGAAACTGTAACCTCTTGACTTTATCAACTTCGCTTTTAGCACACTCGAGCCGGTTTACCTGGATGAATAATTTGCCTAAAAGTGTCATAGTTAGGTCTTAGCTTATCACTGGAATATCGAAATTAATTAGTAGCGTTTTATTACTACAATTATAATTATTATTTAAATATTTTATTTTAGACATCGTCTTAGTTTTGTTAAAGCTAAAAAATCAGATGGTTAGGGTTCCGGTTTAGGGTACAGTAAACAACCAAGTTTTGTTGATTACAGAACCCTAAAACGGAACCCTAACCGGCTGATTTTTTATATATTGGTAGGTTAATAGTTATATTATTTAAGAATAACCTTGTCCTACAAATAAAACAATCCATATTTTAGGACCATCAGGTCAAAGTATGAAATCCTTTCTATCTCTGTTAGCTACCACTTTCAAGATTTTTCGAAAATAAAAATGTTGTTCGTCTTATCAAAATGTAGCTACTCACAAAAAATTAGCTTGTTAGTAATCACAAAAAAATGTGTTCTAGGGCACCCTGACTATATGCGCTTGGGCAACCAATAACCATACGGTCTTTTAAAATCGTGTCCCAGGCACTACAGTATTTGAAGAGTGGTTACTTTGCTCTGAAAATACCGTATAAATCATCCACAACGGATACAAAGGCCTTGTAGTAATGTGATGAACGAAAACTTTTAAGCCTATTTAATTAATTGCACTATATAATGAACAGATAATATTTGTGTATTTCAATAACAAATTATCACGCGGGCGATTAAACATAATCCCGAGATTACTGTACTAATTAGTTAATAGAGGACGCTAATACAATACTGGTGAATTTAATCAAATGTAAAAAAGACGTAAATGAATGAATTGTGTAACTAGCAATTTTAAATTTGTTTTTATTTCGTAATGGAGGCTTTACAACCGGGGAAATGATTTTAAATAGAAAAAAAATCATTTCCTCAGAAGTAGGTAAGTTACACGGTTTCTTTGAATTATAAGGGAAAAGATGAGTAATTGCATGTTGTTGAAAAGTTACTTATCCACTTCATCGACTTAGACACGTCTTCAATTATTACTAAGTATCTTTAGATAATAATACAAAAAATTGCCATCTCAATTTGTTTTAATTTTTGCATGGGAGTATTATTTAAAAAATTATGCGACCTTCATGAAGAGAGCGTAAAAGGCCGGTAACGCATTTGAAACTCTTCTAATGTTGCGAGTGCCCACAGCGATTTCGAGGGCTACAGCAGTTGCTTTTCATCAGGTGACCCGTTTTGCTCGTTTTCTCTCTGATTAAAAAAACGTAACAATAGTTTGCTGTGCCAAGCCTCAAAAGCCTTATTACCAACAAAATATAAGGATCTATAGATCATTACTGATCATAATAACCTGAATAGGAAGAAACAAAGGCACTTTCGGCTTCGCTAAGCATTGGTTCTCGCTTCACCGCGATCCTTTAATTAACATTTCTTCGTAAAGGAAATTGTTTTCTATTTGGATCTGTAATTATGGATTTCGCACCTCTTTTTAGGGATGTTTATAATGGATTTCGATGAAGATTTCTGTCTAAAAATACTATCGTATCCAACGAAGGACCGCTCGAATTGTTGACTGCCATATTGTTTCAAACAGCTTGGACCCCTTGGAATTACGCCGAGATGTAGCTTCACTCTGCATCCTCCATCGGTTGTATCACGGGGAGTGCTCTGAGGAATTGTTCGGAATCATACCACCTGCAACTTTTCGCCATCGTCCCACGCGAAAAACATACCATCCTCATCACCTTGATGAGTGGCAGTCTTGCATTTTGCACCGTGCATTTTTCGCGTGACTTTCTGCCGCGCACTGGAACGAACTGTCACCAGCAGTATTTCCGGACCTATACGACCTGCAAACCTTCAAGAAGAGAGCGTATTCCCTCTTAAAAGGCCGGCAACGCACCTGCAGCTCTTCTGATGTTGCAAGTGTCCATGGGCGATGGTAGTTGCAGCTTACCATGATGTGACCCGTTTGCTCGTTTGCCCCCTTATTAAATAAAAAAATACTATAATATGACCCGGCGAATTTCGTGTCTGTTCTCTCCTGAAACCTCCCTGCAATTCCACGAATATTTCAAGACCAAAATTAGCTAAATCGGTTCAGCCGTTCTCGAGTTTTATCAAGACAAACATAATTTAAAACTCAATTCTATTTATTTTTTATATAGCTTTATAAGCGGATACTGTAATTTTTTTATCAATTTTAGACCATGTTTAGCAGCTGTCGATACGTCACGGTTTTCGCGCGTGGACAATTTCTCCGTCGTATATATGTAATCCTTATGGGGATTTTGTATACTCTGAAGTTTTTCCTAAGCCCCATGTATCGTTTTGTTCTGCTGACAGCGTAATGGGTTCGCTATATTGTTTGCTCTCGTCAATGGAGCTCAGAGTTGTATTTTGGAGAGTTTTAGAATTTTGTTTTTTATGATGTTTTTGCAATCCTTTACTAAGTTGACTAACGGCCGCACTCTTTACGATAAAATTTTAATAATAATTATAATCAAGAGTTTTACAGATAATGTAAGGGGCTTATGTCAAAATTTTCATTTATTACTAATACTAAGGGTGAGTTGCACCAGAGGCGTAGCGTCTAATATGGGGTCCATTATGGACTTTTACTAGGGATTTGACAGTTCATTTGACTTTTTGTTATGTCTAACGTTAAAGTTATAGTTAAAGTAAGTTGGTGCAACCCACTCTAAAGGTGGGATGCACCAGAGGCCTTGTTATAGTTAAGATTAAGGTTATCGTCAAATATGGCGTCCATTATTGACTTTAACTAGAGATTTAACAGTTCATTTGACATTTTGTTATAGTTAAAGTAAGTTGGTGCGACTCACCCTTAATGAAGATTTTGACATAAGCCCCATTAAAGGTACCTAAGTACCTAAGCGTCAATTTACGTTGCAATGTGATGTAGGTACCGTTTGTAGACTTCGTAGTTCGTAGTTTATAAATTACAAAAAATAAATATACAGACGAACATAATAAAATAACACACTACAATAATTATTATTATTATAGTGTGCCTCGTTCTTTTTTTGGAGTCGGTCAAAATTGTAGGGTTACAGGACTTAGGCGGACTTGCGTAGATCTGGGTTAAAGTTAACTCTGAGTTAAACATCATGTCATATCTATCACTCACTTGGTGAGTGACAGATATGACAATATGATGTTTAACTCTAAAGGGTTTAACTCAGATCTGCGCAAGTGGGCCTAAGACAGAAATACATTGTTGAAAATTCAGGGTAAGCCTACAAATAAAACCGTCCTGCCCTGGACCCGGATAAGGATAAAAATATCCTCCCTAATATCAGTTTACAACCATTTACATAATGTATACATTTTATGTACATATATGTAACGCTTATGGGATAATAGATGTTATCCGCGGTTATTGTCCGCTTTCACAGAAAAGTGTATCCCACCAAAAATATTTCATGTAAAATGTTACCTCGACGACCACAAAAGGTTTGCCTTGTGATCCATGATCCTTATGATCCATCAGATCTAATGTAGAGCCAAGCTTTTGAATCTACGCGGCCTAACTCTATCGACCCTAACTCCAACAAATTCTACATATCAGTAAGTGTGAATGGCTTCGCTGTTTCGCTACCGTCGTGATCTGTAAGTAACGAAACAGCCAAGCCATAAATACTTACTGATATGTATTGGAGTTAGGGTGATGACAGATGCGTATTCCAGAGATTGTTACCGAATGTGTAATGGAATGGGTAATGGGTATACTCTACTGCAAAATAAAAATAAAGACAGAGTTTGGTGGAGTGCAAGAAGTCTCAAACTACGCCTCCGTGTGTAACACTAACAAAACTACGCCTTTGCTTGTTAGACAAGCTGTTAAGTTGTGCATTCAGTTTGTCATTTAAGCCGCCCATTTTCGTTAAAAAAGAACCAAACCTCTGTCTTCACTTTGGACTAGGCACGTACACAAGCCCCAAGCGGTCGCATGCGACCGCGATAACAAAAGAAGAACAATAGATTTCCAAGAATCTGTGATCGAGGGTTTACGGATAAATTTTGATAGTGGTTGATAACTTTGCTAGATGGTTAGCAAAAAACAATGCAGTAGCGTTCGGGCCTAAAACTGGCCTCTGAGTCGAGCAAATTCGGTTTCATGAATCATGGACAAAGCTAAGTTACCATAATATTATATATATTTTTGATTTCATCACTAGGATCCACAATCATGGCGTTCCCTACATGAAGTGTGTGAGATTAAATTGTGTGTTTTGTGACGTCACTAGTGTTTGTAATACTGAATACACGAAATATTCTGCGACTCGTGCGGGTCGTGCCGATAACACAACTCGTATATTTGTGATCTGAATATTATATCAATAAAAAACTAGGCGACATCTAGACTAACATGAGGAAATCATAGGAAAATACGCTAAAAATTATTACGATACGATACGGATATTAAAATGAAAAATTTAAATACAAAATATTATTTAATACTGGTAACAAATTGTATGTACATGTAAAGGTAGGTAATTCTTTTCTCGACGCAGGCCTGCCATTAATATTTTTTGAGCAATATGTTTTTTTTTTTAGTATTTAGAAGCAGGTGGAGTGTCGGAAAATTCTTATTGAAAAAAATATATATTTGCGAAGCAGTGACGGCGATTTCTGTAAGTCGGATTACCACCTATTGAAATATTAAAAATCCTCATTTACTGACAAATCTTCACTCTTCTTTCCACAAAATCTAAAAAAACACAATTCGTATTCAAATCTTAATTAAAATGCACTGGTAATTTAACCCGGTGATATTTCAAAGGTATACCCAAGACCGAGAACTCCAAACTCATTCAAAGCTTTATGTTTAACCGTCCGCCGTCCGCGGTCGTTAGGACCCGGTTTTTACGCTCTGCGCTTTCTTGCACTTTCTTAACTTCATTACTGTAAATTATTGCATTAATTTATTATATTAATTTCCTTGGAACTTATTTCTTATGCTTTATTATGATAGCTGAGCCCGAACCGGTGGTAGGCAACGTAGACTTCTGACGTTCAAAAAGTGTATCATGATACCTATTTTGAATAAAAAGATTTCATTTCATTTCATTTCATTTGAGCCTTTATTATATATTTTCTGAGCATTTTTATAACACAGATTTGTTTATACGCCGATGGCAAGAACCTACAGAATAAACGAACTTATTAATAATATTGTACTGGATTTTGCTCGTGCCTCAGACGAGACACTCACACGCGAAACCGTACATTTCCTCGTGATAAAATACTTATTTTTTTAATACTGTAATTTACCTATATTATGTGCCAAACTGTATCTAAATCTGTTCAGTATTTTTTTGAGTCGATGCAAGTTAGCAAACCTGACCTCTTTAGGCGTCTCCCAGACAGACGCGGCCTGCGGTGGCGGTAGCGGTGGCGGTCAGTTGGATGACTTGAGAGTTCTAGGAACGACACAGACACACGCGGCCACGCGGCCAAGTCATCCAACTGACCGCCACCGCTACCGCCACCGCTACCGCCACCGCAAGCTGCGTCTGTCTGGGAGACGCCCACTGATCTCTATACAAGTACGCTGGATAGCTGATGGCCTTTGAAATGACAGCTATTTTTTGTGCCTATTTGAAGCGGAATCAGCGCCCCCATTATTCGGGTAGAGAACTAAATCTGACGTAAGTAAAAATTCGCCATATTGGCGCTGATAGCAGTAGTGAGAGTATTTGGAACTAATACTAGTGATGACAACTGTTGTTATTGGTTGTGGTTACGTCAAATTTAGTTCTCTACCCGAATAATGGGGGCGCTGATTCCGCTTCAAATAGGCACAAAAAGCAGATGTGTATCAGCAATCCAGCGTACTTGTATAATAGAGATCAGTGGAGACGCCTTATACTGTTAATATATAATATTTATACACTATATAAATACAATATTTTATATTATAGCCACAGTATAAAACCTCAGTTATTGTAAGTACCCAAAGTTATCGAGCTCAAGCATAATGTTATGTCAAAACCATGCTACTTTCGAGATGAAAATATTTTCGTGGTACCGATAGCAATTTGGCTAAGGGCTCCGGCCGGTAAAACTTTCAAACTATTTAACCCTGTCACGGTCACAACGACCAATTTAATCTATGTTTAATGACATTTTTGTGGTGCAGCGGTCTATGGGGTATTCGTCTACTGTGGACGTCGTGGGAGACAGTTTATATTCCAATAACAAAGGGTACGAATGACCCGTGAACCAAATTTTAGGGTTAAGCATTCCTTAGATGTTAATAAATAAGTTGAAGGTATTCAAAGTAATTTAAGCAATAAACAAAGTTTTTATTTAGGAATTTTAAAGAACTTTGAAACAAAACTTTGACTGCTTCAAAGCTGAATTTCGAAAGTCGTTATCTATACATATAATAAAACTGTAGAAATGAAAATTCTGTACATTAAAGATATTCAAAAAATAATAAGCGGGGGGTGTCACTACATCGCTATAGAAGCCAAAAAAAGCCAGTCTTAGATTGTTTCATGGTCTGGCTGACCACTTTACAGAGGTTGGACTCTATAAGGCCTTCTTGCGCAGATCTGAGTTACAGTTAACTCTGAATTAAACATCATCATCATCACCTTCAAGCGGGCGCGCACTGTTTTGTAACGGCAGTGGTCGCGCGTAACCTAAAAGACGTCGCAGGTGAATTTGGAAAACAAAACACTTTTCATTCAATATTATTTATTATTTCATAAATTGAATCGTAACTCTTTTTAAAAGTAATCAGTTCACCCATAAAATTAAATGTATTTTTAGTAAAAACTTTATCTTGATGTGTGAACCCAGCTTAACCCAGATCTACGCAAGCCCGCCTAAGGGTGATTATTTCCTGGAAATTATGACTTCTGGTAAATATAACCATAATTAAATCCATATCCATACTAATATTATAAATGTGAATGTGTGTCTGTCTGTTTGTATGTCTGTCTGTTACCTCTTTACGCCCAAATCGCTGGTACGGAGATCCTTTGAGTCCCGGGAAAGGACATTATATGATAATTTTTATGCCGAAAAATGTGCGGTTTCCGCGCGATAAATTGACGTGATGATATACTCTACCATGCTAACGGACTTAAAAACTGGTTAACCTAATTTCATGAACATGACCTTTCATGGGCCTACCCAGGATTTAAGCTAGGGGGGGAGGCAGCATACCTATTTCGATGTTCCCCCCCTCCCCCCTTTCGCCATCTAGGTACCCCCATGTGTCCATTGTTTGGGCATTAAAAACAAAATACAGATCAGACTGAGCTCCGGAGGGAAATCTGTCCTGAATAAACACGAAGATTGCTCCCTTCTGTTTTGCCAGTTAAAACATTATTGTATGGAATAATGGACTTTTAATTTAACAGGTATTTTTAACGAAAAATAACGAATATTTCTAAAGTAATCTTAATTTATAAGTACTGAGTATTTAGAACTAAATTGTAAGTACTCGTAGCGAGTATTTTCAAACAGATTTTATTCACGAAAAATTTATAAAAAGCAAGATGGTACCCGCAACTCCATTGCGACAAAATTAGTTTATTGCGCGGGAAACGTACACTTTTTCGGCATAAAAAGTATACAGACAGACATAATTAATAATAAAAATAATAATAATCATTTATTTCGGACATTATTCATCCATAATTGGTATTAGTTATTTAGTAACAATTTTTCTTAGACTAAGTTAGTAGAGTTAGTATTAGTGTTAGTAATTATGTTAGTTACAATGATAACAAACTTATCATTTATTATGTCTTTTCCAGTATTTTCACAGGTCTATAATTATATATAATAGCAAAATATGTAATCTAAATAGGCTTGGTATATTACCATAATCCTTTAGCATTTATAATATTTATAGATCGGGACAATTTTGAAATATGGATATGGATAAATGGAAATATTTAATTAAATGACTATGAGCGGTCATTTCGTAGACATCGAGGTCAATATTACGCCCTCACAGAGCTCAGAAACGCCCTCCACAGAAACCTTGGATATATTTTTAGATTAACTCTTAAAAAGCTTTAATTATTACATTTTTCATCACTCCATTTCGGCCTAGAGTTATTAAAAAGTTTGGTTTTTAGGGTTCCGTAGCCAAAATGGCAAAAAAGGAACCCTTATAGATTCGTCATGTCTGTCTGTCTGTCTGTCTGTCTGTCTGTCTGTCCGTCCGTCCGTATGTCACAGCCACTTTTCTCCGAAACTATTAGAGCTATACTATTGAAACTTGGTAAGTAGATGTAGTCTGTGAATCGCATTAAGATTTTGATGCAAAAATGGAAAAAATATTAAAAATTTTAGGGGTCCCCATAGGTACAACTGAAACAAAAAAAAAATTTTTTCATCTAACCTATGCGTGTGGGTAGGTCTCCAAAAATCATATTAAGGTTTCTCATATCATTTTTTTCTACCTTGAATAGTTTGTGAGAGAGACTCTTCCAAAGTGGGAAAATGTGTGTCCCCCCCCCCTCTAATTTCTAAAGTAGGGGCATGATAATTCTTAAAAAAATATAATATGATATAGATTACTATAAAAACTACCAACGAGAATTGGTTTGAACGAGATCTAGCCAGTAGTTTTTAATACGTCATAAAAATGGTAAACCTTAATCAAAATTTCATTAAATCGACTGAAATATAAAAATAAATCAAAAACCTTTTAATTTCATAAAAATAAACCTTATTGCTGCTGCGGAACCCTTCATGGGCGAGTCCAACTCGTACTTGGCCGCTTTTTTTATATTTTGCGATTATTGTGATGGTTAAAACGTATTTTATGTGAAAATTTTGTATGCGGCTATAAATTTTTTATGGTATAGACGTGGAGATGAATATATTATTATTATCTTTCATTTGAAACCAAAATATCCTCCCAGTGTGACTCCTAATTATTCTTTAAAATGGTACCGGAAAATCGCTGATATTTGTGAAAAAATGTGATAGCGTCCTTAATCACAGAATATATTATTATGTTAGTAGTACCAACCTTAACTATAACTTAGTAGTTACCACGATAATATTATATTAACACCACATACTTATAGAATATAATATTATTATGTTTGTATACTTGAAGCAGTGCAATCTAATTAAAAAGTAACTTTATCACTTGTGTATATTATTTTAACTCTTAATATAATATTAGGTTTCAATATTACAAAGTTTGTATTCAATGAAGTTACAACTTCACTGAAGGGCTGTTTAAAATGTAAATGCGGTGTATAATACGTCCTGATTAAATGCCGCAGCTGCTGAACTTCCTATGTCACTTTAACTTCTACCGTGAGGGGATATTATAAAAGTTTTCAACTGCATTTGCCTTTAAAAACGTAATTATGTTACAAACTAATATTTTGATATAACATTTTGTTGCTTTTATATCACGACAAGTTTTTACGAGTCTCAAAACTCTAACAAAATTAGTTTTAATAAATGTATGGAGGTATACCTCCACATAGGTATACCATAAAACAGAGTCGCAGAATTTCTGCCGCATAAATATCTTTTCATACAAATCATGACTCACAAAATTACGCTCGTGTGAATCAAACAGGACTTTTGTATGAAACTGAATGCAGCAGAATTCTGCCAAACTGAAATTCTGCGACTCACAAGTCACAACTCACAAATTACGCTCGTTTGGCTTCGCCCTAAGTCTGCGAGTGTGTTTTACTAGTGTCGTAGTAGCTTTTCTTAACTTTTTACATCATGTATTTCTTTACAATATTATGTTTCTTTTCATCATATTCTAACTTGGCATAATATTAGCTTGGTTTTAATTTAAGTATGTCTGAGCTTTTGTGATTAATATTATTATTATTATTAATTATGACACCAGATGAGTTAGATGAGTGTCAGTCCCTTAACGGCAGCTATTTCTTACCATTAAGTTATCCGTCTGCTCATTTGTTGTTCATTACATCAAACAACTAAGATGATATACATATTTAGTCTAAACAACAACAATCCAGAGTGGCATACCGCTAAATTGTCGCCACACACGGTTCAGTTAGATAACTCCCAGTAATAACTCACTAACTGACAGTTAATGGATGTTGTTTACACTTAACTATCGGTTCAACTTAACCCTGAAACTGGGTCACAGCCTTCAACCTTAATAGTATAGCAATAAGGTGCAAAATGTATGGCACTAAAAAGTGATTATTTTTTTCTTTACTGCTGTTATTACTTATTCCAGTGCCATAAATCCAATGAAAGGTACTATTTCATGTATTATATAACTCGCTTTAATCGCGGGCTTTGAGTCAGTCACTTAACACATGTAACGCAAACAAAATATTATGACGTTTCGTCTCTTTTCTGATTGGTCTCACCTTTTCTAATTTTTACATTATTGTATATAACTCACTGCGTAGTGCGTACCCACTACCCAGTCATAAATTTTAAAAAATGCGGCCCGCTCCGCTACGTTCCGTCACAATTTGCTTGCATATGTGTTGCGTAGAATACCCCTGTTCTACACCTTTGATAAAGTAATCTCTCACCAAGCGATACTATCTGACCTGTAAATGCTACCTGCTGTTAGACCTAGGTCAACCTATCTGCCATCCTGACCTCTGCCCCTGACCATTAATAATAATTATCAGCACGCCACCTCGCTGACATTCAAAAGCCATTTCCGGTGCCTCAAGGGTGGATGTTATCGCCATCAAATTACATAATACATTAGTAGGTACGGTCCGCAATCGCCGAAATCTGCGATTACTGTTAAATAAATCGAGGCTGACTGAAAAACATATGCTTTCGTTTTTACATGAGTTTTTACTCCAGAACATCAGTTTTTTTTGTATTTTGTGTCTTGAAGTACGCACACTCTATGTATGATATAATTGGGGCCCTAAAATGGGTTTTGCGAAGCCCCATGAAGGAATCATCCATAGTGTATGTTTTTGGGTTACACCAAATTAACTGTTGTTATACAAATAACTTTCTGCTATTTGATTAGTCCTATCTACTTGGTACTTCTGGGTTTAAGTTTGTAGATAAATTAATATGGTCCTTCTCTGCTTTTATTCCAAAAGTATCATAATAATATTATGTCGTCAATTATCCTTGGCCGGTGGAAGTGAATTAGTAATGTATTATTTGAAACTAGAGTAGAACTGTTATGCGCACCGTAGCACATTAGAATTCACTTTCCCGGGAATTAGTATGCAAATAGAATCTCACATAAAACTTGCTAATTCCCGCCCCTTTGAAGTGTGAACACTACAGGTATGCATTAATATAGAATAATGTCCTTACTAATGTTATAAATGCGAAAATGTGCCTCTCTGTTTATCTGCCAGTTCACGCTTAAACGTCTGAACAAATAGAGATGATATTTGGTATGGAGATACTTTGAGAGACGGGAAAGGACATAAATGGACGTTACACGTTCAGTCGTTTAGTTTCTCATCAATCTGATCCATCAATCTGGTAAAGATTGACGGGAACTGAACGTCTAACCCCCGGATTGATGGACTGATCATTTCTTTATTATGCACTTTTTAGCATCAATCTGGCGTCAAAAGGTTGATGGACTGTACTGATGCCAGATTGAACGTGTAACCACCGACATAAGATAGTTTAGTTGTGGAAAATGTATGGTTCCCGTGCGATAAACTAATTTAGTTTTAGAAAATAAGTTTATTTAGTATACATTTCTGAGCATCAAAAAAACATCAAGAGTTTGTTATGTCGACAATTAGAGCAAGCAATCAGATAGCAATTTGCCAGCCATATTTTAATAATTCAATTTGAAAATTACACCCCCATATAAGAACCTTTATTTATAATCGCATTTGCTACGGAACCCCGAGCTACGTGATGGCGGAAATTAAATATGTAAAAACGTAGCAAGACGTAGCTAGCGACGCTTCGAATGTTATTTCAGTGTATCAGATTATCGCACCGTGATCATCATCAGAGGGGCTATAGTGACATATTCTAACTTTTAAGAAAACGATTTCTCTCTGCATACTGCGTGACCTGGGGGGTGAGCCAAAATCTTTTCGTTTTCGCTTCGTTATAGGTTCGCCGATGAAAATGTATGGAATTGACATAAGCGTTCGTTAATATGACGTTGACGTTCGACTCGTCTTATGTCAATTCCATACATTTTGATCGGCGATTCTATAACGAAGCGAAAACGAAAAAGTTTCGGCTATAGGCCCAGGGGCTATAGGACCTGGGGGGTGAGTCAAAATGTTTTCGTTTACGCTTCGTTATAGAATCGCCGATGAAAATGTATGGAATTGACATAAGCGTTCGTTAATATGACGTTGACGTTCGACTCGTCTTATGTCAATTCCATACATTTTGATCGGCGATTCTATAACGAAGCGAAAACGAAAAAGTTTCGGCTATAGGCCCAGGGGCTATAGGACCTGGGGGGTGAGTCAAAATGTTTTCGTTTACGCTTCGTTATAGAATCGCCGATGAAAATGTATGGAATTGACATAAGCGTTCGTTAATATGACGTTGACGTTCGACTCGTCTTATGTCAATTCCATACATTTTGATCGGCGATTCTATAACGAAGCGAAAACGAAAAAGTTTCGGCTATAGGCCCAGGAGGCATGGCGATCGTCAAACTTCGTACAAGTAACAAGTAGTCTGTAGTACGCGTCATCACCAGACTTAGCAGGGCCAAAGTGTCTTTGAAAATAGCTTAATTTCTGTTTTTATTACTTCCTAACAGAGCATGATCCTTCGCATAGTTTCAAAGTTTTTTTATCTTTTGATAGTTTTTCGAACTATATAATATTAATCTTTAATTTCGAATTAAAAATGTGACAAAACTTATTTCGCGAATATTTTTAATCCATTAGTCATAATAATACGAGTATAATTACGATAACAATATTTTTGTAACGTTATTTAAAACTCTTTTGAAAATACACCCCTCTGCGTCTGCAGTAATAATGCTCTCACTTGTGTACAATTTCTTTTCATTACGTATTACGTATTACAATAATTAATAAAGTCATGATTATCACAGTCATACCCGTAAAACTTTATACCGAAACTTCTCATTGCCAAGGGCAACGGTCCAACTTATCTAGACCTGTTTACAGAGGAATAAACTACTGCTATCACAAAAAGAGGTCACGAAAATTGGTGTTAATTTGGACTATTCCGATATGGGACATACTTGTTTACTTGTTTGTGTTGATACTACAATGAATCTTTATTTGTAAAGTTTTTGTAGTTTGTAGTTTTTTGTAGTTTTGTTAGTTGTAGTTTAGGTTTTTTTTTATTATTAAATAAGGGGGCAGACGAGCAAACGGGTTACCTGATGGTAAGCAACTACCGTCGCCCATGGCTACTCGACGATGATTAGCTATGCAAAAATTAGCCTGGTACAAATGGTTCAATTTTTTTAATAAAATCAACGTATTCGCGTCGGTATGGCGGGCTGTAGGCTGCACCCGACAAGTATGGCACTACGATTTCGCCTACTTATTTTTTTTCGTCTATCTGAAAATACAAGCATTTTTGTGGAACAAAGCGTTCGATTCTCGTTATTTATCCGAAACGTTCGATTAATGCCCACGCGTTTGGGCTGTCGGTGCGAGCGCTATGACCATCATTTTCCTTTTTGCCTTTATGTAATTATACCTCTGTAGAATACTGGTACAAATGACCAAGAAATTTGTGTCGGTATCTCCAGGCCTATTAGTAACATTATAATTATAGGTACCTACTCAGAACTGATAGAACATACACGAAGATCAATGATGCTTCAAACTTACATCTATTCTAGAAACTGGATTTCGTATGAAATACGACTGAAACGAGTCAATAATAATAACATACAGCTACTAGCTTTTATCACAGTGTATGTTAAGGCCCCCCATGTTATTTAATCTGAAGACCTATCGGTCAGACTGCACTTCTGCACTTCCGGTCAACCTACAATCAGTGAAATTCTGAAACAACTGGATTGATTTTATTGAAATTTTGTGCTCTTATTCTGCAGTGCTGGGAAACACCGATTTTTCATATCCGAAATAACCCAGCAATACAACGCTTACCAGTTCAGCTAAATCACAAAATTTCAATGCAGCAAACAGGTCCCAAGAAAAATTACGAATTCCGAAATCAAACCATCACTCGGTCATAACTGGCGGAGGTACTCAAATTCTATAGATGGGCCTTCGAACCGTAGACGAGGGCCGCATAAAAATAAGGGGTCATCCATTAGGTATGTCTCACGTAAAAGTGGGAGAGGGTCGATGAAGTGTGTGGTTTGACGAGGAGTGTGGTCTTGTGACATCATATTTCAAATGAGTTTTAATTTTTGGATGTAAAATTGCAAATTCGTAACGTCACACGAGAAAGGGGCCTCACAAATGCAGCCTGTGACAAGGAAACTTGTCAAATCATGAAATTCGTGTGACGTACTTCATGGCCAGTCCTTAAGGCGCTCATAGGCTCACGTATCAGCTTTACGGGATCTTTAATTCCGATATGTACAAGTATTTCCGCAACCTGGTATAATGTTTGCTAGGAGTAATGGCGATTTGAGTTGTGAGCGCCATGGGACCTATTCTCGTAGGGTGAAATGGTTTTAATTAATTAGGGAGAATTAGACGAGGAACAAAGCTGTAGCATAATTATCATTCTTATTTTTGCGAGATTAATATTACTAGATAAAAGCCGAGCTTTGTGAGGGTCGAGCGTCGTCACAACTTGACTGACTGATGATTACACATCTACATAGTATAAATAAAAATTACTATGCTAAAACACAAATCAATAGGCGTGATAGTTTTTCCGTAAAGTGTACCACAAAATGTACAGGATGTGGGATATTATACTAGGGCTCGCTTCGCTCGCATTGATGTTGATGATGATTAGTCTAAAGCGATACTAATTGAAGGAATGTGAACAATTGTAATAATAAAAATAATAATAATATCTATGGACGCTTTTACACCACGTCAGTCTGGCCCTGTGGTAAGTACCTGAAGGACTTGTGTTACAGGTGCCAGACAACGGAAATATATTTAATACTTTTATACTATACATGTTATATTTAAGATTTTTTATTATAAGATACACATATTTAATACACATCCATGACCCAGGAACTTCGAAAAACTTTTTGTTCCGTCGGCGGGATTCGAACCCGCGACCCCCGGCTTGAGCTACCAATGCGCTCAACACTGTGCCACAGAGGTCGTCAAATTCAAGTCGTCAATTGGGTTGTTAACCCTACTGAGAGGCACGAGAAGTAGTATAATTTTCGATTTCAAACGAAGACACGAGTGGAAGAACCGGGTAAGTGACAGTTTGAAAATTGTCGTTTTCTTTTGCATAAATGGAGGCTTTAAGCTGCGCGTCCACTGGATCGGAATCGGAACGTACGGAGCGGACGGAGCGTCGTCATTTACGAAATGCCGATGGGGTGCGTCCTCTGCATTCGGATTCAGCATCGGCAAAAGCATCGGTTTTTGTATAGCAACTGTCATCGCCTATTAACGTCAGAACTACACGTTCGGAATTCGAATGAATGCAGATGACGTCATCAGCACAAATACCGGTATCAGGCGCAGAAATGCCGGTCCAGTGGACGCAGTACCATAGAAATCAATACAAAGCAACAAATCTGTACGCTGCGTACGCTCCGATTCCGATCCAGTGGACGCGCAGCTTTGGGGCCAGAAAAATAATTGAAAAAAAATGTGGATTCTATGTATAGAAAAAATCTAGTTAAATTAGCAATATGATAAAATGGGTAAGTTACAAGGTTTGTTCAAATTATAAGGAAATAAATTACTCTTATGTTTGTAACCTGGTTCATCCACTCTTTTCTTCAAACGCTAGGGGCTATCAGAATCGAAATTCGAGGTTCTAGAATTGGGTCCCTGGTGTTGTGTTTTCCCTTGAAAAGTTTCCTGGCTGCCTGCCAAAAGGTGGGATAAGTTACGACGTGTCACTTCTGCGAGAGAGGTAAGCACTAAGCATCGTTTATTAGGTACGACGAGACATGAGGAAATACCTAGGTCCTAGGTACTATAAATCTTGGTTCTCTATGTACAGCTTGCTTAAATAAACAAGCTACTCAACGGTTGCTAGTAGATTATATTTTTTTATATTCCACTTAAAGTGACGCCACGTTAAAGTAAAAATCGTGTTGGGTTTGTTTTAGATTGCTTGTTTTCTATGAAAGCCTCTCATAGAAAACAAGAAATGGAACAGCAAGAAATGGAAAGGGCATAAGCGACAAAATGGCTTTTTTCGCGTTATTATAAACCATAAATATTATATTTCATATAATATAAGCTATGGGCAAATTAAAGCTTGAACCAATCTATGTACAAATTTTGGAAGCTTAAATCACTCTCCTCTGTTGGCAAAATTAGAATCCCTTTTTTACAGAGGTCTTTTTGATTGATTATTCTGTGTTATAAAAGTTGACCAATCGTGTTATGCTATGGGTAATTCAAAGACAACTTTCAATCAATAATAATTATAACGTATTTTCATACATTGTTGATTTTTATAATATTATTAAGGCGACGCCTTAATAATTTGGCTGTAGCGATATCGATGTTTCTCAGCTATGACTAATTAAGCTAAGAAATCAAAGTTCACTGTCAATATTCATCATGACTTTAGTTGATTTTTATAATATTATTAAGGCGTCGCCTTAATAATATTATAAAAATCAACAATGTATGAAAATACGTTATAATTATTATTGATTACAGTGTTTTGTGATTTGTCCTCGTCTCGCAAGTGACTTTTCTTAACATAATATCAGACAAGGTACAAACATTGTATAAGTATAAATTATGCATAAAAAGCGTGAAAACTTTTTAAATAAAGTAAGATATATAGTGTGTATTATTATCATTTTAATGCTAATTTCATTCATATTAAAAAAATAATGAAATCTTTAGATTCAACAAACAATAAATAGCAATTTTCAACTTTTGTAAAATATGTACACGTCAAAAAGGTATATTTTTCAAGAACAAAAAGCTAGTTAAAAGCTAGTTTAATAGCTAGCACTTATGGCGGGCAGCTTGCTGTTAACCTTGGTGTAACTCCGCCGCGAAGCGTCAATTTCCACATTTTTATGATACAAAATGCTAGTTTAAAACGCTCCATTTTCGCGGCCTTCATTTCATTTTTAACCTGCATTTTTTAAATCACTTTTTACCATATCATTTTGCATAATATTATGATTTCTTACAGTTATAATACAACCTAACTCGGGTACGTTTAATTATTACGAAAATTGAAGAAACTTTTACTAGTAAATGGTCATTAAATTAAGTTATCATTAAATCTCTTCGAGTTTGGAATATAGTAACTTTAATAAAATGAATCGTGAATTTCTGTTATTTTATAGAATGTTGGTTTAGGTCTTTAGAAATATAAGAATTCTATCTGCAAATTTTTAAGCATCATCTTGAAAAGATGCTGGTGAATAATGCCCGGACTTTATTCATAATAATTCAAATTCTTTGTAATCTCAGAAATTGCTCTATGAAAATCTTAAGTAGAATTGGGGATATTTCAATTTTAGGTATTATCATGTAGATGGACTGTCGAGACGGCATTTCATTGGGTGTGCATTTGTCAGGCATTTAATGGAATTTATAAATACTTAAAGCTGTAGGTGACTGTCTGTTCACAGCGAGACGCAGAGCGATATTTAATCCGTACTAATATTTAAACTGCGACAGTGCGGCTGTCTGTCTTCTACGCCTTCACGCCGCAAGCATGCCGATTGCCGCTAAACAGATTTTGATAAAATACCAATGGAGAAGCCTATGGAGAACCATTTTAGGTAAAGGACTCTGATAATTTTATTCCGGAAAATTGACGGATCCCATGTGGTAAAAATTGGCAACATATTATCGTCCACAAATGAATCAATATACCTAATATTTTTATCATTTATTCTTAAAAATACCTTAATATCTATATTATATTTAACCTCTCAACTACCGTAAGGCCCACTTGGGCCGCGCCGTGTGTCACGTGGTGTCACGCGCCATTATCCAATAATACTGTTCATTAATACTACACATTGTCAGGTGTGTTCGCGGCTGGATGGATGTCGGTATAGCCAGGGGCCATGGTACAAGCGGCCTCGGCTGCTGTGTTGGTGAACTGGAATTGTGTTGTCGCTTCCAACTTCTGTACCTCACTCCTCACCAGAATAGACAGGTAGAGGTGGATAACTGAAATAAGTATAGAATGTATTTTTAAACAATTAAAATGAAGTTAAAGGCTGCGTTTCGAAGAATGTGTTTTTGAGAACCAATTAAATCGATTCATTGACGTGAGCTTGCCGTGACCTAGGTCAGCTAGGCTGCGTTTTAACCAGAGATGTGTTGTGAGGGATGTGGTTATAAGATCCTATAGAATCGCTGCGCTGAGCGAGAGAGCGCACGCCAAAGATGCGATTCTATTGGTTCTCAAAAACACATTCCTCTCAAAACATCTCTGGTGGAAATGCAGCCTTAGGCCTTGATCAGGTAATATTCAAGACAAATTGAAAGTCTCATATCAATGTAATTTACATAAGGGTTTTTCTGTGTGGTCTTACTCGTTAATGGTTAGTTTTACTGCTATTCGCTACCATAAAACCAGACGATGCATTTTTCTTTTAAATTTTCACCAAGTATAAGGGCGGGAATAGACGTCCGATTTTGCTTCCGATTGTCTGATCAGACAACCGGATCGGATTCACTCAATACACGTCCGATTTTTGCGTCCGACTTTTTCTGAACTCAGTCGCTCTCGAGCTATCTGTGAGCTTGCACGGAGCAGAAAGACAAAATTCACCCTACATGATTCCGTTTATTTTTAGGGTTCCGTAGTCAACAAGGAACCCTTATAGTTTCGGCCTGTCCATCCGTCTGTCCGTCTGTCTGTCTGTCCGCGGTTTTGCTCAGAGACTATAAGACAACAAGTTATTGAGTAATAGTGGATCAACTTAAAAAAAATGTATTCGGCGAAGTATAAAGGAACTTTTCGTTCAAATTCCTTAGAAAGTAACTGAGATGATGTTGTTAGTGGTGTAAAACATGATATAATTAATGTACATTCATTGACCATACAAAAATTTTCAAATACTAGTAGGTACTACGGAACCCTACATTGCGCGTGGCCCGAATTTTACAAGTAAAAGGCAGTCCGAACAACAACCATGCGAGACGTTCGTTCAGTATCATGCTAGAGAATAATCGGATCAGTAGTTTTTGTGTTAAAGAGAAAAGTTTGATACAAAATCTGACCCCCTCTTTCCCCTCTTTCGCCCCCTTAGAGGGGCGGGGGGGGGGGGATTTTTATACACCAGATGTTAAGTTGGAAGAAGACAAATATATCTGCGAAAACCGCATTCAAATCGGATCAGTAGTTTTCGTGTGATAGTGGAACAAACATACAGACAGATAGACAGACAGACAGACAGACAGACAAAAAACTAACCACATTTTTGGCTTCTATAGCGATCTAGTGACACCCCCCGCTTATTATTTTTTTAATATCTTTAATGTACAGAATTCACATTTCTACAGTTTTATTATATGTATAGATTAATAATATGTTTATAGCTAGGCATAGTAATATATATTTTCTATCTGGGGGCACGGGAGTGCCCCCGCCAAGATGAGCCAAGCGAAGCGCGCACGGGCACTACCTACCTTTTCTCGAAACGTTTCGCCGTATTTTTGCACCCTCGTAACTTTGGTTTGGGTAACGCCAGATAGTTAAAATTTTCAAGATATTATGACATGAGTATAATAATTAAATGCGCAAAGTTTGAATATTGTTACTATTATACTTTAGATTTTATAGGGGTCCAAAAACCCCACAATAATGGACTGACTCACCGATCATCAAAATTGTTAGGGTACTTCCTGAAGTCATAGAAAGCTGAAATTTGGTATGTGACATACTGTTAGTACAGAAACAACAAAAAAATTATCAAACCCAACCTAACCTATCCCATCCCCTTGATATAGAGAGGGGATGTTAGTATGAGATACCCCCGTTTCTTGTGCTAGATACAAAATTAAAAATAGAGTATAAAATAATTCTTGTGCCAAAAAAAATACGTATTAGACATGAGAGACCATAGACTCACAGAAAACCGGCGTGAAACAGCGCTCTCACAGAAAACCGGCGTGAAACCGCGCTTGCCCTGTGTTTCGCTTAGTGAGTGAGTTAAGCGGAGGCCCAACTGCACCCTAAACCTTATTCCCTATCCCTGTTCTCTTCTGCTGATTCCCTTAGCCTATTCCTTCATAAAAAGACCGAAAACGCACTTGCAACACTTCTGATGTTAGTGTCTAATGTCTATAGACGACGGTAGAACTTACTTTCCATCAGGTGACCTGTTTGCTCATTTGTCTCCTAATTTTATATAACAGATCCCCTCTTAAAGGCTGGCAAAGCACTTGCAACTTTTCTAATATTGCGAGTGCACATCCTCGTTAATTGCCCCTTAATTTCATAAAAACGTAATAATTTATGTGGTAATTTTTCCATCATTCAAAGAATCATTCCGTACCTCCTTTTAAATAATATTACATCTATACTAATATTATAAATGCGAATTGTAAGGGGGTGAAAATGCGTAAATTTGTTCAAATAAAGTTAGTTCCAAAAATTCATAATAGATAGCGCCGCGCCGCCGCCGCGCGTCTTCTACATCGCACTATCGCTTACCCAAACGTGTTTCTATAAGAGGTGGTAAGGATGAACATACTGTTTTCGATTAATTTGATGTTTCACAATATTAGAAAAGTTGCAAAGCACTTGCAACTTTTCTAATATTGCGAGTGCACATCCTCGTAAATTGCTCCTTAATTTCATAAAAACGTAATAATTTATGTGGTAATTTTTCCATCATTCAAAGAATCATTCCGTACCTCCTTTTAAATAATATTACATCTATACCTACTAATATTATAAATGCGAATTGTAAGGGGGTGAAAATGCGTAAAGTTCAAATAAAGTTAGTTCCAAAAATTCATAATAGATGGCGCCGCGCCGCCGCCGCGCGTCTTCTACATCGCACTATCGCTTACCCAAACGTGTTTCTATAAGAGGTGGTAAGGATGAACATACTGTTTTCGATTAATTTGATGTTTCACAATATTAGAAAAGTTGCAAAGCACTTGCAACTTTTCTAATATTGCGAGTGCACATCCTCGTTAATTGCTCCTTAATTTCATAAAAACGTAATAATTTATGTGGTAATTTTTCCATCATTCAAAGAATCATTCCGTACCTCCTTTTAAATAATATTACATCTATACCTACTAATATTATAAATGCGAATTGTAAGGGGGTGAAAATGCGTAAAGTTCAAATAAAGTTAGTTCCAAAAATTCATAATAGATGGCGCCGCGCCGCCGCCGCGTGTCTTCTACATCGCACTATCGCTTACCCAAACGTGTTTCTATAAGAGGTGGTAAGGATGAACATAATGTTTTCGATTAATTTGATGTTTCACATAATATTTGAATTATATTGTATTAAGAAGAGTTGAAGTTCGACTTCGACCCCACTCCCCAGCTGTTAATAACCCCCTATGCAAAAATCTTCTATACATTTATAATAAAATTGTAGTAATGAAAATTCTGTACAATAAAGATAATATTAAAAAAAAAAATAAGCGGGGGGTGTCACTACAATATCGCTATAGAAGCCAAAAATGTGGTTAGTTTTTTTGTCTGTCTGTCTGTCTGTATGTTTGTTCCACTATCACACGAAAACTACTGATCCGATTTGAATGCGGTTTTCACAGATGTATTTGTCTTCTTCCAACTTAACATCTGGTGATAAAAAAATTCTCCCCACCCCTCAAAGGGGACGAAAAAGGGAGTCAGATTTTGTATCAAACTTTTTTCTTTAACACGAAAACTACTGATCCGATTTGCATACAGTTTTCGCAGATATATTAATTATTTGTCTTCTTCCAACTCAACATCTAGTGTATAAAAATCCCACCCTCCCACCCTTCTAAGGGGACCAAAGAGGGGGTCAGATTTTGTATCAAACTTTTTTCTTGGACTTACTTCATAATATTATTAACTGTGTTTTCTAACTTAACATCTGTTGATAAAAAATTTCCCCCACACCTCTTAGGGGACAAAAGAGGGGGTAATATTTTATATCAACTGATGAAGTAGAAATACTTTAAATGGGAAAACAACGTTTGCCGGGACAGCTAGTTTAAAATATGTAAGAAATGTTTTCTGTCTGTCTGTAATTAACATTGAAGTTTGAAGTAAGCGTCCCCCGGAAGCACCTGTAGTCTGTCGTATGTCTGTCGTGCACTTCGATCACTTATATACGTATATAAGTGATCGAAGGTCGTGCAAATGCAATTTGCAGTAATGTAGCAACGAGAACTACTTACCATATAATATTATTATATTATTATAGAAGTTGCTTTATGACGGGTACTACCGCGCGCTATTTAAAGCTGAAGTCCACGCGGACGGAGTCGCGGGCTCGCGGGCAACAGCTTGTATATTATAATCATAGACTTATATAGACATAAATCGATGATTATAATTGTATGTTCCTTAAGTATATTATTAATAACTTTACTTTGCAGACTCTAGACCTTAAATCATTTTAAAAATATGTAAGTTCAAAGTATAGTCGCAGTCTCAGCATTTCTTTGCAAATATTTAATTGTAGGATGTAAACAACATCGGTTAGTTCAAAGAAAAAACCTGTGCCTAAAAGTTAAACGGCTAAAACATAATCACGTCAAACAATAGTGCGATGTAGATACCTAACAGTGAAATCTCTTATTGACTAGAGTACATTTACAAGTATTATGCGATGTAGACGACCAGCAGCGACATCTATTATTTATTAATTATTATCAAATATCAATAGGAAAAAATAAAACCACGTTTGTTGTATGAGAGCCCCGCAAAATATTAAATTTATTTTGTTGAAATACATGATCGATGAAAATTTCAACTCTCCAGCTACTACCGTTCTTGAGATACTTCCAAGAGACAGATAGACAGACAGACAGACAGGCAGCTGACAGACACTGAAGTCTAGGAATAGGGTTCCATTTTTACCCTCTGGGTACTGAAACCTAAAAGAAATACACCAAAAAAAAGAAAGAAAAAATTAACTAAAAAAAAACAACGTAAACCAACTTACAAAAAGAAATGAAATCCCACAAAAAACATTTTCATGTGAAAATGTTGCCAAGATGAGAACATAATATTATTATAGTTCGTGGTGTCAAAAAGTAGTGAAATCTCATGTAGAGCCAAGTTTCTAACCTTACATACTTAGCCCTAAATCTAAAAACCTTAATTTTACACCAAAGCGCGGCAAAATATTTGATAATAATATAATGTGTCAGCCGAACGAGAAGAATCTAAAAACTCTACACATTAGTCAAAATCGGTGGCTTGGCCATTTTGTTATTCGGCAGGGCTTTGAACTTAATATACCCTAACTAAAGAAAAATGGCCAGGCTATCGATTTTGACTAATGTGTAGAGTTTTTAGATTCTTCTCGTTCGGCTGACACATTATATTATTATCAAATATTTTGCCGCGCTTTGGTGTAAAATTAAGGTTTTTAGATTTAGGGCTAAGTATGTAAGGTTAGAAACTTGGCTCTACATGAGATTTCACTACTTTTTGACACCACGAACTATAATAATATTATGTTCTCATCTTGGCAACATTTTCACATGAAAATGTTTTTTGTGGGATACAATTTTCGCGTGACCACACACTCAGCTATAATATATTATATTTCTGGTCTCAGTGTGTTTAGTACGGTATATTAATATAATATATTATAGCTAAGTCTGTGACGGCCTTAAACTGGCAAATCGGAAGAAATAATCGGACGTCTATTGTGTCTCCGTACAAATGTATGCAGACTGCACCTTCAGACAATCGGAACGGCAGTAAAATCGGAAACGCTTTGACGCTGTTTCCGATTCTGACGTCCGATCCGATTACCGGATCCAGTTACATGTCATGAAAAAATCGGACATGTATTGTCGCCCTAAGGGCGACAATACATGTCCGATTTTTTCATCCGATTGTCTGATCCGGTTGTCTGATCAGACTATCTGAAGGCACTCTTGCCATACATTTATTTGAATACATAATACACGTCCGATTCGGTAATCGGATCGGACGTCAGAATCGGAAACAGCGTCAAAGCGTTTCCGATTTTACTGCCGTTCCGATTGTCTGAAGGTGCAGTCTGCATACTTTTGTACGGAGACACAATAGACGTCCGATTATTTCTTCCGATTTGCCAGTTTAAGGCCGTCACAGACTTAGCTATAATATATACTAGTTGACCCGGCAAACGTTGTTTTGCCATTTAAAGTATTTCTACTTCATCAGTAATTGATACAAAATCTTACCCTTTTGTCCCCTAAGAGGGGTGGGGGGAAAACTGATGTTAAGTTGGAAAAACAGTTAATAATATGACGTAAGTCCATTAAAGAAAAAAATGAATACAAAATCTGACCCCCTTTTGGGTCCCCTTAGAGGGTTGGGGGGGAAAGCTTATACACCAGATGTTAAGTTGGAAGAAGGCAAATATATCTGCGAAAACCGTATGCAAATCGGATCAGTATTTTTCATGTGATAGTGGAACAAACATACAGACAGACAGACAGACAGACAGACAAAAAACTGACCACAGTTTTGGCTTCTATAGCGATGTAGTAACACCCACTGCTTATTATTTTTTGAATATCTTTAATGTACAGAATTCACATTTCTACAGTTTTATTATATATTGTACGAGGGCTGCTATTTATGTATCCGGAATTAAAAAAAGAAACAAACATATATCATTTAATATGGTTTTATTGCTTTTCAAAATATTCGCCGCGATGATCGACACACTTTTGCATACGCTGGAACCAATTTTCATAGCACTTTTTCCATTCCGATTGAGGTATCTCCAAAACGTGCATTTTGAACGCATCAACAGCCTCTTCGCGGCTCGAAAAACGTTGACCACGGAATTTGTTCTTCGCGTATGGAAATAAAAAGAAATCGTTAGGTGCCAAATCAGGGCTGTACGGCGGATGACCAGTCAATTCGATCTTTTGACCCTCCAAAAACTGAGTTGTTTCAGCTGAGGTGTGACAGCTAGCATTGTCGTGATGTAATATGATTCTGCGTTGTCGGTTGTCCTTTCTTATTTCTTCAAAGACTTCTGGTAAACAAATGGTCGTATACCATTCAGAATTAACCGTTTTACGATTCTCTAATGGCACTGTAGCCACATGTCCATTAATTCCAAAAAAACAGGCGACCATTTGCTTCAAAGTACTTTTTGCACGAGTAACTTTTGTTGGTTTCGGCTCATCTTGGAACACCCACACCGTTGACTGTTGTTTAGTTTCGGGGTCATATGCATAGATCCAAGATTCATCACCTGTGTAGATATTATAAACGGCTTTTGACGTACCACGGTTGTATTTTTTTATCATTTTTTTGCACCAATCGACACGAGCCCGTTTTTGATCGATTGTCAAGTTGTGCGGAATCCAACGCGAACATATTTTTTTTACAGCCAAATGTTCGTGTAATATCTTATATATGCTCGTCATACTTATGCCTAAGGACGCCTCTATCTCGCGATATGTAACATGACGATCACGCATTATTAGTTCCCGCACAGCATCTATATTTTGTGGGACAACAGCTGTTTTTGGGCGACCTTCTTTATTTTCATCCGTGAGCATAGACCGCCCACGATTAAACTCACTGTACCAGTGATAAACAGTGGTTTATGATGGTGCTTCATCTCCAAAAGTTGCGGTGAGTTGAATAAAGCACTGTTGTTGATTTAGCCCACGCCGAAAATCGTAGTAAATCATTGCACGAAAATGTTCACGCGTTAAATCCATGGCAAATGAAGACACGCAATTTTCAAAATGACGCCACAATGGAAAAATAATTGACAGTCACATGAAACAAAATGTATTCTTCAACCAAAGAGTTATATTTTCAAATGTTGTAATTACTTTTTAAATATTGTTCTTGTAAGTGGCCAGTTCCGGATACATAAATAGCAGCCTATGTATAGATAGATTAATATACCGTACTAAACACACTGAGACCAGAAATATATATTATAGCTGAGTGTGTGGTCACGCGAAAATTGTATGGAAAATATATATTACTAGGCATAGTAAACATATTATTAATATATATTATAGCTAAGTCTGTGACGGCCTTTATTCTCTAGCATGATACTGAACGAACGTCTCGCATGGTTGTTGTTCGGACTGCCTTTTACTTGTAAAATCATTGTAAACATCAAAAACCGGCCAAGTGCGTGTCGGGCCACGCGCAATATAGGGTTCCGTAGTACCGCTAGTATTTGAAAATTTTTGTATGGTCAATGAATGTACATTTATATCATGTTTTACACCACTAACAACATCATCTCAGTTACTTTCTAAGGAATTTGAACGAAAAGTTCCTTTATAAGTTTATACTTCGCCGAATACATTTTTTTTAAATTGATCGACTATTACTCAATAACTTGTTGTCTTATAGTCTCTGAGCAAAACCGCGGACAGACAGACAGACGGACAGACGGATGGACAGACCGAAACTATAAGGGTTCCTTGTTGACTACGGAACCCTAAAAATAAACGGAATCATGTAGGGTGAACAATATGCCTAATACAGCCAACCCCCAAATATGTTTCAGCTTTAAATATCCGTTTTTGCCACAATCGCTGTTTTAAAATTGTTGTTCTCAATACAGTTTTAGGTAGGTTGATTAATCTTTATTATGTAACTAGGTAGATGACGCCCGCCACTCCGTTGCGCCAAAATTTACTCAAAGTATAATATCTATGCCAAATTTCAGCTACATCGGTTCACCGGTTTGAGCGTGAAGAGGTAACAGACAGACAGACACACTTTCGCATTTATAATATAAGTATAGATGGTCTTGATAGATTGAGTTTTTTCTTCCTTTGAGCAAATATGCAATTAGTAATATTTGTTCGTCGTCCATCTTGTCTTTCTACTCCGTGCAAGCTCACAGATAGCTCGAGAGCGACTGAGTTCAGAAAAAATCGGACGCAAAAATCGGACGTGTATTGAGTGAATCCGATCCGGTTGTCTGATCAGACAAACGGAAGCAAAATCGGACGTCTATTCCCGCCCTAAGAAACTACCGTAGTTTTGTGCTTATATACTTGGTCACTAGCAGTATTAAATTCTGCTCTACTTTAAAGAAGCAAAAACAAAGTTGATGTCCATAAAGTTAAAAGTGACAAAAGATTAGGTTTGTTGATGTTTAGGCAGTGGAGAAAGAGAGAATAGAGGTAGAAGATATGGATTTACTCACTGATAGACAAGACACAGAACATGAGAAATGTGAAGAAGCTGTACAGTGTGACGATCCACAGGAACGGCGAGTGGACGCTGATCACGATGTCCATGATGATGATGGCCAGCACGAAAGCGATGTTGAGGCCGAGGAGGAAGAGGCTGTAGCGGTAGAACAGGCGGAGCAGCACGGGATCTTTCTGGAAGATAGAATGACAAACTTTATTGGGACCAATGTTGTAAGAGCAATAATGTAAGTGTTGAAATTTGCATGGTTGCCCCAAAAGAAGAGCTTCCGATCGAACAGGGTGCTATGCTCGATCAGGTCAAAGCCCACATTGTATCAAGCATAATTTCAGAATGGGTATTATGTCACGCCAATATAGGAGCTTCGATGGCATCATTCAACTTATTGTGCGCTGTTTGGTCCGCTACAATGGTCACAATACGCAAGACGTCTTCTTTTTCATGTCATTATCATATTTTCAGAATTTTTGTTATACCGTATATTTTATATTATGGAGTTATTCAGTTTAGTTCTTGTAGAAACCAAAGAATTAGTTTATATACTTGAAAATATACTTTTTTTCATGTGATTTCAAGTGCGCAATTCTCATAAAAATTTAACGACTGATTATTATAATCAGTATATTTTCAGGTATATTTTCAAGTATATAAAATTTAACGACTGATTATAATAACTCCCAAACCGATTTCGGTGACGGTGGCCGGTTTCATTAAATGCAGGCTAGTTATGCAGGAGTAATTTTACAGTGCCCAAGTGTGTGCGTAGTACACAAGAGCACTCTCTATTCCTTTTACTCCCGTAACCCAGTGGGACGGAAAACCGACACGACTGGCGAGAGATCAGGCGCAGGACCGACTTTTTGCATGCCCATCCGACGCATGGATCATCTTACTTGTCAGACAATCAGGTGATCAGCCTGCATTGTCTAAACCAAACTTGGAAATAACATGTTTCCAACGCGGGAATCGAACCCACGACCTTCGAGTCAAGACCGACGCTCTAGACCACTGGACCACGGAGGCATTATGGAGCACTGGTCTATCCCACACTCCCACCACCGTAACTCTCGTTAGCTAGTATCTATCACGAACTTGAGAACCAACCACGACCTTCCAGTCCAGAGTCATGCTCTCAACCACTAGATCATGACGGAGGCGTTAAACTACCGATTACTGACGTACTAACATACTTTATGACACCCCCGCAGCAGGACCCCATTGAACCTCACATCTACGACCACCACCGTGGTCGCGACCGACAGGAATATGATTTGGAATACTGGCATCTTGCGGCCGTCGGGCGACCAGTGGATCACGGTCGCGACGTACATGAGGCATAGCGCGTCTAGCACCTGAAAGAAAAATTAGAATAGGCATGACGACTTTTTTTCTTGTTGATAAATAAAGGATTAGTAAAAAATAGAAACATCGGTGAAAAGTTACTCTGATAGCTAAAAAACTCTCTAAGATATATTATATCACAATCCAAGAAGACACACAGACAAAAGTCACATAAATGATAAAATAGACCTTCCCAAAACGCTCCTTACAAAATGTCAGCAAACTATGACGTCACGCCTAGCTAGTTTGTACGCATCGCGGGAAGATTTTGTTCGATAGTTATGTTAAATATTGCGTCTAGGAAAGTGGTTTCAAGAAAAATTGATATAAATGGCGTAATTAAAAACTTATAGAATTTTTAAAATTAAACTTATTTAATTTCATTGGCTATAGCAAAGAATACAACAAATACAGGGTGCAATTAAACCTTCCGGCCAAATTTCAATATATTGATCCTTGTAAAATATAAAAATACACGTATTTTTTTTATAATCACTCAGTACTAAAATATTGAGAAATAACTTCCGAAAGTTTTCCTAAAAACACCACAATAATTAATGGACACTCCGTGTCTATCGCTGGCGATCTCAGAATTAAAAATCCTTTGAATTGTGATTTAGATTTTGTAAAATACCTTGAAACTTCTATTTATCGATTTCAAATAGATTTCAACCAAAGCTTCAACTCTCATTGTTCCCACAATTAACACACGTATTTATTAAAATACACTGACCCTGTGAGATAATGAATTGACGTGGATACTGGATAGAGAATACATAATATTATTAATTATTATGATAGCTCTACATTATGTTTAAATTGATTTCAATGTTATTGTAAACACAAAAATATGTTAAAGAAAAGGTAGACCAAAATAAAAATGATGACATGATTGTACTTTAAAATTTATTATGCGGGCTTAAACGTGACATTATTATTCGGTAGTATTAAAGTCTTCTATTGTTTAAGTTTCAATCAAAATATTATATTAAATATATAATCAGGGCGAGCGAAGCGAGCCTTAGTATATCCCACTACCTGTACATTTTGTGGTACACTTTACGGAAAATCTATCACGCCTATTGATTTGTGCTTTAACATAGTAATTTTTAATTATATGTAGAATGTAGAGATCAGTGTCATCATCAGTCAGTCAAGGTGTGAGTTTTAGCTAGTTAAAATACTTACTAGTTTGATCCAGGCTGTTCCGATCAGTCCAAATCTTAGCGGCAGGCACAAGCAACAACGCCTGAACTCGGGACACTCACAGCGCATCTTCTCTGGTGATAGTGGTCTTATAGGTACTAACTACTAAGGTATATTTTTAAGTAACAATATAATGTAAGTGACACTGACTTATATCTTTTTTAACTATACTATTAAAAACTTGAAAGTTGTTACCGTCTATCTTAGAAACTGTAACAAAAATTACAAATGACAAAAAACAAATCGAAAACTTTGGCAAAATAGTTGAAAATTTAGCAAAAACACTGTCGTGTTGTTGTCAAATGATATACTGATTTATAATTAAAGTGTCTGTTATTTATATTTGCGAAGGAAGCAACTGATAACAGCTTGAAACTGATCGCAGGGTCAGTCTATCTAACCGTGTTTCCTCTCCGATTAACTTTTCCAATGACGCGAACGGGACAGAGGCGTATTTTTTGTTGGAATTTGGGAAAATACATACGTATTACATTTGCGCACATTTAGTATTTTCTTTTACATTAAAATAAGGCTACCTTCACACTAGCGTTTGTCCAGTGTTATAGGCGTTCGATGAACGTAAGGCGTTCAATTTCTTCAGGAACAATCAGTGGCGTAATTGTTACAGTAGTGAGTAGAGAAGCGGCGTTTGCGCTGCGCAGGGTTAATTCGACCACAACGCGACGCGTTTCTAAATTTGTATGGATCTGACAGATTTGCAAGATGTCTCACCCAATTAAGATCTGTAAATCAGAACAAATATTTTAGAAATGTATCTACGCGTCGTGTTGTTGTCTGAATTGACCCTTAATCAAAAATGTCATTACTCATTGCAGATTTATATTACGATTTTTCTGTGTGTTTCTTTCGTTCAGAATACATTTGTTTTAGCTATATGTTCATATCTTTGCTTAAGAAACCTTAGCTTTAACACGTTCACTGCGTTAGGAGGCCTAAAGACCTCCTATGTGTACGTTCGCACGGTGCGGAAAAAATACTGTGATCTCCCTCTGGTGCGAAGGCAAAGAAGAAGACAGAGATAAATAATATATGATTGTGTTTTTATTTTGATCTGGAACTCGAAAACACCAAAAAATACATGAGCCCCTTACCTCACTACAATAGAAAAATCGGAAAAATCATCGTTCAGTGCGGATAAGGGGCCCATAGACCTCTTAAATGCTGTGATAGGCTTTTCGATTCCCTCCCGCACCTGTTCCTGTCTATGATTTTTTACTTATGATTTGGTGATGCACGTACGTTGCGCATGAATAAATGTTGCAGTCTAATATATAGGTGGAGTGTGATAATTACGATTGCATAAAAAATGTCTCGCGGAAATAAAAGATGTCAGAAAGAAGATGCTCAATTTAGCTATAGACAGCCGGGAAGCGAATAAAAAAGTTAAAAAAAAAATATTTTTGTGTTGACTGCAAACAACCAATGTGTTTGAAGTGTTTTTATGACAGACATGTTCAATTTGTTTATTAAAAGTGTTTTAAAAATATTAACAGTTTTTTCCTATGTCAAATAACTAGCTTAACACAATTTCAACATCTAATTCAGTGCGATAGAAGGTCGATGTGCCTCCTTAACATTTTCTTTATTTTAAAGCTTTTCCGACGTCAGATCTTCGAGGTTCGCCCGCAGAATAAGACAGAATGATTTTTTAGCTCCAGGACGATATATATATTTTTTTTATTATTTGATTTTGCATTTCAAGTATTTAAGTCGGTAAGAGTTCAATAGGCCTTAATGTTACAGTAAAATGATATATTTAAGGCATAATATGGGCTTCCTATAGCACTGCGGGAAAGTTTGTAAAATTGTTCCCCGAAGCTGTGAGCGTGTTAAGCTTACTCCATACATACCTCTGTTGCATACAAAGCTTGGGGAAGACAATTAAAGATGTTGTACTCGAAAATATCATATATTCACACACAAGGGGATCTCAACTTACGTATACAGTGTGTTACGAAATAAAACGATAATATTTTAAGGTGTCTCTTACGTACCTCTACAGTTTTCTGTAAAAGTAACAGCGCTATGTGTTACTTTCATTCTAATTACTTTGTAAGCAAGTAACTGTTTAATCTCTATATAACTCTTTGTAAACTCTACAAAAGGATGCATATTATTATTATACACCCTAAAGTTTTAACGGTTTGTTACTGTTATAAGTTTTTATTGTAACTCTATTATACGTCAGAATTCCGTGCGTTCATCGGGGCAGTCTCCTCCACCTTGTCTTTCAGAAGATGCATCAGTATAGCGCGGTTCTGGAGCCGGTAGATTTTCACCATCTGGATCTCGTAGTACACCAGGATGGGCAGCACAATATGCACAATTACTGAAAAAAATAGTTAAAAAAACTTTAAAAACACCTTTTTTTCTTTTAAAAAATTGTTGTATCGCCATTTGCTCCTAATGCGAATGGAAAGTTTCGAATTAATTAGACTACTGGAGGTAGCTAAAAATCGTGCTCAAAGTTTCCGTTACATACAGACAGCCGGTTTATAAAAGTGTGTTAATAAATGAATGAAATATTACCCATTTCCGTTATAAATATCGTGAGCGCGTTGTTCTGTAGGCTGTTAACACTGGAGACGATGTATGGCGCGATGAATACAAACAAGAGGTAGACCTCCACTAACACGCTGTCCTTCGGTTCTGACGAGAACGGGTTGCCTGCAGATGTCACGTTGGCCTTGGAAAAGTCACGGAAGGCGCGCCAAATGCCGGCGATAGTCAGCGCAGCGACCACAGCGTTGTAGGTGGAGTACAGGACCAGAAGGCCTTTGTTTTTCTGGAAATGATTGAGGAAAGTTTCAGCACAGTATAGATTATAGATCTTAGGGCGTAAACCGTGTTGACGCCCTTAGAGCCCTTACAGATGAACGGTACTTATTGACGGCAGAGCAGGCTGTCAAAAACAATCCAGCGACTGCCGTCGATGCGTGCCGTTTTTTCTATTATGCGCAATACACACTGAGCCCGCCGGGCCGCCGACATATGTCGGCAACTTTTTGTCGGCGGCCTTGTCGGCGGCTTCACATAATACAAGTCGGAAACTTTTGTCGGCGGCATGTCGGCGGCTTGAGATGAGAAATTTATTTGGCAGTCAGTGATTACTGATTGCCGCGTGTCTATCACTGGCCAATCACTTGTGTCAATTGTGTCGCCGGGCAACTGAGCGCAGCCGTAACCAAGCCGCCAACATGTCGGCGGGCACCACGCGCGGGTGCATGTTGCCGACATAACTCTTTTCATACAGGTCGCCGGGTTGTGTCGCCGGGCTATGTCGGCGGCCCGGCGGGCTCAGTGTGTATTGCGCTTAAGAAACCATACTCCATACTGTCGATCCACTGATGCTGCTGCGTTGCGGGGAATGTGTGTTTGAAAACCTGAGTGAAAATCTTTTGCTTGACTTCGCTCAGCGCAGCGATTCCCTTGGTTTTAACATTCTTTGCAGCGCTTAGCACAGTTTTGAACTGAGGCCCTACTTCCGATACAATCGAGAATCGAAATAACTGCATTCGATTAAACTTAAAATTACTAAAAAATCTATTTTTTTTTTCTTAGAAAATCGTTTAAACACTAAAAACCAAACAATTTCTGCCTCTAAAATAATAAAAAGCACCAATATCACCCAACAGTACAATATAATCTTACCAATACAGATAGATAGAGCTGCAAACCTTCAAGAAGATCTTAAAATACCGTCAATGCAACTGCAACGCTTCTGATGTTCCGAGTGTCCATGGGCGACGGTAATTGCTTTCCATTAGGAGAATCGTTTTCTCGTTTGCCCCCTTATATTATAAAAAAGAACCTATGTCTTGAATTTACCTTATAACAGGCGTACAGCAGCGTGAGATCCATAAAGACATCGATGACGAACTTCAGTATAGCTAGATGCATTCCTATGAATAACACCGATCGCTTTTCAAGAAGCCGAGTGCTGTCTAAATGTTTGTGATAATCATCAGGAAATATTAACTTGTACTGCTCACTTACAATGAAGTACCAACACGGCGTGTCCAGAATCTGAAAATATATTATGATTTTTTTTATTCTATAAAGGGCAAGGGCAATTTTGTATAAGCCCGTACCCGCATGATGGTATTATCTTTTTAAGAAATTAAAGATCTTGAAAAATTTATCATTTTAATAGCTCATTCATAAAACAAATGACAAAATATAGATCATCCTATAGACTATACTATTGTACGACTTAATTTAAAAAGAATAATTATTTTCCGTCATTTTACTTAAGGTGACGCCATGTTAAAGTAAAAAACCGTGTTGGATGTGTTTTGGATTGCTTGTTTTCTATGCGAGGCTGGCCCGGCCTCTCATAGAAAACAAGCAATGGAACAGCAAAAAATTGAAAGGGCGTAGCGACAAAATGGTTTTTGTCGCGTAATTTAAAAACCATAAATACATTTCATATAAGCTATGGAGAAATCAAAGTGTATACTAGAACCAATTTATGTACAAATTTTGGAAGCTTATATCACTTTCCTCTGTTGGCAAAATAGGAATCCCTTTTTTTACAGAGGTCTTTTTGATTGATTATTCTGTGTTATAAAAGTTGACCAATCGTGTTATGCTATGGGTAATTCAAAGACAAAGACATGATGAATACTGACAGTGAACTTTAATTTCTTAACTTTAGTCATTGCTGAGAATAATGGACATTGCTACAGCCAAATTATCAAGGCGTCACCTTAATAGATAGCCCCGAGCGAGTTTCTTACGCCGGTTCTACTCTCCGGTATTACCCCGAACCGGTGGTAGGCATCGTTATTGAAAAAGCGTACTCATAATGACTATTAAATAAAAATTGTGCTGTCGTCAACTACAGCTGCAGGCTAGTGTGCCTGTGTATATTGTGTACAGTATATTAATTATTATGTACATTGTACAATGGCTGGGCCAGTAAATTAAACACGCATTATTGTTTATCTGAACACTGTACTACTCTGGCGGTGGTTGACAAGGAAGTGATCGACAGACCGCAGACGTCACTGACGTCAGCCGATCACTCACCATCCCCACTACTGCCATAGTAGGCGCGTTCGTCTTTATTTATCAATACACCACAAAAATATATTTTATTTGTTTGGTAGAGCTAGGAAATCTACCAAATAAATAAAATAAATATTTTAAATAAGGAACAGTTTCTGGGAAGAAATAGCACAGATTACTAAATAGTTACGACGTAATAGCACAATAGCATGTAGAGAATATATTAAGAAAAGTGTAATTTTTCGAGTAGAAGTATCTCAGTCTTAAGAAAATATGTTTAGTAGAATATTCGTGGTTTGCACCACGATGCGAGTTACCCAATAGCGCATCATAGACCAACAATTACTATAATAGCTCACTATTAACACTAGAAAGACCAAGACAGTTAATTTGACCGCTAAGCGATTTCATTCTTAAATATTTCACAATGGTTTTGTTTCTTTTCATATTTTATGACTTTTCCTAATTTGCTATTGTTAGGCTAAATCTATATTAAAAAAATTTACTATATTTTGTTTATGAGATTCGATAACAAACACCGCACCGCGCACCGTCAAGGTGACCGCATAGGTACATATTATTATTATAAAGGCTGCGCGAACAACGATCTCTTCAAACTAAAGTGGGTATTTTTGTTTATGTTGAATTGAATTCTGAGTAAGTTGTTACTGATTAGCTTGTTTATATTTATAGTAGATATTGGTTTCGAGCAGTTGTACAGAAATGAGTCACCGCCTGAGAAGTTCTCAAATAGAACAAGAACTATTGCACAGTATAGCAATATAATATCCCTAACTATTGCGATTTATGGATATACAAGAAGATGTGTCGGGTGATGAAAGTAATGATGATAATGTAACAGGCATTGTTAGTGAAAACCGTGATGCAATTTTTCAGCCGTAACAGGTCACTTCTTTATCAGAAGACTCCGAAGTAGATTTATCTGCTACAAGTAACGATATTGTTGTAAATTCGCGCAGAGGATGCGGGGTATCTGATAGATCCATTAGCGGCGGGCAAACGGCACGAGGTGGACGTTCAGCTAAGACATCTTCAGTACTGGAAGTAGGTATGTTACAAGTAGCAAGTGACGGCACAGAATGGACTTGTATTCCTCCAGACACTAGTGAAGTAGGATGTCGCAGCCAGCAAAAAATACTTACTGGCCTAGCCAGGTTCACGTTTTTTGCAATATACTTGATTTAGCAGCTATCAATCCGTGAATTCTATATCATAAAGTCATAGGAATGAAATTTCTCGCTATGATTTTATCCTTCAACTAGTGAGCGAACTAGGTGCAGATTATGTGAAAAAAAATCCACTTCAACTGCGACTCAAAGACAACAAACTAATTCTGAATTAATAAATGAACTATGTACTACAGATAATAAGAGACGGCAATGTCAAATTAATAGTCATTGTAAAAAAAAAACTAGTGAAAACAGCTCTATCTGTAAAAAAGCTCTTTGTGGAAAAAGTGCAAAAGAGTTTAAAAAACTATATTACTTGCTACAACTGTTATTCAGTTTAGTGCCAAAATTGTTGTCTATTTATAAAAAAATAAATTTATATCATTTTTATGCAAAATATGCAATAATTTCATAAGGCCCACTTGCGCCAATCTGGGTTAAAGTTAACTCTGAGTTAAACATCATGTCATCTCTATCACTGACTTGGTGAGTGACAGATATGACATGATGTTTAACTCAGAGTTAACTTTAACCCAGATTGGCGCAAGTGGGCCTTAGTATTCTGGCTTAATCTCTATAAGTACCGTCAAATTGACCGCTGCGGTCTTTGAAGTTTGAAGGTATAGCATGAAGCCCTGCCCTTCTAGTGTTAACGATAATTATTATGTCAAAATGGGAGCCATAAAGAACTATAATTTATTACATACCAGCCTGCCTAGCATACGCCAACGAGATATCTCACTCTACATGTTTCTCGATGTTTGATAGTTTGTATCTTCATCTCTATTGACCCTAGCATGACAAACATTTTTTTTCGCGTAGGTCTATCATCGAAATAACATATTTTTATAGAGTTTTGTCGAGATAATGTCGAGATTTTGACATTATGAGACGAGTAGTTTTTAATTATCTCGAGAGTGAGATATCTCGTTGGCGTATGCTAGGCAGGCTGAACACTGGGCCCTACAAGAGAACCACTGTTCTTTATTTGTTTGATACTGTGTTAGTAACTGTTCTACGAATTCATAACAATATACCCAATTCTTATCTTATTGTGTATCAGAGAGTTCAAATTACCTATGTACATAATATTATAATAACAAAGTCTTCAAATATTCATAATAGATATTAAGCGTATCTCTAAATTTCGTTGCGTAGAAATCCATTTTATTTTAATAATAATATAATATTTATACGTATATTATGTACCTACTTACGACAAACATGTAAATAATCGGCCAAGTGCGAGTCGGACTCGCGCACGAAGGATTCCGTACCGTAAGCTAAAGTTGGCCAAAAATTGTGTATTTTGTATGGGATTAAATATTTATTTAATTTTTGTTGTTAATTAATGACGTACAAAATATATTATAATTATGGATTTTGTGAAAATTTCAAGTGCCTAGCTGCTGTCATTATCAGACAGACGGACAGACGGACGGACGGACGGACGGTCTGTCTGTCTGTACAGACGGACAGACGGACTGATCTGTGAGACGGACAGACAACGAAGTCTTAGTAATAGTGTCCCGAAGCCAAGTTATACTTTTAATGCTATAGTTTAAAGTTTAAACTAAGTTAACTTAAGTCTTATTCTTAGCAATCATGGTAACTAAACTATTTCTTACAAAAAGAAAATATAACGAATCGTTAAAGTTTAACTTTACAGAGTTACTTTTTATTCGTCTACAGCAGTGGTTCTTAACCTTTTAGTCATGAGGGACCATTTTACCAAACGTTTAATGTATTGCCGGGGACCACCCACTTTGTTTACCTAAATTAAGTAAATGTTGTTTGATAAAGAAACAAGCACAACTTAATAATTATTATCACTCATTTTTTTTTTTGTTTGGCAAAAATCTAAAAGTTACAGATTTTATTTTCATGTGATTTTTGTAACTGCAATGTACTTACTTACTCTTCTGAATTCTCACATAATATTATTAGGGTGGCTTCGCGGACCACTTGGAATGGCTCCAGGGACTATATTCAGTGGTCCAGAGTCTACACTCTACATAATAATTATTGGAATAGTAAAGCGCAACATCCTATGTCCAACTGCTTGATTATTTTCACATGCGTTCATATAACTTTTAAAACATCCTGCCAAAAAATACTTGTACAGTGTACACCATAAAGTTAATATACCTATCGTATATTAACTTTATGGTGTACACACAATAAACACAAACCTAAGTTACATAAATATCAAAAATTAGTATTTATTTATAAGACTTAGTATCTCTAATTACGTTAACATCATTAGTGTCTTTTAATATTGGATTGGAGCGTCAAGAGTTTTGTTTCCCGCGCTCGCAAGATAAAAACTATAATAGTAGAGGGGCCCTAAGTCGGGTCTAGCAAACAAAATATTAGAATTCCGAATTATATAATTATACTATCTGATCTGGCAACTGGCACTTAGATTTTGACCGATTCTATCAGATCTACTGGATAAACACAAAATATATATTTTAAAAACGGTAAAGCCGGCAGAAAGCTTGTGACACGGAATTTAAATTACGAAAATACTTCTGCAACTTTCAAAAACTGTAGCTGTACGGTGGGTTTTCTTGTAAAAATATCAATTAGTATATAATTCTTGTAACTATAAACATAAAAAAATACTTAAAAATATAATATTATACTTACTAGTTTTGCTAACCCTGCCAAGAACAGCGTCCAATGGACTATACAGTAAAAACCTCTTGAATTAGTAGAACACATTTTCAGAATATTGTTTTGTCAAATCTAAAGTTTTAATTCACAAAATATTCATAGTGTTAAAGGCTAAAGCTCGGGAATCTCACTAAGGAATGTACGTCTCTGTAGTTGCCGATACTATGGCCCCACTAGACGATCGTGGCCTTGAAACGTCGCGGAATATACTATTAGGCCGTGTGTCCACTGCACAGTGCACACATCACCGGGAAGTCACCGACAAAACTTAAAAATATGTTATAAAAAAAACACGTTTTTTGGAAAAAAAAATTCAAATATTTGAACAGATTATTACATTGTCATTGGCTCTTACGTATACAAAGTTTCGCATTTATTAGATTGCTGCAGATAGGTAAACATCCTGCTCAAAGATTCCGTTACATACATATTATAACACAAGCTAATAAGCCAATAACACCACAAGCTAATAAGCGTTTTAAAAAACCACATAGATCTAGGCTATAGCCTATAGGTTTCATTTTGCTCTACGTTTCGATCACGAAGTCTCTTGGCAAACTATATCCTAGGTGGCATATAATATCTATGCAGGGTGTAACAAAACTAAGAAATACAACTTTTGGGAGTGAATGGATAATTATAGACTTCGCTGCGAAAGTGACAGTGTTGAAAGACTAACTTTTTTTTTACTTTTGTATGGAAAAATTTATGACGCTGCCGCGCTGGAGCACTTCCCCGTACAAATCACAAAAAAATTACTCGTTCAGCACTGCTACTCTTGCAGTGAACTCTATACAAGGGACACATACACTCCCTAAAGTATTATCACAAAAGTTTTGTTTTTTTTGTTGGTGACGTCCCGGCGACCGCGGCGGTGGACAAAAAATAATATTATTGGTACTCGTGAAGTTTATACTAAATATTATTATTCAGTATTCTAATTTCGGCTACAACTATACACGCGTTTTGTTGCAATAATAGTGTTAAGTTGTAGTTAAAGTTTTGTTTGTTAAAGTTTGATTCAGTCCGAATCGTGATGACAATATTTTTCAAGGCATATTGTAAAATAAATCTATACTAATACTATACAGCTGAGTTTATCTGTTTGATTGAACTAATTTCAGGAATAATTAATGGTTTGAATTGAAATATTTTTGTGTTGAATACTCAATTTATGGAGGCAGGCTTTAGGGCTTATAATAATCAGTGGAAAATGTGAAAAAACCATGGAAAATCCTTGTTATTTTTTGTCAACTGATGCGGACAAAATCGCGAGCAACAGCTACTATATTACAAACATACCTATTGTTAATTTTTTATGCTCAGGAGATAAACTTGCATTAGTATTTAGTACATACATTTATGTTTTCCTAACAGTTCCAAAATCCCAAGTAGGAATTTTTGCCTTTCACTTTTGTGATCTTTTTCCCATGTCTATATTTATTTTAATACAAATGAGTTATTATAAAAGTATATCTTTTCAAAACAATGCAAAGGCCAGGATCTTTGGCCGCGTGCAACATTGACATTAGTGTTCAAGGAAAATATTACACTACTGAACTGTACTACTCTGTGGTACTCCTCGCCTTTGCCCTTTCAGATAACATAAATTAAAACATACAGTATGTTATCCAATTAAAACCAGATGTGATCCATAGAATGTTCGTAAAAATTGTGTCGATGAAAAATAACAAGCCAACCTATTATTACATAATTGGTTAACAGTATTTAAGCTCGTATTACAATATGACGTACAATATAATTATAGATTCCTACTAACAGGAAGGAAATTTAAAACATGAGAGCGTTTATAATTACGTTACTTATATTTAATTTGATGCATATATTATGGTCACCGTAAGATTGTAAATACCATTCGATTATAATCTATCTCGCGAGATTGTGAATGGTCGAAAGATTGTGAACCGCAGTCCGCAACATACTGCTTACAATTTAACGTATTATTATTCGGTAGATTGTAATCTATCGAAGTGAAACCGTAAAATTGTGAAACGGAACGCACCTCGGGCGCTGATTGGTTGAACGGTATATGCCCCGTGCCGCCTTATTCGTTTGTTGTTAAATATCCAATGACCTTTCCCATTAAATGACCAATCAGGGACAGCCTTCGGACAGCTGTTGACAATTTGACAATTTTAAGATTGTGATTTGACGGTTTCACTTCGATAGATATTACTTGCTTGCTTGCTTTGCTTTTTCTTTCTATCAGCTCAGGTTTTTAAGATATTTCATTCCAAAGTTTCAAAAATCTTGAATTTTAGTCTATTTCGGAATCATTTTACAAGTATTGGTATAATTTATTTTCATGAGTTTTTATAAAATATTATGTTTAGTAACTCTAGTATCGTATCTATTATTTAGATCTCAATTTAAATTGCATATTGCAATATAATATTTTTTTATTAAAATATCAGAGTTGACAACTATTACTTTCTTTTTTCATACGAAAATTGTTAAGGCCGTCACAGACCTAGCTATAATATATATTAATATATTTATAGCTAGGCATATTAATATATATTTTCTATACAATATTCGCGTGACCACACACTTAGCTATAATATAATATATTTCTGGTCCCAGTGTGTTTAGTACGGTATATTATGGTATATTAATATATATTATAGCTAGGTCTGTGACGGCCTTTACTCCTATGTGGAGTATGAACTAGGTGAAAGTATTTTAAAAACCGTCATAACATTGGGGAAATTAGTCATAACTCATTGAAACAAGTTACATTCTCAACAAGAAGTGTCTCTCTCTGGCATACATTAATCAAAACTAATAAAAATGAATACTTTAAACTGCAATGTGATTCTGAAATGGGCTAAAATGCGAGATTTTTAAAACTTTAAAATGAAATATCATAAAAATCGAAGTCAATAGAATGAAAACTTCATAGAAACATAATATATCGTGCACACAAAACTCTAATAGGAACTGCTATATGAGAGCCGGAACAGTGTCCAGAAGATGATAGCGGAGAGAATGGACTCTGCACTCCTTCGCAGACATACCGGAGAGAATGGACTCTGCACTCCTTCGCAGACTCACTGAGCTACATGTCAGGGTAGCATGATGAGCTGCATCATAATAAATTTGTTATTATAATGAGATTGTAACTGTCGAATTTACTTAAATTCGAATACAAAAATTCCTGTCTTTTGTTAATGTATTGAAAGATTTAGGATCTGAGAAACTCAAGTACCATTTGGGTCTCGCATGCCACATGTTAACCTTGCTGTCAAGATATTGTATGAAGTATAATAAACGACTTCTAATTCTTAAAACAAGGGTAGTCAATGTTACCAAAGCTATAAAACAATAATTTATTGTTGGGACCTTTCAGTTTAAATGGTCAGGCTCACATTTGGCATGGGAACGTTTTTGTTGACTCTGCAGGTCACAGTTTATTTTAATGTTAAATATTATACTACTACTCTCCTTTCCTCCTTGGAGTAAAGACGTGCCTTACCGAATGCGCTTAACCTAAATAAAGCGCAATATAAAAGTGATTTTCTTTTATTTAATCCATCCACGACCTCACAGTCTAAGTCAATAAGACTAACAGGTTATGGTGGCCCAGTCAACGCAGTGATTAAATAAAAGTTAAAATAGTTTTTGAACTCAAAGTGATTGTAAAAATTTGAACTTTTAAAATAACAATATGGAGAAACAGAAGACCAAGAGAAATATTCCGATTTTCATGGGAGAAAACTACAACATCTGGAAATTCAGAATCCGAAGCCTTTTAAATGAACTAGATGTGATTCACGTTATTGAGAAGCCAGTTCCGGTAATACCTGACAACAAGTGGAAGAAAGCCGAACAAACAACTAAAAACGTAATCATAGAATACCTGTCTGATGCTTATATCAGTCACGTGGGACCAGAGTCAACATCGAAGGAAATACTTTCTGCGCTAGACAACATTTTCGAGAGAAAAAGTACGGCTAAACAGCTCGCAACCAGAAAGAAGTTATTGAATATGAAACTCCAAGGAGATACCACCTTGAATCAACATTTTATGCAGTTTGATATTTTAATATCCCAGCTAGCGACTTCTGGTGCAACTGTGAAGGAGGCAGATAAAGTATCTCAACTATTGCTGACTCTGCCGCCTGCCTATGACGGTATTGTTACTGTAATCGAAACACTCTCAGAAGACGATATTACACTGAACTTCGTGAAGATGCGACTCCTCGACCACGAAGTTAAACTAAACGACGAGAAACTAGACACAAGCGGAAAAATTCTTCATGCTGAAAGTAAAAACAATCATCTGCAACACGAAAATTTCCAACGAATACCATCAATTATTAAGAATTCTCGAAGAATAAATAAGAAGCCGAAATCCAACTACAACAAGAAATCCAATAAGAAAAATCATATAAAATGTCATCACTGTGGAAGAAAAGGACACTACAGATACGAATGTCGCTATTATCTAGATGGTATGAAGTACAAACTAAACAATAAGAAGATCAAAACTATCAACACTGCTAATTATTATACACCGAGCGTTAACACAATTCAATCATCGCCGACTACGACGAGTTTTGTTTTCATGGCAGGAGCCACAATACAAACAGATTATAAACAAGATATGATTATATTCTTGTTGGACTCTGGAGCATCCGATCATATCACGAATCGAGAGGATATAGCAAGCTGTTTTCGCACACTGAAAACACCAATTCAAATATCAGTGGCGAAAAATGGCACATTTATCTCTGCGTCGAAGATTGGATCATTCTCTATTACGAGCAACTTGGGCATCGAGGGGAAGATAGAAAACGCGCTGTACAGTCCTGATGTCCCGTACAACTTGCTGTCCGTAATCAAGATGCAACAAGCCGGATACTATATAACCTTTGGTGAAGAAGGGGTAATGGTGTACTATCACGGTAAGCCCGTGATGTCCGGTAAGACTGTAAACAACCTGTTTACTTTGGAGTTCAAGGTACGTAAAAATATGTTTGATTATTGTGCTAGTAATGCCTCTAATCTTGATTATAAATTATGGCATCAACGATTAGGTCATATGGGCAAATCAAAATTTATCGAACTCAAAAATAAACAACTTGTCGATGACATAAACCAATTAGAAAATATTATGCCTGATGATGACATGTGTGAAGCATGCATTTATGGCAAACAAGCCCGACTACCATTTAATCAAATTAAAAACAAAGAATATCTAAACCGGCCGCTATTTAATATTCATTCTGACATTTGTGGGCCAATCACACCACCTTCTGTAAATAACGATAATTATTTTGTACTATTTGTGGATGAATTCACTCATTATTGTGTAACATATCTTATAAAACACAAATCAGATATGTTTGCAATGTTTAAAGATTTTGTTGCAAAAGGTGAAGCTAGATTTAACTTCAAAATAGTTAATTTATATTGCGATAATGGTAGAGAATATTTATCGAATGAAATGAAAAGTTATTGTGTTTCAAAGGGTATAAGTTATCATCTCACAATACCACGAACTCCACAGTTAAATAGCATATCTGAAAGAATGGTAAGAACCATTACAGAAAAGGCGCGAACAATGATATCTGGTGCCCAATTAGATAAAGTGTTTTGGGGCGATGCTGTGTTAACTGCAACGTATCTTATAAATATGACACCAACAAAATCATTGAAGGTAAATAAAACACCTTATGAAATGTGGCACAATAAGAAACCCCAAATTAAATACCTAAAAGTGTTTGGTTCAACAGTATATGTGCATGTAAAAACCGGTAGAAATAAATTCGATGAAAAATCATCTAAAGCCATATTATTGGGGTATGAACCAAATGGGTATAGAGTTTATGATGTGGAAAATTACAAGTACTTGGTAGTGAGAGATATCATTGTAGATGAAAAAAGCTTTCTTAAGTCCAGGCCATTAAAATCAAATTCAATAAATGTACATTCAGGTAAAGAAACGTCCCTCCCTAGTTCTTCAAGTGCCCCTTTTAATGATAACAATGAAAACAATTGTAATTTGGAAAACAATACAATCCAGGAGCGGTCACTTACCTTTTATGATACAGAATTAAATAGAAATAGTGAACAAATTGATAATTGTAATATTTCTCCTCAGAATAACAACAATAATAAACTGAGGAGAAGTGAACGAATTAAAAATCTAAATCCAATTTCTTATTCTGAAAATTTACCTAGTGACTATTTGTTATCAGCTCAATATTTTATATCGTCTATTCCAAATTCTTATAAGGAAATAAAAGACAGATTAGATTCTTGCCAATGGGAAAAGGCAATCAATGATGAATTAAATTCACTTTCTATAAATAATACTTGGACACTTGTACCTAGACCAATAGGCAAAAATATCGTAGATAGCAAATGGGTATTTACTACGAATTTGGGAAACCTTTAAAAAATAAAGCCCGATTAGTTGCCAAGGGATTTAGTCAAAAATACCTTGAAGACTATAATGAAACCTATGCTCCGGTGGCGAGAATTTCAACTTTTAGATTCATATTAGCATTTGCAAATCAACATAGTTTATTGATTCACCATATGGATGTTAAAACTGCATTTTTAAATGGTGATTTAAAGGAAGAAATATTCATGAAAGTTCCCGAGGGAGTACAGAGCAAGCAAAATGAAGTCTGTAAACTTAATAAAGCTCTATATGGCCTAAAACAAGCCGCTAGATGCTGGTTCGAAAAATTTGAAAACACCCTTTTAGAAATAGGTTTTAAAAATTCTATGGGAGATCGTTGTATGTACATACTAAATAAGGGATATGTGTCCCAGAATATTTATGTCATTTTGTATGTTGATGATTTAGTTATTTGCACTGCAAATAAAAATACTATGAAGGCCTTTAAACAATATTTGATGAACAAATTTTCGATGGTTGACTTAAAAGAAATAAGACTTTTCTTAGGTATCAGAATAACCCGAAACAACAATATTATTATATTAGATCAAAGTACATACATAAAGGCAATATTAAACAAGTTTAATATGATGGATTGTAATCCAATTAGCACACCTTTAGAAATTAAACTAAATTTTGAGGCATTGGAATCTAATGAGATATATGATGCGCCATGCCGAAGTCTTATTGGCTGCCTTATGTACTTAATGGTATGTACTAGACCCGATTTATCCATAACTGTAAATATTTTGAGTAGATACATGAATAAGAATAACAAAGAACTTTGGACTTGTTTAAAAAGAGTACTTAGATATTTAAAAGGTACAATTAATTTGAAATTAAAATATGTACAGGGAAGTTATGATAATTTATTTACGGGATATGTCGATTCAAATTGGGGAGGAAGTGATACTTCCGACAGAAAAAGTACAACAGGTTATTTATTTATGTTGTATGATAAATGTACAATATGTTGGAACTCTAAGAGGCAAGTTTCAGTAGCAGCCTCGTCGACAGAAGCCGAATATATGGCTCTGTATGAAGCTGTTAAAGAGGCTTTGTGGTTAAGGACTTTAGCTACTAGTATTAATATTGAAATTAAAGAACCTATCTTAATATATGAAGATAATAATGGTTGTATTAGTATCGCAAATAATCCATCGAGTCACAAGAGATCCAAACATATTGACATTAAGTATCACTTCTCCCGAGAACAATGTGTGAATAAGACAATAACTTTGAAATATATTTCAACAGATAACCAGATCGCGGACATGCTGACCAAGCCGCTGCCAGCAGCCAGGTTCCGCGAGCTACGAGAGAAAATAAACTTAGAAGAATAATGTTTTTATTTTAAATTGTTTTAATAAATACTTAGTAGAAATTAACTATTTAATGATCTGGTGAGGTTTTTCTGGGGTTTCCCTCATCCTAGCAACAAATGTTGGATCATATTGTATCTCCCCGGAAGGTTAAAGTGCACGGAAGGTACGTCAATTAGGTATTACTTAATGTAAATTTTAGTTGTACTTAATTTAATTTTTTTTGTTTTGATATTTAGGAAATTTTATTTTAGGTTTATGTTACTTTTGAGTTTGATTCCAAAGACATTAATTTTTGAGGGGGCGTGTCGAATTTACTTAAATTCGAATACAAAAATTCCTGTCTTTTGTTAATGTATTGAAAGATTTAGGATCTGAGAAACTCAAGTACCATTTGGGTCTCGCATGCCACATGTTAACCTTGCTGTCAAGATATTGTATGAAGTATAATAAACGACTTCTAATTCTTAAAACAAGGGTAGTCAATGTTACCAAAGCTATAAAACAATAATTTATTGTTGGGACCTTTCAGTTTAAATGGTCAGGCTCACATTTGGCATGGGAACGTTTTTGTTGACTCTGCAGGTCACAGTTTATTTTAATGTTAAATATTATACTACTACTCTCCTTTCCTCCTTGGAGTAAAGACGTGCCTTACCGAATGCGCTTAACCTAAATAAAGCGCAATATAAAAGTGATTTTCTTTTATTTAATCCATCCACGACCTCACAGTCTAAGTCAATAAGACTAACAGTAACAAAACACGTCTTAATTTTCTTAATATGGACTTTTTTGTCTGATAATAAATTATTTTTATTTTTATTTTATAATTAGTTTGCAGGCGGCAATTTTTTTTTCGATTTTGTTGACCTGTGTCAATATATGAGCACGATTTTTACCTTCTTCAGTAGTCTAATTAATGCGGAGTTTTGCATCTTAATACGTGTATAAAGATCCAATGATAATGCAATAATTTGTTAAATTAAAAAAAGCGTGTTATTTTAGTGTTTTTAAACTAAGTATTATTTTTATCGTTGCGATTCCTCGCCGCGCCTCATCGCGTCTCGCCTCGCCACGTTTCATTTATACTGAGCCTTATAAATTAATAATACTTACTAAAGAACATCCGTGGCCCAGTGGGTAGACCTTTACTCACGAGTGCGAGAGGGTGTAGGTTCGATCCCGGGTGGAGTCATGTTATGTACCAATGAGATATTTCCAGTTTCCAGATGTCAAGTGTGTAGTACAGACGATGGTACGGTGAAGGAAAACATCTTGATAAAACGCCGCACATGGTTGGTCCTAGATGGAGTCCTGGCATATTTTCTCCCGACATCGCAGCGTCGATGCAACGCACATGTTGCATTTGTTTTTCCCGCACGCATTCATCAACGCAGTTATAGAATGTGTTTTTACGCAAGATAGCGTCGTTGTAACTTGTATTTAGTGATATATTATCAGAACTAGATGTATGTAATAAATGTCGGCTTCTAATTTCCCTAGAGTCCTCTATTGAATCCTCCGACAGGCCACGTCAAATATCTGTAAGGTCAGAAGCGAGAGGGGAGAGGAATATTTTATTACCTTTCTCTTACGTTCTTAGGGTCAGATTACACCATGCATTTTAAATAAAAATGGAAAAAAATTTAAAACAATAAAGTCTAAATTATACCGTTGGGACTTGGGACATATTTAAATATAAAAAAAAACAAATTGTATTTCAAATGTTTAAATTTCTTAGCTCCGAGTATAAATAATAATATAAATTGTAAAATATATTTCAATGGTTGGGTGGCGAAAGGTTGCTTATACATCTGTCAAATTCTGTGGTCAAAGTTAAGGTTAAAGTTAGCCTTAACTATAACCATAACTTTGACCATAACTGTAACTATAACCACGCCTCTGGTGCAACCCACCCACTGTATGTGCATTGTGCAAGTAACTCTGCTTTGACCTTTGTGTATTATTCACTCCGAGTTCCGTTTTCTACACTGGTTGTTGGAATCGGTGCTAAATTCTACCACCGTGGTGACAGGTGACAGTGGGATGCCGTTGGAGAACTTGGCTATCTCCATCTCTGTCAGCAGCTCCACGTAGAAATGAACCACTGAAAGAAAAGACAGAAACATTTTGAAAGGAAACTATTTGGAAGGTTGCTCAGTAATTCTATTCTTCCATTTTAATCTATATAATATATCTTCTTATATATAATAATCGGCCAAGTGCGAGTCGGACTTACACACGAAGGGTTCCGTACCACAATAGAGCAAAAATAGACTGAAAATTTTGTTTTTTGTAACTTTAAAAAATATTTTTTATTATTTAAATATTTTGTAGTAAATTTACTATTTATTTATATATTTTTTAGTGTTTTTGTCTATTTTTTGGTGTTTAAATATTTAGTAGTAAATTTACTAAAAAAATTTTAAACACAAAAATTTTTTTTTAGTATTTATATATTTTGTAAAAAAAATTTGTTCAGGACCCTAGGTAATTACTATCTTAAGCTGAAAAACAACTCAAACATGTTAAATATTTTCGTATGAGAAAATGATTTTGGTATTAAGAATGTATGAAAATTTCGAGGGTACCCCGGGCCCTTAAGAGGTTAAACCAGATGATGTCCGCGACTCCGTTGCGCCAATATTCGTTTATCGCGCGGGAACCGTACATTTTTCCTGGTATAAAGAGTATCCTATGTCCTTTCCCGGGACTCAAAGTATCTACTGTATACCAAATTATTAGCAAAATCGATTCTACGGTTTGGACGTGAAGATGTAACGGACACACTTTCGCAATTATGTTATTATTAGTATAGATTGAGATCCATTCGGAAGAGGATTTGTCCATTTTTAGGGTTCCGTACCCAAAGGGTAAAAACGGGACCCTATTACTAAGACTTCGTTGTCTGTCCGTCTGTCCGTCTGTCCGTCTGTCTGTCTCCAGGCTGTAACTCAAGAAAGGTAATAGCTAGAGATTTGATATTTTCACAGATTATGTATATCTGTTGCCGCTATAACAACAAATACTAAAAATAAAATAAAATGAATATTTAAGGGGGGCTCCCATACAACAAACATGCTTTTTTTGGCCTTTTTTGCGGTCTCAAGAACGGTAATAGCTAGAGATTTGATATTTTCACAGATTATGTATATCTGTTGCCGCTATAACAACAAATACTAAACATAAAATAAAATGAATATATTTTAAGGGGGGCTGCGTGCGCGACTCCGACTCGCACTTAGCCGATTTTTTAACACCTTACCGAAATTGTATTTTTACTAACTTCTGTAAGTCAACTTACCGACATATACGATCCAAAGGACGAGATACATGTGGAAGTTATACAGAAGTATAACCCAGTTGTTCTTCACATGTAGTGTAAAGAATGCGAACTCATAATGCTTGATGCCTATGGCTATCGCCACGTTTACGAGTCGTATGTACCTGTTGTAGGTACAATACTTCTTCAGGAGGCTTGTGTCTTGCTGGTAAAATATTTTTTTATTTAGTAAGGTTTTGGTCATATTCTAAAACATCTGTCGAAAGTAAAAACTTTTTAGGGTCGATTCAGGCCGTAAATGTATTTCTTTTGTATGGATTTGACAAATTTGCAAGATGTTTCACGTAATTGAAATCTGTCAAATCCATATAAATTCATGCCGCGCTGCGCCTCGCCTCGCCTCGTCGCGTTACGGTCTGAATCAATCTTTATTATAATATACGAGCTTTTGCCCGCGGCTTCGCTCGCGATTAAGAAGTATTATTATTTACAAACTATTAAAGGATTTATTTTAAATCATAATACAAAGAATCTAGCATTAAATTTCACAATACATAGAAATACAAACAAACAACACAACAACACTTATACAAACTTTCACCCCCTATTTGAACCCCTTAGGGTGAGAATTTATCAAAATCTTAGCAGATGCCTACGTCATAACATCTACCTGCATGCCAAATTTCATCCCGATCCGTCCAGTGGTTTGGGCTGTGCGTTGATAGATCACCATGTCAGTCAGTCACCTTTGAGTTTTATATATATAGATTATACCTAAGTTTGTATGGATTTGACTGATTTCCAAGATGTCTCACTGAATTAAAATCTGTCAATTCAGTACTAATTTAGAAATGCGTCTACGCGTCGCGTTGCGGCCTGAATTGACCCTTAGATGGCAACTTATTTGGAAAACGTTGAAAAACAAGTTCTAGGGCGATGGACGGATGGAGGGACGGACGGACGGAGCGAAATGACAAGGGCTTCTTGTAATTACTACGGGAGTCGGGACCCTACACATGTTTAAAGTTTCGTCAGGATAGTGACGGTCAATAATTGCTAAGACGGAGGGAGAGTAAGCGACTGACGCGGCATAGGGAAAGGAGTGACATTTCCTTACTTTAGACTTTAGAGTTTAGACTAATTATTGTGTGATACTTATACTTGGCTGTTGTACTTATGAAGCAACTATCTAGCTTCGTGTCTGAAATATCTGACGAATTTAAAATTATTGTCGTCAAGGCAATCAGAAGGCTATGCACAAAATTTCCCCGAAAGCATCAAGCGTTAGCGGCGTTTTTTGCTGGTATGTTGAGAGATGAGGGAGGCTTGGAATATAAAGCTGCAATCGCTGACGCTATTATAGCTTTGGTCGAGGAAAATCCGGGTCTATATAAACTATCGAATGGAATTGAAAAAAAAATATATAATACTATGTGATTCACTACGGTAAGTGAGGGACACGAATCAACCTAACTTTACAGGCTTGCAAAAATGAACAAAAACCTACCTTATTTTGTCCAACATAGAGTAGAACATTGAATGCCGTGTCTAGCATCAGAAGTGGGGTGATTATAGCCAGCACTAGGATAATATGTCTCATGCTTACATATAACTTGTACATAGCAATAACGAAGTACGCCGTATAAATAGCCAGTATACCAATAACCACCTGAAATATAAATAAATTAAAATATAATATTTTAGTAGTTTTAATTTTTTGTAGAAAATAATCACTATATTATTATCTATCTAAGACGCTACATGGTATGTACCATCGAGGAAATTGATTCCAACGACCTACGTCATATTTTGGTCGACTTATGTCAATTCAATGTAAGCTGTGAATTGTGATCGATCGGATGGGTTTGACCTGTTTTTATTGTTCTGTGGGTTTGACCTAACACGACCAAATATTTAGGTCCACCATCTGACTAGGTATCAACATCTCTGATAGTTTAACGGTTCATTTGGCCCCGTGTTGGGTACCCCAAGGACTTACAGTGACCAGACAACAATTAAACTGAGTGGACTTCAGAGTGCCTACCTGTAGGTGAAGTTTGAGTGGACTTAAGAGTGTGTAATATGTGCTTCTCGTATACAAGGTGTAACAAAAGTTTTACAGTGAAAGTAGCAGCGCTGAAAGTTTTACCATGCAGAAAGAAAGTGTACGATACAAGTAATGTCCTAAACATTGTTGCTTGCTTAGCTAGTTTCACCACTGTCTGATAAAGTGGCGAATAGGCTATTCACAACTTTTTTGGCAGATTCTCCATACTTAATTTTTTTTCTTTTTAGCTTATTGTTATTATTGTGTTTTTGTTTTCGTTATAATGTCTTGTAGTGTAGTGATCAAAAAAACGAATAAACGTTTATTTATTTATTTATTTTATTTATTTATTCATCTGTCACGTTATGTGATGAATAGCTTATCAGGAAGTGGTGAAGCAAGCCCTTATTTTTGCAAATAATTTATATAAATAATAACTTACCTCTTTAACTATCAACATCTTGAAAAGGCCAAGTTTGAAGGGAATGTATAACAGCCTATTTTGATCTGTAAAATATCAGAAAGGAGTATAATAATATTATGTCAATTATTGTCATTAATTAAAAATTATAAAACATGAGGCGAAGGACAATGGCCAAAAAAATATGAAAATAGGGCCAACTGACCAGCTAATTTAAAAGGTCTAAGGCGTGATGGACTTACAGTAGAATAAGAGAAAATTTAATCTTGGTACGTGACAAAATTATGTAAAAGAGACAAACAAAGGATATTGTAAAAATCACTTTCGGGTTTCGGAAAGCAGCCAGAATAAGAAAAGTGCTCCGAGACAATTCCGCGATTGTTTAAAAATATATACGCCATAATATTTAGAAACAAGACAAATTAAACTCTACACCATTAAGAAAGGAGAATTTTTGTAACAATAAAAACATCATTTTTTGGAAGGCTTCCATATCAGAGAATTGCTTACCAGTCTCTGGAGCGGGATCGTATGTGGCAAACTCATCCTTCGTGTCCATTTTCGTTACTTGTGCTCTCAACAGGTACGGTAGGTAGAAAGACATGACACCTGCAATAATTGTATGATAATATAATATATTATAAATAATATATATAATATTGACGTGGGAGAGCCATGCTTCGGCACGAATGGACCGGCTCAACCGGTCCTCACGTCCTCACAGAAAACCGGCGTGAAACAGCGCTTGCGCTGTGTTTCGCCGAGTGAGTTTACCGGAGGCCCAATCCCCTACCTCTACCATATTCCCTTCCCTACCCTCCCCTATTCCCTTCCCTTCCCATCCCTACCCTCCCCAATTCATGAGAATTGGGGAGGGTAGGGATGGCCCTACCCTCCCCTATTACATTATTCCCTCTTAAAAGGCCGGCAACGCACTTTTCAGCTCTTCTGATGCTGCGAGTGTCCATGGGTGACGGAAGTTGCTTTCCATGAGGTGACCCGTTTGCTCGTTTGCCCCCTTATTTCATAAAAAAAACTTACTAGATTACGCCCGCAACTCTGTTGCGCCAAAACTCGTTTATCGCGCAGGAACCGTACATTTTCCGGGATAAAAAGGAGTCTATGTCCTTTCCCGGGACTCAAAGTATCTCTAAACCAAATTAAGCAAAATCGGTTCAGCCGTTTGGGCGTGAAAAAGTAACAAACATAAAGATAGACACACTTTCGCATTAATTATAATATTAGTATGGACGTATGGATATGGATTTATAATACGTAACTCATGCGGCAATCGTTGTTTTGTCGTATACGGCATTTCAGCATGAAAATATAAAGATTTTGGCCGATTCTCAGTAGGTATGTTAATGCAATACAGATGGGTATGTAGAATGTAGATGTAATACAGATTATATAATAATTATTATTGTGAAGCATCAGGCCCAATCAAGGCTTCACTTTTTCTTTTTCGGAAAAGTACTAGGTACTTGTTCTTTAAAAATTACGGCCTTTGTATTTAATCACGTCGTAATTGATCACACAAATTAATGTATCCAGCAACTTGTTGTAACAAAAGCAGGTTATCTCACGGGATACCATACTATAATATTATAGCCTGTCAAGAAAGTCAATGACAGGCGGGAAAATTTTCAAAACGTAATCACGCTTTTATGGTGTATTTTTTTCTTTGTATTTTTACAGAGAACGCTTATTACATTTTAAATATAGTCCTTGCACATTTTTATCTGGAATTAATAAAGTTTTCATGTCTTTTATTTCATTTGAAAATTTTCCCGCCTGTCATGACTTTTTTGACGCACTATACCATGCTTTTTTGCCCATTACAAACCATCCCATTTTTTGGAGACTTGAAGTATTTATTAAAATCAGTCTAGCGTTTCAACACGTTTTGTCAAGAAAACAGACACGATTTCGTATTTACTTTCACTTACCTACAAATGAGATCCAAAGCAACCATCCCAGGACTGTATTGGCTACCCCGATGTCCGAGGCGTTGACTATAATAGCCACAAGGGGCATGACAGTCATAAAGTACTCTTCGAATACATATGCCATCTCGTTGATAACCAAAAGCAGTATCAACACGCAACAGAACCCGACCAAGTAGAATACGGCCATTAAGGCACTGTACCCGTAAGAAATTTTCAGAACATCAACGTTTTTCTGAAAAATAATAATAACAATGCTTTATTTCAGGCAATAAAATACAGCCCATATGAATTATTAGTAGATTAGTAACAATTTTTTCTTAACTTATGTTGGTGGGTTAGTAATTAATTTTAATTACTCGACAGTCGACACTAGACAATTGAGTTACGAGCATGCACATGTGCTACAGGCGCATGATGCCGAATCCAGTGCCTGAGCAATACAGAGTCCCACCTGTCCGCAAACGCCCTCAGGATGCTGTTGATGCTGTCCCGAAGCCTCGCCATCAGTGAGGCGCTGCGCTTCCCGATTATGGCAAAAAAGTCATCTACAGCTCGCGCCTCGGCCATCATGCCCGACGCACTACAAAACCTCGGCAGCCCCATCAGTACCCTGAATGCGTTATTGTACTGTACACTCTAATTGCCGTCTACTCACTTACCGCAGCGGGCTGCGGCAGTGGCGTGGCAGCGCGAGTTACTATTCATTTTGTAACATTCTCGCGCTACCCACTTGCCTGCCCAACAGAGCTGAGTATAAACGACGCATTACGCAGGAGCAAGACAAACTTCGTCTTGAGGGTCGAGCGTTTGGAGTCCCGCCACAAAGTCAATTTTAGCTCCTTTGTGGTGAGGGTCCCGACGCATCATCTGCCGACCTTCGAGAAGGAGGAGTTCTGGCCGATTGGAGTCGTCTACAGGAGGTTCCGAGGACGACTTCCGAACACGTCGCGCCCCACGTCGCAGACAATACGTGTTTAGTGTTTAGTGTTTAGTGTTTAGAATTAGTGTTAGTTTTTAATATAATTGTATGTATGTTAGTCTATAAGGTATTTATAATATGGGCCTAGATGCCTGATATAAACAAATAAATAAAAATAAAATAAAAAAATTAAAGTTAATATTATGCTTAGTCTTTAGTCTATACCAGGGGTTACCAAATGGCGAACCGCGGTCCGCATCCGGACCGCCGACCCATTGCATGCGGACCAAGCATTTTCGAAGATAAACTTCTTTAAAAATAAATTTCGGTCTCGACTTACTGACGAACATCTTCAGGATTTAATGCCAGTAGCTTGCACCAATTTCACTCCAAACAAGCAACAAAAATTGTCACTTTTCGTATTGATATGTGAATAAAATATATTTTTTTACAAATTGTGTGGACCGCGAAGGTCATTTCAATTCTTAAAACGGTTCCCGAGTGAAACTAATTGGTGACCCATGGTCTATACCATGAAATTCCTATATCCAAAGTGTTTTACGCAAAACGATGTTGCAAAGAATAAAAAATATTACCTTAATGCAGCCAAATATTATTGAAATGTCGAAGGCTATATCCATTAAAAACTTCAAAACAGGTGTCACGGCGATCCAGTAAATTGGCAATTGACATGAAGATACTATTATTTCCTCTGTGGTAGAATTCATTTCACACTGTGCCGTGTCCTTTACGTTTATTCTGTACAAATCTAGTAAGCCGCTGAGGTTGTAAAAGTGATATGATATGAAGGAAATATCCAGGACCTTAAAATAAATACGGGTTAGTTATTTATCGCATAAATAAAACATAATATGTGGCAATAACATCCCACCCTAACAACGAAGGAAAGATAATAAAGGATAGGTCCCTATGCTCACCGATTTTAAATAGTTAATAGAATCAGACGTTACTTTGCGGAAATCCATAGACCATCTGGCCATAGCTTAAAATTTAGTTTGTTATTATTTTTAGCAATATTCCGCGAAATAAACCTCAACCTTTAAGGTGCTGCACGCATGCCTATGTGTACACTCACTAATTTACTTAAAGGTTGAGGTTTATTTCGCGGAATATTGCTAAAAATAATAAATTAATAACAAACAAAATTTTAAGTGCCCTGTTTTTTAATCGAATCATTAAAAAAACACCCAAAACAGTAAACACTTAAAATTGTAGAGGCGTCATTAATATGTCAGAAATCAAAATGCGAAATACTTCAGTTGAACAGCTATATTATACGTACTTATATTATAAAAGATGAAATTTGGTATAGGGATAGGTAGTTTGAGTCCCAGGAAAGGAATAGTAAGATACTTTTTATCCCGGAAAAATTTACGGTTCCCGCACCATAAACGTACTTTGGGGCGACGGAGTCGCGGTCTTAATCTAGTTTTATTTATACAAAGTGTAACAAAACTGAGTGATAATACTTTAGGATGTGTACGTGTTCCTCTTAGTTAGAGAGTTCACTGTTAAAGCAGCAGCGTTAAAAGACAATTTTTTTTCACTTTTGTATGGGAAAACTCGTGACGCTGGAGCGCTTGCCCATACAAAAGTAAAAAAATGGTCTTTCAACGCTGCTACTTTCACAGTGAAATTTCTATAAGGAGCACATACACACCCTAAAGTTTTATCACTTCGTTTTGTTAGACTACAACTGTTTAATAACTAGAATATGGACCCAAATTTTACAGCAATGAACGAGCTGATCATAATGAACCATTGTTCATTACTCTTGATTATGTCAGCTTTCAACTCAAACGGAAAAACTAAATCAAAATACTCTCGTTTCGATGCTACGATGCCACATGCCCACATACAGGTCAAACTTGTAACATCTCTTTTTGGTCGGGTGACAACGAAAGACACATCCCATCAGGCCATAAATCGGGTTGTTTTACTTTTTACCACGTTGTCTCTTACTTACCAGTTTTATCCATGCTAGCACCACTAGCGCTCTCAAAGAGAAGCAGAAGCAACCGCGTCGTAATGTGAACATACCCATAATATTGTTTGTCGTAACCACTCGTTACCACTAAATATTAATACCGTTCCAGGTTTTAACCAACTCTCATCTTATACTGAGTGACCCTGAAATATATGAAAATATATTTATTTGATGATTATTCTCTTAAAATAAACCTTAATTTATACATCGTCATGAACTAAAATGTAACTTAATTTTGTTGCATCATATTAGCTTTTTTACATTCAGATCAAAATGACATGAAAGAAGTAAAGGGTAGAAACATCAAACATACCTGATTTCTCAGAAGTTTTCCAAAATAACGTCTATAACGTCTGTTAGTCCCGGTGGACCATGGGTAACTAAGTCGAATTTCCTCTATGCAATATCAATGTAATATGAACACTTTAGTTTCATCCCATAGTTTTCGCCATACATTTCCTTCCCCATTCCAAACCATTGCTTAAAGTTAGCAACAAATTATAATTAACTATACTAGATGACGCACAGCAATTATTTATCGCGCGGGAACCGTACATGTTTTCGCAATCAAAATGAGAACACAAACAGATCTATCACAGAAGTTGAGATGAACGTAGAAAAAAAGGTGGACGGAGTCTTATTGTACACAAAACTGTGTCTTCAAAGTGTGTCACATTCGTACATCTGTTAAATGGCCGGACTAGCGTAAGAATGTGTTCGTGCGGACCGTGTACATGCAGTCAGACTCTGAAGACACAGTGCTGTCAATAATAAGACTCCGTCCATCTTTTTTTCTACGTTCATGGAAGTTGGTTCATAGGCAGATTACGGACCTACCTGTGTCGTTTGGTCGCTTTATGTCAAACTCAGCCGACAGTATGACTAATATTGAATTGACATTATCCGACCAAATGACGTAGGTCTGTCAATTGCCTATGAATCAATTTCCTCGATGGTACCTGCCCGTTACTCTAACTACCTCTGTATCAAATTGTAGCATAAATAATTAAGAGACAGTCGGACAAATTTTCGCATTTATCACATTAGTTGGGAATAAGGATAATTAATTATAATTATAATGAGGATTACCTCACTGTATGCTATAATTATTATTGTCCTTAATTATTTAATAACTATAGCTGTCCCGGTGAACTTCGTGTCACTTTAAAACCTTCTCAAAATATTCAAAATATTCGTAGAAGTCCACTTCTACGAATATTTTGAGACTAAAATCAGTCCAATCCGTTCAACCGTTTTCAACTTTTAGCGCAATTGAAAATCCATTTTTTATATAATATAAGAGAAGATACTATCATACATTTTTAGACCCTTTTACCAGCTTTTTTCCGTAGTGCTCCCGCCCTCTTGTTCGGAGTTCGGACATTAATTATTGTCTTTGCAATTTGGCTGTCTCCCGCTTTGCTTGGGGAGGGAAACTGGATATCTCCTACTCCTACCTTTCTTCTGATTAATTTCGTTGCGGGTCCCAAGACAGATTAAGCTTGTCCCTCAAGCATCCTTGAGAGAATATCAAAAGGTGGTATGGTTACCACTGTTGATCCTGGCAACACAGGAGTTGCAGTGGTGGGAATGTGTGGTGGGTCATTTGCCTGTTTAAAAAACCCTTTTACTAATTATAGATCCACACTGTTTATTTAGACGTTGTACTATCGGGGAAATCAATAATTCATAGATAGATCAAGTCGGACCCAGCCGACATAATATTGCGGCCAGCATTGAATTGGATAACGCGACCAAATGAAGTAAGGTGTTCCCACCGTAAGATTCTGCAGGTATCAGTAATTAATTTTGATGGATTCTTGACAATGTGGGAAATGAAATAAGCATGGGTTGCCTTGTAAAAATTAGCCGGAAATCACATGGCCAATACAAAATTAGCCCAATTTTGATAATGTTATTTGAATTACCTGTAAAGATGGAGTTAATATAGGAGAACAATAAATATTATCATTTAAACGTATATTTCAAAATTTCTCTTATTATGATTATGCAAAAAGCACGTCATGTTTGAACAAGATCTTCATCAATGCAGCATGTTACAATATAACTATAATATAGTAGAGTAAACCATGCCCACCCAATCAAACTTTCCATAAGTTCCATGCGCGTATAAAGAGATGCTGTATTGTTTTGAAAAATGATGAGTTTGAGCAAATAAAATCACTATTTAACAGCAATTTACTTTATTAATTTTGCAAAAACTTATACAAAATATGGCTGCCACTTATATGATATCGCAGAATTTTGAGTTTTTAAGGTGGTGGTAGTGGTACCGAGCTCAATCCTTTTGACTTAATCATACCAGCTCTCACGACACAGGTTATCTTAGTGTGAGAGCTACAGTTGGTCATCTTGGTAACTTTGAACAGCAAAAATAAAAATGAAAAAATAAAAAACCTGTAATATTTTTTTTTTTTTGGAAGTTCTGTATATTTTTGCTGCAAATTTTTTTTTTTATTTTTTTTTTTAAAGAATAGAAGAACATCGACAAAAAAAATATTGCATTATGATTTATGGATTTGACAATGTTGTAAGGCGCAAAATCTACATTAAATTTTAACAAAAAATAATTATTTTAGATTATTTCAGATTATCTAAAATCGCATAATATTTTCTCGTCCAATGTTCTATCACCACGTTCATTTTAAGGTATTTTCAGGTGATGACTTTTCTGAACTCTACACTCTACTATGTATATTTATATTATGATTCTATGCTTCAGGATGACATGTTGGTGTAGATTGGATGCCCCGTAGCTCGGTCCCGTCAGACGTTTTTCTGCTACCCAACTCGTTTATTTCTTGTCTCACCAGTATCATTATACAAAACTGGAGAACTGAAAAATACAAGTTCTTATGCTCAATCCAAACTTTTATTACAAATACGAAAGTGTGTCTGTCTGTCTGTCTGTCCGTCCGTTACTTCTTCAGTCTTCATGCCCAAGCTGAACAGATTTTGTTGAAGTATGGAGATACTTGAGTCCCGAGAAGTCTGTTTATGTTCGTCTGTACTTCTTCACGCCCAACCCACTGAACCGATTTTGCTGAAATTTGGTGCGGTGATACTATCACTCCCGAGAAGGGACATAGAATACATTTTATTTCGGAAAAATTAACGGTTCCTGCGGGAAAAAGGAATGTTGGTGTAACGGAGTTGCGGCCGTCATCGTAATTAGCAACTTTTCTGGAATCATAATTTTTATTAAAGCTAAGTCTTAAGGCGCTCCCCCTACGAAAATGTCGTAATTTACCATACTTAGAGTCTTAAAAACTCATAATTTGAAAGCTACAAAGTTTGTATGCTTCTATGCTTCTTATTTCTCTTATTTTTCTATGCTTTTTTTATTTCCAATGCATCTTTTTGGATATATGGACTCCACGGTAATCACGTTTTGGTATCCGTTTGGATACCGTGGACTTTGAAAGAGTTAAAGTTATTAAAACTTACCTAAATCGAATAATCCAAACAGAAATATTGATATGTAGAAGTCAGGGCTGTATAAGACAAGCCTCCACCCTTCGTAGTCAGTGTACATGGAGCTGATGATCTTGGAGTACAGGAATATAGAGTGGGCGACTCGCAGGAGGCTCAAGATGAAGTCAATTGTACTGTACCAGAAGTACACTCTCAGGGAGCTGAGGTGTCTCTGAAATAAATAAAAATAAGTGTACCACTCGGGGACTGTGCCGCGGTAAAGATGTTGTCAACTTATGCATTTATAATTCGCATACGTTTATTCGCACGCACAAACACCGTGCCGAAGTCTGGCAACACCGCACGAGCGGGCCGTGTTAGGATTTTTCGTTACGGAATTTCTTGATTTGGTTGCCGCGCTCAAAGCCAAAAATATCAGCAGATATTGGAGCAGATTTTAAAACTTAAAACACGATCTTAAATCTTAGGATGAATTCGAGATCACAAGCGAATACATACAATTACGATTTATTCAAAATAATACAGGGTGTAACAAAAATAAGTGATAATACTTTAGGGTGTGTATGTGTTCCTTGTAGAGAGTTCACTGTGAAAGTAGTAGCGCTGAAAGACCAATTATTTTTTTCACTTTTGTATTGACAAGGGCCCGAGCGTCACAAATTTCCCCATACAAAAGTAAAAAAAAATCACTTTTACTTGATAAACATATTATATTGAAAATTGTGTTTTCTAATCATGTATTTAAATCTTTTGTAGTAAGACCGTTATTGTCAAAATTTTACTTCACATGATAAATACCTTATAGGACCCGCTCAGTAGAACGATGCTGAATATGGTACCGAAGAGCATGAGACCTGTGGCCACATACAGTTGGATCAGGGGGTACAGCGGCATGTAGACCAACTTAATCGTATTAAGCTGCACAACGCATAGCCCCAACCCTAATAGGTTAACCAGTAACTGTAAAAAACGATAATATTACATTCAGTAGCCAGTAGCTACCTGCTGGCATGAAAAAAAAAGAATGGATGAGTGCCACTCCCTACTCAACTTGCTTTATTTTCTAAGATAAACAATACCTAGTACACCAAAAAGAGAATTATATCGGACTTGTAGTTCTGGAGATGCGAAGATGTCTGGAGATGAGAGAGAACACAAACATAAAACATACATACATTCATACATTTTTGAATGGCACATTTATTCAGACGCTGATATTATAGAGGTAGACTACCATCGAAGCGCAGGTAATATTATGTACGAAAACAATATTCTGGCAATATTTTGTTTAAATCGGTTAAGAAAGTGGAGAAGAATACTTGAAATGTAACAATGCGGTATGTACTTACCAGTTTTAAAGTTCCTAATACCAGGATACCCCTTCTCCGGTTGCAGCACATTTTGTTACCTGTTGTTTTAAGTACCTACTTTTTAAGTTATTAGTGGTAGATTTTTAAATAAATTATTACTAATTTGTTTTACATTATATTGTTACTAATTATATAATATTATATTGAAGATTATAATGATTAACACGTACCCGGCACCGTCTACTACACAAGTAACAGGCTGACACCCTGTCCGGTTGTCTGTCCGCCAAAACGATAAAGCTTACAAGTTACAACATCACTGTTATCTTATATCCTTCCTCATGTTTTTCGTATTATTTTGTATAATTATTATAATAAGCTCAGATAACATTTCATAGTATACTAGCTGTTGCCCGCGACTCCGTCCGCATTAAGAGGACACCGCCCTTTTTTCCATACAAACGTTGTCCCCTGTTTCCTCCCTGAATAATGCCGGTAGAGTTATAATTTTTTTCCTGAATATCTACCGGCCACTAATACAATGTCTCTATGTTTTCTTTATTTTTCATAATAATTTAATTATTGAATAAGATATGAACGTTCAAAAACCCAAAAAATGGCCAAATTTTCCGCTGTGTTCAAACATCCAGAAAACAGATTTGGCTAAATTATCCAAAAAAAGTAAAACACAGGAACCACAACAAGCCAAGGGCCACATAATATGACAATGTGAGTGCCAGCAGTCAGCACCGGACGACAGAGTAGGCATGTGAAGGGCGCCCCAAGAGCGGTTCCACACTAGCGGTAGTGGCACAGAATATATTATATATTTTGTAGTACCAAGTAGTGGCGAGACAGTACTCTCGGCAAATTTTAATGGTAGAGAACATTATCTTAAATATTAAACACATTATATTATTGTTATAGGTTTTAACCAACTCTCATCTTATACTGAGTGACCCTGAAATATATGAAAATATATTTATTTGATGATTATTCTCTTCAAATGAACCTTAATTTATACATCGTCATGAACTAAAATGTAACTTAATTTTGTTGCATCATATTAGCTTGTTTACATTCAGATCAAAATGACATGAAAGAAGTAAAGGGTAGAAACATACCTGATTTTCTCAGAAGTTTTTCAAAATAACGTCTATAACGTCTGTTAGTCCCGGTGGACCATGGGTAACTAAGTCGAATTTCCTCTATGCAATATCAATCTAATATGAACACTTTAGTTTCATCCCATAGTTTTCGCCATACATTTCCTTCCCCATTCCAAACCATTGCTTTAAGTTAGCTAATTATAATTAACTATACTAGATGACGCACGGCAATTATTTATCGCGCGGGAACCGTACATGTTTTCGCAATCAAAATGACAGATCTATCACAGAAGTTGAGATGAACGTAGAAAAAAGGGTGGACGGAGTCTTATTATACACAAAACTGTGTCTTCAAAGTCGGCCACGCACACATTCTTACATCTGTTAAATGGCCGGACTAGCGTAAGAATGTGTGCGTGTGGACCGTGTACATGCAGTCAGACTCTGAAGACACAGTGTTGTCTATAATAAGACTCCGTCCATCTTTTTTTCTACGTTCATGGAAGTTGGTTCGTAGGCAGATTACAGACCTGCCTGTGTCGTTTGGTCGCTTTATGTCAAACTCAGCCGACAGTATGACTAATATTGAATTGACATTATCCGACCAAATGACGTAGGTCTGTCAATTGCCTATGAATCAATTTCCTCGATGGTACCTGCCCGTTACTCTAACTACCTCTGTATCAAATTGTAGCGTAAATAATAATTATTAGTCGGACAAATTTTCGCATTTATCACATTAGTTGGGAATAAGGATAATTAATTATAATTAAAATGAGGATTACCTCACTGTATGCTATAATTATTATTGTCCTTAATTATTTAATAACTATAGCTGTTCCGGTGAACTTCGTGTCACTTTAAAACCTTCCCAGTAAACCTTTAAAACTAACCTTTTAAAACCTTCTCAAAATATTCAAAATATTCGTAGAAGTCCACTTCTACGAATATTTTGAGACTAAAATCAGTCCAATCCGTTCAGCCGTTTTCAACTTTTAGCGTTACTAACACAATTGAAAATCCATTTTTTTATATAATATAAGAGAAGATACTATCATACATTTTTAGACCCTTTTACCAGCTTTTTTCCGTAGTGCTTCCGCCCTCTTGTTCGGAGTTCGGACATTAATTATTGTCTTTGCAATTTGGCTGTCTCCCGCTTTGCTTGGGGAGGGAAACTGGATATATCCTACTCCTCCTACCTTTCTTCTGATTAATTTCGTTGCGGGTCCCAAGACAGATTTAGCTTGTCCCTCAGGCATCCTTGAGAGAATATCAAAAGGTGGTATGGTTACCACTGTTGATCCTGGCGACACTGGAGTTGCAGTGGTGGGAATGTGTGGTGGGTCATTTGCCTGTTTAAAAAACCCTTTTACTAATAATAGATCCACACTGTTTATTTAGACGTTGTACTATCGGGGAAATCAATAATTCATAGATAGATCAAGTCAGACCCAACCGACATAATATTGCGGCCAGCATTGAATTGGATAACGCGACCAAATGAAGTAAGGTGTTCCCACCGTAAGATTCTGCAGGTATCAGTAATTAATTTTGATGGATTCTTGACAGTGTGGGAAATGAAATAAGCATAGGTTGCCTTGTAAAAATTTGCCGCAAATTACATGGCCAATACAAAATTAGCCCAATTTTGATAATGTTATCATTTGAATTACCCGTAAAGATGGAGTTAATATAGGAGAACAATAAATATTATCATTTAAACGTATATTTCAAATTTTCTCTTTTAATATTATTATGATTATGCAAAAAGCACGTCATGTTTGAACAAGATCTTCATCAATGCAGCATGTTACAATATAACTATAATATAGTAGAGTAAACCATGCCCACACAATCAAACTTTCCATAAGTTCTATGCGCGTATAAAGAGATGCTGTATTGTTTTGAAAAATGATGAGTTTGAGCAAATTAAATCACTATTTAACAGCAATTTACTTTACTAATTATGCAAAAACTTATACAAAATATGGCTGCCACTTATATTATGATATCGCAGAATAGAAGAACATGGATAAAAAAAATATTGCATTATGATTTATGGATTTGACAATGTTGTAAGGCGCAAAATCTACATATCACAGATTAAATTTTAACAAAAAATAATTATTTTAGATTATTTCAGATTATCTAAAATCGCATAATATTTTCTCGTCCAATGTTCTATCACCACGTTCATTTTAAGGTATTTTCAGGTGATGACTTTTCTGAACTCTACACTCTACTATGTATATTTATATTATGATTCTATGCTTCAGGATGACATGTTGGTGTAGATTGGATGCCCCGTAGCTCGGTCCCGTCAGACGTTTTTCTGCTACCCAACTTGTTTATTTCTTGTCTCACCAGTATCATTATACAAAACTGGAGAACTGAAAAATACAAGTTCTTATGCTCAATCCAAACTTTTATTACAAATACGAAAGTGTGTCTGTCGGTCTGTCCGTCCGTTACTTCTTCAGTCTTCATGCCCAAGCTGAACAGACTTTGTTGAAGTATGGAGATACTTGAGTCCCGAGAAGTCTGTTTATGTTCGTCTGTACTTCTTCACGCCCAATCCACTGAACCGATTTTGCTGAAATTTGGTGCGGTGATACTATCACTCCCGAGAAGGGACATAGAATACATTTTATTTCGGAAAAATTAACGGTTCCTGCGGGAAAAAGGAATGTTGGTATAACGGAGTTGCGGCCGTCATCGTAGTTAACAACTGTTCTGGAATCATAATTTTTATTAAAGCTAAGTCTTAAGGCGCTCCCCCTACGAAAATGCCGTAATTTACCATACTTAGAGTCTTAAAAACTCATAATTTGAAAGCTACAAAGTTTGTATGCTTCTATGCTTCTTATTTCTCTTATTTTTCTATGCTTTTTTTATTTCCAATGCATCTTTTTGGATAATATATGGACTCCACGGTAATCACGTTTTGGTATCCGTTTGGATACCGTGGACTTTGAAAGAGTTAAAGTTATTAAAACTTACCTAAATCGAATAATCCAAACAGAAATATTGATATGTAGAAGTCAGGGCTGTATAAGACAAGCCTCCACCCTTCGTAGTCAGTGTACATTGAGCTGATGTCAGTGTACATGGAGCTGATGATCTTGGAGTACAAGAATATAGAGTGGGCGACTCGCAGGAGGCTCAAGATGAAGTCAATTGTACTGTACCAGAAGTACACTCGCAGGGAGGTTAGGTGTCTCTGAAATAAATAAAAATAAGTGTACCACTCGGGGACTATGCCGCGGTAAAGATGTTGTCAACTTATGCATTTATAATTCGCATACCTACGTTTATTCGCACGCACAAACACCGTGCCGAAGTCTGGCAACACCGCACGAGTGGGCCGTGTTAGGATTTTTCGTTACGGAATTTCTTGATTCGGTTGCCGCGCTCAAAGCCAAAAATATCAGCATATATTGGAGCAGATTTTAAAACTTAAAACACGATCTTAAATCTTAGGATGAATTCGAGATCACAAGCGAATACATACAATTACGATTTATTCAAAATAATACAGGGTGTAACAAAAATAAGTGATAATACTTTAGGGTGTGTATGTGTTCCTTGTAGAGAGTTCACTGTGAAAGTAGTAGCGCTGAAAGACCAATTATTTTTTTCACTTTTGTATTGACAAGGGCCCGAGCGTCACAAATTTCCCCATACAAAAGTAAAAAAAATCACTTTTACTTGATAAACATATTATATTGAAAATTGTGTTTTCTAATCATGTATTTAAATCTTTTGTAGTAAGACCGTTATTGTCAAAATTTTACTTCACATGATAAATACCTTATAGGACCCGTTCAATAGAACGATGCTGAATATGGTACCGAAGAGCATGAGACCTGTGGCCACATACAGTTGGATCAGGGGGTACAGCGGCATGTAGACCAACTTAATCGTATTAAGCTGCACAACGCATAGCCCCAACCCTAATAGGTTAACCAGTAACTGTAAAAAAAGATAATATTATATTTAGTAGCCAGTAGCTACCTGCTGGCATGAAAAAAAAAGAATGGATGAGTGCCACTCCCTACTCAACTTGCTTTATTTTCTAAGATAAACAATACCTAGTACACCAAAAAGAGAATTATATCGGACTTGTAGTTCTGGAGATGCGAAGATGTCTGGAGATGAGAGAGAACACAAACATAAAACATACATACATTCATACATTTTTGAATGGCACATTTATTCAGACGCTGATATTATAGAGGTAGACTACCATCGAAGCGCAGGTAATATTATGTACGAAAACAATATTCTGGCAATATTTTGTTTAAATCGGTTAAGAAAGTGGAGAAGAATACTTGAAATGTAACAATGCGGTATGTACTTACCAGTTTTAAAGTTCCTAATACCAGGATACCCCTTCTCCGGTTGCAGCACATTTTGTTACCTGTTGTTTTAAGTACCTACTTTTTAAGTTATTAGTGGTAGATTTTTAAATAAATTATTACTAATTTGTTTTACATTATATTGTTACTAATTATATAATATTATATTGAAGATTATAATGATTAACACCGACCCGGCACCGTCTACTACACAAGTAACAGGCTGACACCCTGTCCGGTTGTCTGTCCGCCAAAACGATAAAGCTTACAAGTTACAACATCACTGTTATCTTATATCCTTCCTCATGTTTTTCGTATTATTTTGTATAATTATAATAAGCTCAGATAACATTTCATAGTATACTAGCTGTTGCCCGCGACTCCGTCCGCATTAAGAGGACACCGCCCTTTTTTCCATACAAACGTTGTCCCCCGTTTCCTCCCTGAATAATGCCGGTAGAGTTATAATTTTTTTCCTGAATATCTACCGGCCACTAATACAATGTCTCTATGTTTTCTTTATTTTTCATAATAATTTAATTATTGAATAAGATATGAACGTTCAAAAACCCAAAAAAATGGCCAAATTTTCCGCTGTGTTCAAACATCCAGAAAACAGATTTGGCTAAATTATCCAAAAAAAGTAAAACATAGGAACCACAACAAGCCAAGGGCCACATAATATGACAATGTGAGTGCCAGCAGTCAGCACCGGACGACAGAGTAGGCATGTGAAGGGCGCCCCAAGAGCGGTTCCACACTAGCGGTAGTGGCACAGAATATATTATATATTTTGTAGTACCAAGTAGTGGCGAGACAGTACTCTCGGCAAATTTTAATGGTAGAGAACATTATCTTAAATATTAAACACATTATATTATTGTTATAGGTTTTAACCAACTCTCATCTTATACTGAGTGACCCTGAAATATATGAAAATATATTTATTTGATGATTATTCTCTTCAAATGAACCTTAATTTATACATCGTCATGAACTAAAATGTAACTTAATTTTGTTGCATCATATTAGCTTGTTTACATTCAGATCAAAATGACATGAAAGAAGTAAAGGGTAGAAACATACCTGATTTTCTCAGAAGTTTTTCAAAATAACGTCTATAACGTCTGTTAGTCCCGGTGGACCATGGGTAACTAAGTCGAATTTCCTCTATGCAATATCAATCTAATATGAACACTTTAGTTTCATCCCATAGTTTTCGCCATACATTTCCTTCCCCATTCCAAACCATTGCTTTAAGTTAGCTAATTATAATTAACTATACTAGATGACGCACGGCAATTATTTATCGCGCGGGAACCGTACATGTTTTCGCAATCAAAATGACAGATCTATCACAGAAGTTGAGATGAACGTAGAAAAAAGGGTGGACGGAGTCTTATTATACACAAAACTGTGTCTTCAAAGTCGGCCACGCACACATTCTTACATCTGTTAAATGGCCGGACTAGCGTAAGAATGTGTGCGTGTGGACCGTGTACATGCAGTCAGACTCTGAAGACACAGTGTTGTCTATAATAAGACTCCGTCCATCTTTTTTTCTACGTTCATGGAAGTTGGTTCGTAGGCAGATTACAGACCTGCCTGTGTCGTTTGGTCGCTTTATGTCAAACTCAGCCGACAGTATGACTAATATTGAATTAACATTATCCGACCAAATGACGTAGGTCTGTCAATTGCCTATGAATCAATTTCCTCGATGGTACCTGCCCGTTACTCTAACTACCTCTGTATCAAATTGTAGCGTAAATAATAATTATTAGTCGGACAAATTTTCGCATTTATCACATTAGTTGGGAATAAGGATAATTAATTATAATTAAAATGAGGATTACCTCACTGTATGCTATAATTATTATTGTCCTTAATTATTTAATAACTATAGCTGTCCCGGTGAACTTCGTGTCACTTTAAAACCTTCCCAGTAAACCTTTAAAACTAACCTTTTAAAACCTTCTCAAAATATTCAAAATATTCGTAGAAGTCCACTTCTACGAATATTTTGAGACTAAAATCAGTCCAATCCGTTCAGCCGTTTTCAACTTTTAGCGTTACTAACACAATTGAAAATCCATTTTTTTATATAATATAAGAGAAGATACTATCATACATTTTTAGACCCTTTTACCAGCTTTTTTCCGTAGTGCTTCCGCCCTCTTGTTCGGAGTTCGGACATTAATTATTGTCTTTGCAATTTGGCTGTCTCCCGCTTTGCTTGGGGAGGGAAACTGGATATATCCTACTCCTCCTACCTTTCTTCTGATTAATTTCGTTGCGGGTCCCAAGACAGATTTAGCTTGTCCCTCAGGCATCCTTGAGAGAATATCAAAAGGTGGTATGGTTACCACTGTTGATCCTGGCGACACTGGAGTTGCAGTGGTGGGAATGTGTGGTGGGTCATTTGCCTGTTTAAAAAACCCTTTTACTAATAATAGATCCACACTGTTTATTTAGACGTTGTACTATCGGGGAAATCAATAATTCATAGATAGATCAAGTCAGACCCAACCGACATAATATTGCGGCCAGCATTGAATTGGATAACGCGACCAAATGAAGTAAGGTGTTCCCACCGTAAGATTCTGCAGGTATCAGTAATTAATTTTGATGGATTCTTGACAGTGTGGGAAATGAAATAAGCATAGGTTGCCTTGTAAAAATTTGCCGCAAATTACATGGCCAATACAAAATTAGCCCAATTTTGATAATGTTATCATTTGAATTACCCGTAAAGATGGAGTTAATATAGGAGAACAATAAATATTATCATTTAAACGTATATTTCAAATTTTCTCTTTTAATATTATTATGATTATGCAAAAAGCACGTCATGTTTGAACAAGATCTTCATCAATGCAGCATGTTACAATATAACTATAATATAGTAGAGTAAACCATGCCCACACAATCAAACTTTCCATAAGTTCTATGCGCGTATAAAGAGATGCTGTATTGTTTTGAAAAATGATGAGTTTGAGCAAATTAAATCACTATTTAACAGCAATTTACTTTACTAATTATGCAAAAACTTATACAAAATATGGCTGCCACTTATATTATGATATCGCAGAATAGAAGAACATGGATAAAAAAAATATTGCATTATGATTTATGGATTTGACAATGTTGTAAGGCGCAAAATCTACATATCACAGATTAAATTTTAACAAAAAATAATTATTTTAGATTATTTCAGATTATCTAAAATCGCATAATATTTTCTCGTCCAATGTTCTATCACCACGTTCATTTTAAGGTATTTTCAGGTGATGACTTTTCTGAACCCTACACTCTACTATGTATATTTATATTATGATTCTATGCTTCAGGATGACATGTTGGTGTAGATTGGATGCCCCGTAGCTCGGTCCCGTCAGATGTTTTTCTGCTACCCAACTCGTTTATTTCTTGTCTCACCAGTATCATTATACAAAACTGGAGAACTGAAAAATACAAGTTCTTATGCTCAATCCAAACTTTTATTACAAATACGAAAGTGTGTCTGTCTGTCTGTCTGTCCGTCCGTTACTTCTTCAGTCTTCATGCCCAAGCTGAACAGATTTTGTTGAAGTATGGAGATACTTGAGTCCCGAGAAGTCTGTTTATGTTCGTCTGTACTTCTTCACGCCCAACCCACTGAACCGATTTTGCTGAAATTTGGTGCGGTGATACTATCACTCCCGAGAAGGGACATAGAATACATTTTATTTCGGAAAAATTAACGGTTCCTGCGGGAAAAAGGAATGTTGGTGTAACGGAGTTGCGGCTGTCATCGTAATTAGCAACTTTTCTGGAATCATAATTTTTATTAAAGCTAAGTCTTGAGGCGCTCCCCCTACGAAAATGCCGTAATTTACCATACTTAGAGTCTTAAAAACTCATAATTTGAAAGCTACAAAGTTTGTATGCTTCTATGCTTCTTATTTCTCTTATTTTTCAATGCTTTTTTTATTTCCAATGCATCTTTTTGGATATATGGACTCCACGGTAATCACGTTTTGGTATCCGTTTGGATACTGTGGACTTTGAAAGAGTTAAAGTTATTAAAACTTACCTAAATCGAATAATCCAAACAGAAATATTGATATGTAGAAGTCAGGGCTGTATAAGACAAGCCTCCACCCTTCGTAGTCAGTGTACATGGAGCTGATGATCTTGGAGTACAGGAATATAGAGTGGGCGACTCGCAGGAGGCTCAAGATGAAGTCAATTGTACTGTACCAGAAGTACACTCTCAGGGAGCTGAGGTGTCTCTGAAATAAATAAAAATAAGTGTACCACTCGGGGACTGTGCCGCGGTAAAGATGTTGTCAACTTATGCATTTATAATTCGCATACGTTTATTCGCACGCACAAACACCGTGCCGAAGTCTGGCAACACCGCACGAGCGGGCCGTGTTAGGATTTTTCGTTACGGAATTTCTTGATTTGGTTGCCGCGCTCAAAGCCAAAAATATCAGCAGATATTGGAGCAGATTTTAAAACTTAAAACACGATCTTAAATCTTAGGATGAATTCGAGATCACAAGCGAATACATACAATTACGATTTATTCAAAATAATACAGGGTGTAACAAAAATAAGTGATAATACTTTAGGGTGTGTATGTGTTCCTTGTAGAGAGTTCACTGTGAAAGTAGTAGCGCTGAAAGACCAATTATTTTTTTCACTTTTGTATTGACAAGGGCCCGAGCGTCACAAATTTCCCCATACAAAAGTAAAAAAAAATCACTTTTACTTGATAAACATATTATATTGAAAATTGTGTTTTCTAATCATGTATTTAAATCTTTTGTAGTAAGACCGTTATTGTCAAAATTTTACTTCACATGATAAATACCTTATAGGACCCGCTCAGTAGAACGATGCTGAATATGGTACCGAAGAGCATGAGACCTGTGGCCACATACAGTTGGATCAGGGGGTACAGCGGCATGTAGACCAACTTAATCGTATTAAGCTGCACAACGCATAGCCCCAACCCTAATAGGTTAACCAGTAACTGTAAAAAACGATAATATTACATTCAGTAGCCAGTAGCTACCTGCTGGCATGAAAAAAAAGAATGGATGAGTGCCACTCCCTACTCAACTTGCTTTATTTTCTAAGATAAACAATACCTAGTACACCAAAAAGAGAATTATATCGGACTTGTAGTTCTGGAGATGCGAAGATGTCTGGAGATGAGAGAGAACACAAACATAAAACATACATACATTCATACATTTTTGAATGGCACATTTATTCAGACGCTGATATTATAGAGGTAGACTACCATCGAAGCGCAGGTAATATTATGTACGAAAACAATATTCTGGCAATATTTTGTTTAAATCGGTTAAGAAAGTGGAGAAGAATACTTGAAATGTAACAATGCGGTATGTACTTACCAGTTTTAAAGTTCCTAATACCAGGATACCCCTTCTCCGGTTGCAGCACATTTTGTTACCTGTTGTTTTAAGTACCTACTTTTTAAGTTATTAGTGGTAGATTTTTAAATAAATTATTACTAATTTGTTTTACATTATATTGTTACTAATTATATAATATTATATTGAAGATTATAATGATTAACACTGACCCGGCACCGTCTACTACACAAGTAACAGGCTGACACCCTGTCCGGTTGTCTGTCCGGCAAAACGATAAAGCTTACAAGTTACAACATCACTGTTATCTTATATCCTTCCTCATGTTTTTCGTATTATTTTGTATAATTATAATAAGCTCAGATAACATTTCATAGTATACTAGCTGTTGCCCGCGACTCCGTCCGCATTAAGAGGACACCGCCCTTTTTTCCATACAAACGTTGTCCCCTGTTTCCTCCCTGAATAATGCCGGTAGAGTTATAATTTTTTTCCTGAATATCTACCGGCCACTAATACAATGTCTCTATGTTTTCTTTATTTTTCATAATAATTTAATTATTGAATAAGATATGAACGTTCAAAAACCCAAAAAAATGGCCAAATTTTCCGCTGTGTTCAAACATCCAGAAAACAGATTTGGCTAAATTATCCAAAAAAAGTAAAACATAGGAACCACAACAAGCCAAGGGCCACATAATATGACAATGTGAGTGCCAGCAGTCAGCACCGGACGACAGAGTAGGCATGTGAAGGGCGCCCCAAGAGCGGTTCCACACTAGCGGTAGTGGCACAGAATATATTATATATTTTGTAGTACCAAGTAGTGGCGAGACAGTACTCTCGGCAAATTTTAATGGTAGAGAACATTATCTTAAATATTAAACACATTATATTATTGTTATAGGTTTTAACCAACTCTCATCTTATACTGAGTGACCCTGAAATATATGAAAATATATTTATTTGATGATTATTCTCTTAAAATGAACCTTAATTTATACATCGTCATGAACTAAAATGTAATTTAATTTTGTTGCATCATATTAGCTTGTTTACATTCAGATCAAAATAACATGAAAGAAGTAAAGGGTAGAAACATACCTGATTTTCTCAGAAGTTTTCCAAAATAACGTCTATAACGTCTGTTAGTCCCGGTGGACCATGGGTAACTAAGTCGAATTTCCTCTATGCAATATCAATGTAATATGAACACTTTAGTTTCATCCCATAGTTTTCGCCATACATTTCCTTCCCCATTCCAAACCATTGCTTTAAGTTAGCAAATTATAATTAACTATACTAGATGACGCACGGCAATTATTTATCGCGCGGGAACCGTACATGTTTTTGCAATCAAAATGACAGATCTATCACAGAAGTTGACATGAACGTAGAAAAAAATGTAGACAGAGTCTTATTATACAGAAAACTGTGTCTTCGACTTTGAAGACACACGCACACAATCTGTTAAATGGCCGGACTAGCGTAAGATTGTGTGCGTGCGGACCGTGTACATGCAGTCAGACTCTGAAGACACAGTGCTGTCTATAATATGACTCCGTCCACCTTTTTTTCTACGTTCATGGAAGTTGGTTTATAGGCAGATTACGGACCTGCCTGTGTCGTTTGGTCGCTTTATGTCAAACTCAGCCGACAGTATGACTAATATTGAATTGACATTATCCGACCAAATGACGTAGGTCTGTTAATGGTACCTGCCCGTTACTCTAACTACCTCTGTATCAAATTGTAGCGTAAATAATTAAGAGACAGTCGGACAAATTTTCGCATTTATCACATTAGTTGGGAATAAGGATAATTAATTATAATTATCATGAGGATTACCTCACTGTATGCTATAATTATTATTGTCCTTAATTATTTAATAACTATAGCTGTCCCGGTGAACTTCGTGTCACTTTAAAACCTTCCCAGTAAACCTTTAAAACTAACCTTTTGAAACCTTCTCAAAATATTCAAAATATTCGTAGAAGTCCACTTCTACGAATATTTTGAGACTAAAGTCAGTCCAATCCGTTCAGCCGTTTTCAACTTTTAGCGTTACTAACACATCCATTGAAAATCCATTTTTTTATATTATAATATTATAAGAGGAGATACTATCATACATTTTTAGACCCTTTTACCAGCTTTTTTTCCGTAGTGCTCCCGCCCTCTTGTTCGGAGTTCGGACATTAATTATTGTCTTTGCAATTTGGCTGTCTCCCGCTTTGCTTGGGGAGGGAAACTGGATATCTCCTACTCCTCCTACCTTTCTTCTGACTAATTTCATTGCGGGTCCCAAGACAGATTTAGCTTGTCGCTCAGGCATCCTTATAGAGAATATCAAAAGGTGGTATGGTTATCACTGTTGATCCTGGTGACCATTCCCCCGGGCCGCTGGGGATGCGTAACGCATTTCCCACCGTTAAAAAAAAAAGGAGTTGCAGTGGTGGGAATGTGTGGTGGGTCATTTGCCTGTTTAAAAAAACCCTTTTACTAATAATAGATCCACACTGTTTATTTAGACGTTGTACTATCGGGGAAATCAATAATTCATAGATAGATCAAGTCAGACCCAGCCGACATAATGTTGCGGCCAGCATTGATTTGGATAACGCGACCAAATGAAGTAAGGTGTTCCCACCGTAAGATTCTGCAGGTATCAGTAATTAATTTTGATGGATTCTTGACAATGTGGGAAATGAAATAAGCATGGGTTGCCTTGTAAAAATTAGCCGCAAATTACATGGCCAATACAAAATTAGCCCAATTTTGATAATGTTATCATTTGAATTACCCGTAAAGATGGAGTTAATATAGGAGAACAATAAATATTATCATTTAAACGTAAATTTCAAATTTTCTCTTTATTATTATGATTATGCAAAAAGCACGTCATGTTTGAACAAGATCTTCATCAATGCAGCATGTTACAATATAACTATAATATAGTAGAGTAAACCATGCCCACACAATCAAACTTTCCATAAGTTCTATGCGCGTATAAAGAGATGCTGTATTGTTTTGAAAAATGATGAGTTTGAGCAAATTAAATCACTATTTAACAGCAATTTACTTTATTAATTATGCAAAAACTTATACAAAATATGGCTGCCACTTATATTATGATATCGCAGAATAGAAGAACATCGACAAAAAAAATATTGCATTATGATTTATGGATTTGACAATGTTGTAAGGCGCAAAATCTACATTAAATTTTAACAAAAAATAATTATTTTAGATTATTTCAGATTATCTAAAATCGCATAATATTTTCTCGTCCAATGTTCTATCACCACGTTCATTTTAAGGTATTTTCAGGTGATGACTTTTCTGAACTCTACACTCTACTATGTATATTTATATTATGATTCTATGCTTCAGGATGAGATGTTGGTGTAGATTGGATGCCCCGTAGCTCGGTCCCGTCAGACGTTTTTCTGCTACCCAACTCGTTTATTTCTTGTCTCACCAGTACCATTATACAAAACTGGAGAACTGAAAAATACAAGTTCTTATGCTCAATCCAAACTTTTATTACACATACGAAAGTGTGTCTGTCTGTCTGTCCGTCCGTTACTTCTTCAGTCTTCATGCCCAAGCTGAACAGATTTTGTTGAAGTATGGAGATACTTGAGTCCCGAGAAGTCTGTTTATGTTCGTCTGTACTTCTTCACGCCCAATCCACTGAACCGATTTTGCTGAAATTTGGTGCGGTGATACTATCACTCCCGAGAAGGGACATAGAATACATTTTATTTCGGAAAAATTAACGGTTCCTGCGGGAAAAAGGAATGTTGGTATAACGGAGTTGCGGCCGTCATCGTAGTTAACAACTGTTCTGGAATCATAATTTTTATTAAAGCTAAGTCTTAAGGCGCTCCCCCTACGAAAATGCCGTAATTTACCATACTTAGAGTCTTAAAAACTCATAATTTGAAAGCTACAAAGTTTGTATGCTTCTATGCTTCTTATTTCTCTTATTTTTCTATGCTTTTTTTATTTCCAATGCATCCTTTTGGATATATGGACTCCACGGTAATCACGTTTTGGTATCCGTTTGGATACTGTGGACTTTGAAAGAGTTAAAGTTATTAAAACTTACCTAAATCGAATAATCCAAACAGAAATATTGATATGTAGAAGTCAGGGCTGTATAAGACAAGCCTCCACCCTTCGTAGTCAGTGTACATTGAGCTGATGATCTTGGAGTACAGGAATATAGAGTGGGCGACTCGCAGGAGGCTCAAGATGAAGTCAATTGTGCTGTACCAGAAGTACACTCTCAGGGAGGTTAGGTGTCTCTGAAATAAATAAAAATAAGTGTGCCACTCGGGGACTGTGCCGCGGTAAAGATGTTGTCAACTTATGCATTTATAATTCGCATACGTTTATTCGCACGCACAAACACCGTGCCGAAGTCTGGCAACACCGCACGAGCGGGCCGTGTTAGGATTTTTCGTTACGGAATTTCTTGATTTGGTTGCCGCGCTCAAAGCCAAAAATATCAGCAGATATTGGAGCAGATTTTAAAACTTAAAACACGATCTTAAATCTTAGGATGAATTCGAGATCACAAGCGAATACATACAATTACGATTTATTCAAAATAATACAGGGTGTAACAAAAATAAGTGATAATACTTTAGGGTGTGTATGTGTTCCTTGTAGAGAGTTCACTGTGAAAGTAGTAGCGCTGAAAGACCAATTATTTTTTTCACTTTTGTATTGACAAGGGCCCGAGCGTCACAAATTTCCCCATACAAAAGTAAAAAAAAATCACTTTTACTTGATAAACATATTATATTGAAAATTGTGTTTTCTAATCATGTATTTAAATCTTTTGTAGTAAGACCGTTATTGTCAAAATTTTACTTCACATGATAAATACCTTATAGGACCCGCTCAGTAGAACGATGCTGAATATGGTACCGAAGAGCATGAGACCTGTGGCCACATACAGTTGGATCAGGGGGTACAGCGGCATGTAGACCAACTTAATCGTATTAAGCTGCACAACGCATAGCCCCAACCCTAATAGGTTAACCAGTAACTGTAAAAAACGATAATATTACATTCAGTAGCCAGTAGCTACCTGCTGGCATGAAAAAAAAGAATGGATGAGTGCCACTCCCTACTCAACTTGCTTTATTTTCTAAGATAAACAATACCTAGTACACCAAAAAGAGAATTATATCGGACTTGTAGTTCTGGAGATGCGAAGATGTCTGGAGATGAGAGAGAACACAAACATAAAACATACATACATTCATACATTTTTGAATGGCACATTTATTCAGACGCTGATATTATAGAGGTAGACTACCATCGAAGCGCAGGTAATATTATGTACGAAAACAATATTCTGGCAATATTTTGTTTAAATCGGTTAAGAAAGTGGAGAAGAATACTTGAAATGTAACAATGCGGTATGTACTTACCAGTTTTAAAGTTCCTAATACCAGGATACCCCTTCTCCGGTTGCAGCACATTTTGTTACCTGTTGTTTTAAGTACCTACTTTTTAAGTTATTAGTGGTAGATTTTTAAATAAATTATTACTAATTTGTTTTACATTATATTGTTACTAATTATATAATATTATATTGAAGATTATAATGATTAACACCGACCCGGCACCGTCTACTACACAAGTAACAGGCTGACACCCTGTCCGGTTGTCTGTCCGCCAAAACGATAAAGCTTACAAGTTACAACATCACTGTTATCTTATATCCTTCCTCATGTTTTTCGTATTATTTTGTATAATTATAATAAGCTCAGATAACATTTCATAGTATACTAGCTGTTGCCCGCGACTCCGTCCGCATTAAGAGGACACCGCCCTTTTTTCCATACAAACGTTGTCCCCTGTTTCCTCCCTGAATAATGCCGGTAGAGTTATAATTTTTTTCCTGAATATCTACCGGCCACTAATACAATGTCTCTATGTTTTCTTTATTTTTCATAATAATTTAATTATTGAATAAGATATGAACGTTCAAAAACCCAAAAAAATGGCCAAATTTTCCGCTGTGTTCAAACATCCAGAAAACAGATTTGGCTAAATTATCCAAAAAAAGTAAAACATAGGAACCACAACAAGCCAAGGGCCACATAATATGACAATGTGAGTGCCAGCAGTCAGCACCGGACGACAGAGTAGGCATGTGAAGGGCGCCCCAAGAGCGGTTCCACACTAGCGGTAGTGGCACAGAATATATTATATATTTTGTAGTACCAAGTAGTGGCGAGACAGTACTCTCGGCAAATTTTAATGGTAGAGAACATTATCTCGCCAGTCGCCACTCTACTCGGTAGGTGTAATCTTCTTCTTCTTCTTTAAAAATGGCCTCCCATTAGGAATAGCCAGTGTCAGTAATTTGATGAGGTGAAAATTTGACTTTATTGCCAGTGGTAATAACTTTGCTCTACAGAGTTGGCCTTAGGCCCTACCGAGTAGCACACCATACCATAAATCAACTGGATTAGGCTATTATGACATTTTTTAACTAACCATAACGATAACTGGCCATAATTGGCCGGTTACGTTTATTGTTAAATATGGCGTAATTTTAACCATTGTGTAGTATAGTTGACCATTGTATTTTGAATGTACTTTATCGCGGGCCGCAATTTGACGACCACGGCCCTAAAGTATTATCACTTATTTTTGTTACACTTTTTAGATGACGCCCGCAACTCCGGCAACGGTTTAGACCCTGGTAGAAGCTTGTTTATCGTAAACCGTACATTTTTCCGGGACGAAAAGTATCCTATATCCCTTCTCGGGATCTAATGTATCTCCATACCAATTTTCAGAAGAATCACTTCAGTGGTTTAGGCGTGAAGAGTTAGAGCCGTTTCACACGATCGGTTCCAACCACCAACCCACCAACAGAGATCACCTTGGTAGGGTTGGAACAAAAATCAACCTTGTAGACGTTTATTTTTGGTTGACCAACCAAATAACCTTCAACTACTTACCTTGGTAGTGAGCGCATCCCTCACTACCAAAAACCAATGTCAAATAGAGAACATTGAGTTGAAACACGGCCGTGTAGACGCTTGTTGGCGCTCAGTCGCACATTGATCGTCGGCTGCTTTGTATGTGGTGTGTTATAGCGCTAGCAACTGAAAATGGCGGCGCCGGCGCGCCATGAACGCGAAATCTTGACTGAATTTTTAGAAATGTATAGGAATTTGCCTACGCAATGGGATATTGGTTCCGATCTTTATAAAGATCGGGACAAAAAGAGTCAAGCGTGACAGTTGGTTGTCGAAAAATTACGTTTTTTTTTCATCACATATAGCTCTACAACTTACAAGCCAGCGCTATTCCGGTCTTTTGAGGTTTAGATAGTGATAAGTGATCAAATTGTTCACTTTTCCACAGTCTAGCCAAGACTGATGAGTCGATTTACGTGTAGATATAGATTCAACTTTGTTGATCCAACCAAGGTGACCTCTGTTGGTGGTTGGAACCGATCGTGTAGAACGGCTCTTAACAGGCCAACCTAATGTGCACGTTAACGTATTCTGCATATATAAATAGATATAGGTAATCTGCAGTTTGTCTTTTTGTCCATCATTGGCGATTACAAACATTTAAAGGTCAATGTATAGGCCTAAAATCCCAGAAAACGTTCAAAATCTTTCCATGGAAACGGTGGTACGCACCATGTACACTTTCTGAAAAAAAATTCTTAATAAAACAATTTTTAATTAATTTTTATTTTTATTGACTAACGTGGAGAGGAGTATGCAACGTGGAGTAAATCCGAAGTTACACAGTTCGAAGTTCAGCTTCCTGGGCTTCCGTCTTTATAATATTTTCTATGCTTCTAATTTCTCTTCTCACAAAAACTAGGAGAGTTATTTGTATAGCTGAAAAAATAATAAAAATACGTTAATTTAAAAATAATATTATTAGGGTGTTAACTTTCAATTTAAATCATGGATATAAATCGAATCAAATACGACCCATGGGAATGGGCAGCATAATTGTCATACATACTTCGCCGTTTCTTTCGTCTTTTTTTTGTTGGAAAGAGGTTTACAGGTTTCGTGATAAGGAAATACTGTTTGCAGTCGTTTTTTTTTTGTTAAAGCTAAAGACTATGAAAATTACTACTACTACTACTACTACGCACTATGCTGAGAAAACGTTACTTACCAATGTCCACCAGACCGAACCAGAATATCCCTGCATAAACAATAGGGTTGTGCAGAATGTCTCGTACCACCTCAGCCGGCGCGGTCATGATAGTGGCGACGTTGTTTGCCACGACATATCCTGTGTGCAGTATCGCCACGACCACGCCGACTATCGCCAACCAGAAGTATACACGTAGGACGGATCGGCTCCTCTGTAAGAAACATTTTATTTACCAGATGACGCCCATAACTCCGTGGCGCTAAATTTCGTTTGTCTCCCAGGAACCGTACCTTTTAACGGTTATAATAATCGGCCAAGTACGAGTCGGACTCGCGCACGAAGGGTTCCGTACCGGTATAGAGCGAAAGTAGACAAAGTAGTGGTTTTTGTATGGGAGCCCCCCTTAAATATTTACTTTATTTTAATTTTATTATTAATTAATAAAGTACAAATATAACTAAGGATTTTGTAAAAATGTCAAGTACCTAGCTGTTACCATTATTGATTACGAGCAAAAAAGACCAAAAAAATCACGTTTCTTGTATGGGAGCCCCCCTTAAATCTTAACTTTATTTTATTTTCAGTATTTGTTGTTATAGCGGCAACAGATATACATAATCTGTGAAAATTTCAGAAGTCTAAAAAGTATCCTATGTCCTTGTCTCGGGACTCAAAGTATCTCCACACCCAGCAAAATCGGTTTAGCGGTTTGGGCGCGCGCGTAACAGACACACATAGACACTTTCGCATTTTTAATATAAGTATGGATAATGCAATTCAAAAATGTAAAAACAATCACCAGGGGGCAAAAAACAAGCAGTTTTTTTGCATCCTGGCGATTGCACTCCGGGATCGCCGGCAGAAGTAGGGGGGTGCTTCGGGGGAGAAAGAAATGCGCGCCCGTGACGTAACCGCCTTCCAGCTTCAGTAGTCAGTACTCACTAGATAGTCAGGTATGTTATACCTAATTTTTCTACTTTTTCTCAGTAGGCAAAATAATATGACCATACCAAATTTCATCGTTTATTAAAGCGTGAATAGGTTACAGACAGACACTTTTATAACATTACTAGATGACGCCCGCAACTCCGTTGCGCTAAAATTCGTTTATCGCGTAGAAACCGTACATTTTTCCAGGATAAAAAGTATTCTCTGTCTTTCAGCAAAATCGCTTTAGCGGTTTGGGCGTGAGGCCAGAGAGAACAGAGAGACAGACACACTTTCGCATTTATAATATTTGTAAAGTATGGATCATACATATACCTTATGTCCGCCGACCAGCAACACAACACAGAAAGAGGTGTCTACGAGAAGTACTGCTATTGTTGCTATGGACATAGCCAAGAAAGGCCAGTGTACACCGTATTCCGAGCTTCTCAAGTGTTCAAGCAGCGTGTACAAGAACTTGCTTTGAAAACCCAGTCCCAATAAATTTATAAGTACCTAAAAGTTTAGAAAAAAATTACAAGTCTAGCTCAAATTGTATTCAATTAAAAAAATATTAAATTGAATCTTATTATAATTATGAGAACACAATATTGAAGCTGTTTGGTAAATAGCTACAATAAGGGACACTTGCGTAGATCTGGGTTAAAGTTAACTCTAAGTTAAACATCATATCATCTCTTATCACTATTTAAAATGAGTGTCAGATATGACATGATGTTTTTAACTTAGAGTTAACTTTAACCCAAATGTACGCAAGTGCCCTGAGTATATTACACTGGATTCAATAAAAAGTAACACTGCAATGATATTTTTATGTTAAAAATATTTGAAAAGGTTGAAAACAATAAAAAAAGCTTTTCTTCATCTCTAAGCACTCACCAGCTTCAAATAACCCAGCAAAAGAATAACAGTTCTTCGGTTTAACGACATTTTGAGTATATTGTTTTTAAAAAAATCTGGCACGGTCTACAAACATAAAATTTTAAGTTTATTTTGAAAACTTAGAAAAAAATCTAATCTAACGTTAAAGTTAAAATTAAGTATAAAATTATTTTTCATAACATTTTCCACTTTCTACATATTTATAAAATAAAGAAAATCCTATGTAAGTATGATTTACTAAATAATATTTTTACACAACACTAATTTAATTTAAAAATCAGTTTAAAATAAAATCACCTACTGTGAAGCAGCTTTAACGCTATCTAAATTGTCAATAGCTCATATATTTGCTGAAAATATTATTTTAAAAAGGAAATAGTTACAAAACACGAGATAACGGTTGTAACGTCCTTGGATAATTGAAAACTTAAATAAATAAAGTGGATAACTAACAATTTAAAAACTGTCGTTTTAGGGTTCCGTACCCAAAGGGTAAAAACGGGACCCTATTGCTAAGACTTCGATGTCCGTCTGTCCGTCTGTCTGTCAGCAGGCTGTAACTCAAGAACGGTAATAGCTACAGAGTTGAAATTTTCACAAATTGTGTATATCAGCTGTTGCCGCTATAACAACAAATACTAAAAACAAAATAAAATAAATAAAATTATCCCATACAACAAACGTGATATTTTTTACCTTTTTTGCTGTATATATATAATAGCAACAGGTAGGTACTTGAATTTTCCACAAAATACTTAGTTGTACTTGTACTTTAATATTCAATAATAATATTAAAATAAAATATAAAATTAAGGGGGGCTCCCATACAAAAAATACAATTTTTAGTCTAATTTTGCTATATTATAATGGTACGAAACCCTTCATGCGCGAGTCCAACTCGCACTTGGCCGATTTTAATATTTACTAGCTGTCCCGATGAACTTCGTGTCACTTTAAAACCTTCCCTGGACTTCTACGACTATTTTAAGACTAAAATCAGCCCAATCCGTTCAGCCGAGTTTTAGCGCGACTAACACGTTATTTGAAGGTCAATTTTTATATATAAGATAGCTGTCCCGGCAAACGTTGTTTTGCCATTTAAAGTATATTTTCTACATCATCAGTTGATACATGTTTTACCCCCTCTTTTGTCCCCTAAGAGGGTGTGGGGGGGGGGAAGGTCATACACCAGATGTTAAGTTGAAAAACACAGTTAATACCTAATATGAAGTAAGTCCACTAAAGAAAAAAGTTGTATACAAAATCTGAACCCTCTTTGGTCCCCAGAGAGGGTTGAGAGGGGAGGGGGGGGGGGGAGGATCTTTATACACCAGATGTTGAGTTGGAAGATCATCATCATCATATCAGCCTATGTTCGTCCACTGCTGGACATGAGTTGGAAGAAGACAAATATAATATAATATCTGTGAAAACCGTATGCAAATCGGATCAGTAGTTTTCGTGTGATGCTGGAACAAACATACAGACAGACAGAAAGAGTGACAGACAGACAGACAGACAAAAAACTAACCACATTTTTGGCTTCTATAGCGATGTAGTGACAAAGGTGTAATTTCGGGTGTCATTTCATATCTTTTATGTACAGAATTTTCATTTCTACAACAGAATATTTTCTTCCTCCGTGACGCCCACTATCGTAATATTTTAATTTCGCCATAACTTCAAAACCAAACGTCCAATTTTAATCATTCAAAGACCAAATATTATCTAATAAACTGTACTTAGTGATAAAATAATTTATTTTGATAAGGATTAATAGCGTGAGTAAAATATATCCGTTTAAATGTAGTCCAAAAAAAATTCAGGATTTTTAAATAAAGAAATGGTTATTGTGCCTCACTCGACATAGATAGGTATAGTGTGTCGCGGACTTTTTTGTAGACATTTATAAGATCTACAATTACTTAGAACATTTGATGGTTCTATCTTTTATAGTTTAGGCAGCGTACGCAAAATAAGTAACTTTTCTAGCTGATTTTTTACACCTTGCGTCCGAATAACTCAAATATCTTACGGAACCCTACTTTTTTCCAAAATAAAATGTAGCCTATGTTCAGCAGAAATAATGTAAGATTCCAATAGCAAAAGAATTTTTCAAATCGGTCCAGTAGTTTCGGAGCCTATTCGACTCAAACAAACAAACAAACAAACAAACAAACAAACAAACAAAAAATCAAATCTTTCCTCTTTATAATAGTAGTGTAGATAATATTATGATAATCGTAGTCCTAAAAAATATTGTAATTAGTTTGACATCTAATAAGTGTTAATCGCGAGTCGCGAGCGGTATTGAATTATTGTTTTTCTTCTTAAAACCTGTCATTAGGGCTTAGGCTGACGAGTTTTGGATCACATCACGTGTAACACAATTTTAGAATTTTACCCATCCCAAAAAAAGTACAATTCGGCAAAAAAATTATCTTCAAGCCATAAAGTTAATATACCTAGCGGAATAGAGCAACAAACTCGAGCTGTCAAACGAAACCGAAATTGGTTTTCATCTGTGTGAAAAATATTATGTGTACGTATACACTTACACAAGCATGACTGAACATGAATTCTATGAGATTAAATTGTCAACGGGGCTGATACGGGCTGATGGACGTCAAAAAAAGAGTGCTGCTGTCATATATCACGTCTCTTTTTACCACGCAGTGTTACTGATAGTGACATCTCGCTGGCTCAGGCCTTTGTTTCTCTATTCGACCGCTAGGTATATTAACTTTATGCTTCAAGCAAGAAATGACGGAAATAACATAAGAATATTGGCTCTCCTTATCAATCTAGGCTAACGAGACAGAAAGAACATCTTGGAGCATAATAAGGGAATTTGTTAGACATTTTTGACTTAATGACATGACGACATGAATTTTGCGAAATAAATTCGAGATCAAAAGATAATGGTGACGGATGTCACTTCGCCTTAATTGAAGTAGCCGAGAATTGTACCCCACTTGGCCTTAATAATCTTGTAATATACGCAAAGTACAGTCGATTCGGAATTTTTGCTGAAGTTTATCGATAGAATGATAAATTTTATCCTCCTACGAAAATTCAAAAGGAGGTAAAATGTTTCAAAATGTATATTATAATATTGTTTACTAGCAAGCAGGTATGTAATCTTTTTTTTTTTTTTTTTTTCCCGGAGGGGGAAATGCATTACGCATACCACCCAGGCGCAGGGGGCGACCCGAGCGGTGATGTGGGACTCCCGTAGCTGATGAGACCACGGTATACCCACTAAAACCCCCCCCATCTTCCGCCACGCCGCCTTTTGACGGTGCCACGGGAACGATACACACATCCGCGACCCCGCCAGCGGTCCGAAGACTCCACGATGGGCGCACAACACGTGCGCCCTCCTCCTCGGCCCCCACCAGGGCTGTAGCAGACGCCCCCCGAGTCTGCTACTTGGAGGCCATGTGGCAGATCAGGTAAGCAGGTATGTAATCTGGGTGAGCGAAGCGAGCCCAAGTATATCCCACAACCTGCCTACCTGCCTGCCGCTTGCCGCTTGTCTAGGCCTAGACAAGAGGCAAGCGATTATCGTAAACGCTAACGCTAACGACACAAAATGTATGGAATTGGACATTAGTATTCGCTAGCGAAGCGATGACATAAGTCAAATCGTATACATTTTGTGGCGTTAGCGTTAGCGTTAGCGTTAGCGTTTACGTAATCGCTTGCCGCTTGTCTACTAGGAGAACATTTTGTGGTACATTTTACGGAAAAACTATCACGCCTATTGATTTGTGCCTTATCATAGTAATTTTTAGGGTTCCGTACCCAAAGGGTAAAAACGGGACCCTATTACTAAGACTTCGATGTCTGTCCGTCTGTCCGTCTGTCCGTCTGACCGTCTGTCCGTCTGTCTGTATGTATTGCCGCTATAACAACAAATACTAAAAATAAAATAAAGTTTATTTTTAAGGGGGGTTCCCATACAAGAAACGTGATTTTTTGGCCTTTTTTGCTCGTAATCAATAATGGTAACAGCTACGCACTTGAAATTTTCACGAAATCCTTAATTGTATTTGTACTTTAATAATTAATAATAAAATTAAAATAAAGTAAATATTTAAAGGGGGCTCCCATACAAATAATAAAAAGCGTATAAAAACACAATTTTTTGTCTACTTTCGCTCTATACCGGTACGGAACCCTTCGTGCGCGAGTCCGACTCGCACTTGGCCGATTATTTCTCGTATTTAGCGCAACTACAGCGTTAATATTTCATCGTTAAATCCAAAAACCATTTCACGATGAAAAAGTAATCTCGTTAAAGTAGAACAAACACACGCCGCTCACGCACTCAGTTCATTTGATTTGGGATTCATTTGTACGGTTACTGTGGAGCGCCTGTGTAATGTATTAAGTCTATAAATCCATACTAATATTAGAAATGCGAAAGTGTATCTTTATCTCTCTGTTTACCCTTCACGCTCAAACCGTTGAACCGATTTTACTGGGTATGGAGAAAGGAGATACTTTGGGTCCCGAGAAAGGATACTATGTAGGACACTTTTTATCTCGAAAAAATGTACGGTACCCAAGCGGTACATGAATTTAGGCGCAACGGAGTTCCGGGCGTCATTTAGTGATATTATATAATATGCAGTGTACAGTATCTGTTTTCCTTGTTTTTTATGAAATAAGGGGGCAAACGAGCAAACGGGTCACCTGATGGAAAGCAACTTCCGTCGCCCATGGACACTCGCAGCATCAGAAGAGCTGCGGGAGCGTTGCCGGCCTTTTAAGAGGGAATAGGGTAATAGGGGAGGGTAGGGATTTGAAGAGAAGGGAATAGGGGAGGGTAGGGAAGGGAATAGGGTAGGGGATTGGGCCTCCGATAAGCTCACTCACTCGGCGAAACACAGCGCAAGCGCTGTTTTACGCCGGTTTTCTGTGAGGACGTGGTATTTCTCCGATCAAGCCGGCCCATTCGTGCCGAAGCATGGCATCTCCTATGTCAAAGTGAAAAAATTGTAAACTTCCTTGTAAATTTCTGAGCCGATTTATAAAAAGCTACCTGTCCCCCGCAAACCATCTCTAAAACTATGTGAATATACACGTACATACACCTCCTCTTGAATCGCTGTATACAGATAGACGACGTCAGTGATTCCGTTCTTACCGTTGAGGTACAGAAAAACGTATTCTTAAAGGTTTCATAAGTTCAGCTAGACAGCTGGCGTCAGCATTCTGGCGTCTACGGCGTAGCATTGGTAGTGCTACGAGTTTCATACTGTACTGTATTATAGTATCATAAGGTTTGCTACTAAGTGCGTAGTGTAATCATAATTAATATTGTATATGTAAAGAAAATAGGTTTTCTTCAATGTTTGTTTTTTTTTAATTCATCGCACTTCTATCACAATTCATGGCAAATATCAAAGTTTTAGTCTGTCGTGTGTCGGCTTAATGGAGAAGAAGAAGAAGAAGTACTGTAGCATAATTAGATGACTGGCATTTTGATTTTATGAGGTGTTCAGTAAAAAAACCGAAAATTATTGTTGGGAATACATTTTGTGTTAGAGAATATTGAAATTACCTAATAGAAATATAAACATTGAATGTCGTTTCTTTTTCAGGTAAGATTTTTTCAATAATGTGTAATATTAAGTGATTTCGTTGTCAAAAATTTAACAAAATAAAACTCTTTTTCAGAAGCAACACATTCATTTTATTAAAAGTTATACCCATAAGATATAATCTTATAAAACGACATTTTTGTTTATCGAACTACAAGAAGAAAATTATGGAGAAGTTACGTTTTGAATTCGCAATTTTGGCGGCGAGTGATGGGAAATCAAACATCTGTTGTGTAACCTCAATTACAACAAAGGATGAAAAAGTGTTTGCTATTCCGGAAGAACTGCAGCCTGCTAGTTTTCATAAGGAGTTAACAAAGACAGCTGCGTATATTAAAGTGAAAAATAGTTTAAAAAAAAGACATCAGACACGAAAAGTTTGGATAACAATGACAGAGGATTTAAGTAAAGTGTACATCGATGAAGACGGTAATTTACAATTTGGAGAGCAATATCTAGAAGAAATTGAACAAAAGCAGGCATCTGGAGAATTAGTAAAAGACACAGACTCATTGGAAAAAGTGTTTGCAAAATTAATTGAGAACACACAAGATTTAAAAAAACATAATTTAAAAAACATCGCAGAGAAGTTTGTCATTGAAAAATTTACGAGTAAAAACTCAAATCCAAGGCAATGGATTGATATTTTTGAAAGGGAATGTTCACGCTTTGATATTATGGAGGATGAAAAGAAAATTGAAATACTCAGACTATTCATGGATAAAACTTGTGTTGATTGGTACAGTTCCATGATTATAAAATTTACTTTAAACTCAGACTGGACAACATGGAAAAATAAGTTTTGTGAATCATTTGCAGAACAAGGTTGGAGCCAAGTGACCTATGCTTTGTTATTTAAATACAAGGATGGTTCGTTGGTAGATTATGCCATAAAAAAGGAAAAACTTATACTGGATATGAGGAGATCAATAGATACGGGTACACTTGTAGATGTTATTGCGGCAGGTTTACCAAGGATTGTACTAGAAAAAATAAATAGAGAAGCATTGAAGGATACAGTGGATCTATTTAATGAAGTGAGAAAATATGAGCATTTGGTAAATAAAAATAGGACTGGGGCTTACAGAAAATATGAAAATCAAAAGATAAATAACAAGTATGAAGAACGTACTCCATGCAAAACTTGCGAAAGGTTAAATAAGGGTACTCGATACCATGCTGAAGCTGCATGTTGGTTTAAGGATAAGGATGATGATAAGTACACTAAAAGACCTATAAGACATGTAAACAATTCAGTAATAGAAGCAGAGTTAAATGACTCGGAGAAAAAAAACGAATAGTTACACCATTAATAAAAGTCAAACTGTTATTAAATGATACTTTAGAGATATATGGAATATACGATTCAGGTTCGAATGTTTCTCTTATTAATTCTAAATTATTAAAATTAAAAAACAAGAAAAATAGTTTAAATGAAGAAAATTTAGTAACTATTAATGGTGTTAAAAAGACTAGTGGTTTGACAAATATAAAGATAAAAATTTTTGATAAAGAAGAAAATATGGACGTTTATATAATTGATGATCCAAATTTCAGGTATGAATTTTTAATAGGATTAGACATAATAAAGAAATACAAGCTTATACAAAATGAGGAGTTAAAGATAACACAAAAACAATACTTACATGAAGGGACTATAAAAAAAGAGGAAGATATAAGTAAAGAAAAAAGCGAGGGTCACAGATATAAAAAAAAATATGAAATAAATTTCAATGCACATATAAAGGAGCTTGAAATAAAAGTGAATCATTTAGATGGAGAGAAAAGGAAAGAAATTAATAAACTAATACAAAAATATAAATCAGTATTTGCCAAAGACAAGTATGACGTAGGAAGAGTTAAAGATTATGAAGCAAGAATAGATTTATTAGTAGACAAATACTGCAGCAAAAGGCCATACAGATGTACTATACAAGATAAGAAAGAGATAGCGGAGCAGATTGCAAAATTATTAGAGAATAAACTTATAGAAGAGTCCTACAGTCCGTTTGCGGCACCGGTAACCTTGGCATTTAAGAAGGAAGAAAATAAAAGGTCAAGACTTTGTATAGACTTCAGGGATTTGAATAAGATAATAGTGCCACAAGCTCAGCCGTTCCCATTAATTGAAGATATTATGTTGAAAACAAGAAATTGCAAATTTTTCACAAGCCTCGACATAAACTCAGCTTTTTGGTCAATACCCCTAAGAGTAGAAGACAGGAAAAAGACAGGATTTGTCACTCAGGAAGGACACTTTCAATGGACTTGTCTCCCATTCGGTTTGAAGACTTCACCGGCAATATTTCAGCGGATATTAAGTAACATACTTCGGAAATATAAACTAACTGATTTTACTGTGAATTTCATCGATGATATCCTAGTATTTTCTAAATCGTTTGAAGAACACATAACTCACTTGGAACAGTTGCTAGAGGCAATTCTAAAAGAAGGATTTCGATTAAAATTCACAAAATGTACATTTGCATCAGATACAGTCAAGTACCTAGGACATATTATTCAAAACAATTCGATAAAGCCAGTGAAGGATAACTTAGTTTCAATAAGGAATTTCCCAGTGCCAAAAACTCAAAAAAATATTAGACAGTTTTTAGGAAAAATAAATTTTTACCACAACTACATTCCAAGAGGTGCAGTAATATTAGACCCACTACATAATTTACTTAGAAAGAATCAGAAATTTATTTGGTCTGAAGACTGCCAAAAAGCATTTGAAAAAATTAAGAAGAGAGAAGAGAGAAAATTCATGTTTAAATTTTCTTCTCCTGGAGGGGAGATGTAAAGAAAATAGGTTTTCTTCAATGTTTGTTTTTTTTTAATTCATCGCACTTCTATCACAATTCATGGCAAATATCAAAGTTTTAGTCTGTCGTGTGTCGGCTTAATGGAGAAGAAGAAGAAGAAGTACTGTAGCATAATTAGATGACTGGCATTTTGATTTTATGAGGTGTTCAGTAAAAAAACCGAAAATTATTGTTGGGAATACATTTTGTGTTAGAGAATATTGAAATTACCTAATAGAAATATAAACATTGAATGTCGTTTCTTTTTCAGGTAAGATTTTTTCAATAATGTGTAATATTAAGTGATTTCGTTGTCAAAAATTTAACAAAATAAAACTCTTTTTCAGAAGCAACACATTCATTTTATTAAAAGTTATACCCATAAGATATAATCTTATATATATTTTTAAGTTACCATTAAGCACGAAGAATAATATTATATTATATTTAAATTAAGGAAAGACATAGGTACTTTTTTACAGGAAAATGTACGGCTCGCGTGTAATTCTTTTACGCAGGTGGAGCCGCGAAACTAATAAAAAGATTAAACTCAAAATGTTAAAATGTTCGTATAAAAATATTTTGGTATGTTAAACGCAAAATGTTCAAATATTCGAAACCGAGCGCCAATTATGATGTGTGTTACAAAGAGATATAAAATATTTTAACATTTCGAGTGCAATTCAAATTATTTCCTAAAATATAAAGTTGTATCTTTGCAGTAAACAGAGCAGATATTTTTTAAAAGCTCACACACATTTAAAACTTCATTGTTGTTCGGAAAATATAAGGTTCAAAGCAAAAAAATACCACACGGTAACCACTTTGTCAAATTTACTAGTAATCTTTTACTTTTTTTATATTTCTTTTGTTGTGTGGTGTAATGGCCAAAAAGGGGAATTAACGTTCTATTATTATAATTAATTAATATTTAGGTCTCTGAGATCGCCAGTAAGACCTTTATTAGGAAGGGGAACATGAATAGAAGTAAATCTAGAAAACTTATTACATTGCTAGACCATTCTGAAGTTCAATCTACCGCACAATACTTTTCGTTTAAAAAGTGTATTTTATTTCTCTCTGAAGTTGACAATATGTTGAGATTGAGTTCAAGAAGTTTTCAATTTTTAACCTACTTTTTATAGTGGGTTATTATTTTATAAGCTTTTCTCTACGCTTTCAATAGAATCCACATCAGCTTTACTAATATAATAATGACTAGATTTTTCCGGCTTCGTCCGTATGAAATAGTTTCTTGGTTTTCAAACTTTGATTGCATAATATGAAACTCCCATAATATTATGTAATTTTGAAATAATTATTAGGGCGTTTACAGATAAAAATAGCTTTCCATTGATGATAGTTATTTTTAATTCGTTCTATGGATCCTGAGATACAACATCACAAACTCACAAACTTTATTTAACGATTAAGTATAACTCTATATAAGGAGACGAGTATACATTATATTACCATATACATATTTTGGATCCCGACGAAAGCATAGTTTTTACACGGCAAAATTGTAAGGTTTATAAACCATCCAAGGTTGATAAACCATAAATAAAATTCCTGCGCAAACCCAGATTACATAGCTAGTAATTTAGTATGAGTCGCTGAAATGCCAAGAATCCCAACACAATAGAACCAGAAAATCGAAAGAAATTGTTTGTCGACAATGATATATCTCGGAAATACAAAGCCTACCTTTTATTGTACAAGTAGATTATTACGTCTTTTGATTTTTTGGGCAAATAATATGATGTTATAAAATTCCTTTGGTATGTAACACCGATAATAGACCTGCAAACCTTCAAGAAGAGAACGGATTCCCTCTTGTCCGGATGAAACGAGCAGCAGACGGGTCACCTGATGGAAAGCAACTACCGTCGCCACACCGTCGCCCATGGACACTCGCAACATCAACTCAGAAGAGCTGCATTGCCGGCCTTTTAAGAGGGAATACGCTCTCTTCTTGAAGGTTTGCAGGTCGTAATGGTCCGGAAATACTAATAATATAATATTTTGCTGGTGAAAGCTCATTCCTAAGCTTTACCTACTGTCTTAGTAAATGAAAAACCGATTTTCTCGTGAAAGAATAGCAAATATCCATCCATCTTTTGTAATAGGAACTGTACATTATCACTAGTAAGTAGCTATAACTGTCCACACTCAAGTTTTTCTTTGAAATAAACTTTGTCGTTATTCTATTAACTATAACTTTGCACATCAAGGATGTAAGAGCTCTGCCAAGTTACTAACTTTGACCACCGGACTTGTTAGATAATAATTTAGTACTCGTACGACAATATAGCGAATAGTAATATGTAATCACATGTAAATTTTTTACATTTTGGGAAAGGATAATAATGGAGATGTGGTAGCTTATCTGTCTTTTTTATGGTTCCTGCTGCTATAATTTTGCAGCACCAGGAACCAGCAAAAATAGGTTGTCTTTTAGTTTATCCGTTGTGCCTCCGAAAGTTACCATTATTTAGGAGCGTCATACCAATGCTATACAAAATATCATTAACCTTCTTTTTACCCAACTACGACGAAGCGAAAAGGCAGTGTAAGGGCGTTTGTGCACTACCCGGAATTTTACCGTCCGACGGGTGGTAAAATTCCGTGTAGTGCACACACGCCCTAACGATTTGTCTGGTGGTTTTAATGGTGGCTAAACTACTGGTCCAATTTTACCTAATTCGGTGACAGGCAATATTTCCAACATTGTGTATTTTTACGTAGTCGCGTTGTGATTTTAAAACTTATTTATTCTTCTTTAGGGACCAGAACTCGACCAACGACAAGGTCTGTTCTACAAGGTATAACAAAACTAATTACTTAATAATACCTTAGGGTGGGTATGTGTTCCTTATATTAAATAATTCACTGTGAAAGTAAATGCGCTGAAAGAACAACATTTTTTTTTCACTTTTGTATGGGCATTGGGCAAGCGCCCCAGCGTCACGAGTTTCCCAATACAAAATTGATTTTTTTTGTTCTTTCAGCGCTGCTACATTCACAGTGACCTCTCTATGAGTAACACGTACACATCCTAAAGTAGGTATTATCACTTAGTTTTGTTACACCTTGTATATTATATAATATCATGTTACGTTCAAAGACCGAAAACGCTCAGTGAGCGAAAAAATGGCTCACAACGCGTTGTGGTCATAGTGAAACTGCCACGACGCGAAATTCGTGTTGTGGCCCTAATGAAAACGGCCACGACGCGTTCTGGTAATCACAGAAATGCCACATAGCGAAATTCGTGTCGTGGCTGACGTGCTATTCGACCACAACGCGTTGTGGTAATCGAGAAGGCCATGAGTCATGACTCATGGCGCGTTCTGAGCATTTAAAAACAGCCACGACGCGTTCTGACCGACCGTCATAATTTTCATAGTGCCCGAGGGTGTTACTCCTGCGTAACTGGCCTGGTTTCAGAACGCGTCGTGGCCGTTTTCATTAGGACCACAACACGAATTCGCGTCGTGGCTGTTTTTAAATGCTCAGAACGCGTCATGGCCTTCTCGATTACCACAACGCGTTGTGGTCGAATAGCACGTCAGCCACGACACGAATTTCGCTATGTGGCATTTCTGTGATTACCAGAACGCGTCGTGGCCGTTTTCATTAGGGCCACGACACGAATTTCGCGTCGTGGCAGTTTCACTATGACCACAACGCGTTGTGAGCCATTTTTTCGCTCACTGAGCGTTTTCGGTCTTTGAGCGTAACATATACATTGTATTAATTATGTTTTTCCGTAATTGTATGCAAATATAAACTTTAAATTATTGCAAATTAACAGGCATCAAGTTATCCGTTAATTTTCGGGACGAGATTCGATATTATAATCTCAATTACAAACAATTTAAAGCTGTAACACCATACCTAAGAGTTCACATTCGAATATCCCAAAAGTAGGGAATTCGACATGTGGAATCGGAAATCGGAAAGGCAATAAATGTTGGAAATTAGACTCCATGCACTGGACGTAGGCCTTAAATTCAAATGTGCGCTTCAGCAAAGAGTTGCCTATGATATAGCCTGAGATCCGTACGGTATGTGAAGTGACTCTCGTACAAACTCGTGTAGAATGCACTACGAAATAATTTTACTTTTATGAAATTCAACCTTGTTTCGAAGGCATACGGGTGATGCCACAGGTAGCATAAGTCGGAACGTAATTAAGGAATCTAATTCATGAAGGAGGTTCTCAAAGTTTGTGAAATAATGACAACATGCAGTAACAATTGTTATGCAAAAGTTTGAATTTCAAGCTGCAGCTTCGGAATCGAAAGACGTGGTTATAATGAAACGTGTAACTTATTGTGTAGTAAACAAAGTTTAATTTTAAAATAGAATATTAAAATTTCAATTTCATCCCAAGATTTAAAAGTTTGTTACGAGCTGACCTAGCAAAAAATAGTTTTATAATTATTGTTTGGTCCCATTGGACTACTATTATTATTGCTAATAATATTGCCTAGGTTACGGAATAAAATCCAGTGTACTGTCCAGTGATTAGGACGTCGTATATCGCACGCCATAATAATATTGCACTTGTCTGCTATTGCCTACTGGTGGGACAAGTGTAAGGTATTTAATATTTATAATGATATCCCAACAAGCCCATATTATTATGTGGATGCTCTGGCGTATATTTCGGAATGAATCAACGGTATGGCGTTGATTCTTGACGTCATATTGAGCACTGGTTATTATAGTGGAAAAAATTTCGGGACACACTAAATTTTATTAGTACTTACTAAATATATTATGACAATGCCGTTGCTCCAAAATTTATCACAAGGGAACCGTAGATTTTTCCGGGATTAAAAGTATCGTATTGTCCTTTCCCGGGACTCAAAGTATCGTAAAAATCGGTTCAGCGGTTACGGCGTGAAGAAGTAACAGACAGACAGACAGACAGATATACGTTATATTAATTATTAGTAGTGATTATAATCTGGACGTAATGACATTTAGTAACCCCAAACCGCACGTAACGATGACAGCGTAATCTGGATCCATTTAAAATCCGGAGCCGGTTAAAAGTTTAGATTGGCCATCTGCAGGCGCGTCACGTACGGACTGACCCAGTGACCCTCCACCCCCTCCCCTAATCACCCTTATGCTATGACTAGCTTTTAACCACGGCTTCGTTTGCGTTAAGAAGTATTATTAGTTATTACATACAATCTTTCATCCCCTATTATTAACCCATTGGGGTAGAATAATTGATCATAATCCTTTTTTATCGGATGCCTACGTCATAACGGTCGCGATCGGAACGCGGAAACGATCAGTCGCTGTGTATGTTGTAACAAGTCCTCTAAAATATGTCGTATAATTACGTATTTACGCAAACTAATTGTGAACTAAATTACGTGAACATCAATAAACATAAGAAAAATGAGTTAAATGTAACGACGAGATTACCGAGGAAAATGTGGAAAAAACGGGGGGAAATTATTTGAAAGGGCTTATTTGAACGCGCTAATCTCAGGAACTACTGGTCCGATTTGAAAAATTCTTTCAGTGTTAAATAGTCCATTTATCTTGGAAGGCTATAAGCTATATTTTAACACGTTAAGTCAAATAGGAGCGAAGAAATCGAGGAAAAAGTGGAAAAAACGGGGGAAATTATTTGAGAGGTATTATCTCACGAATTACTACTGGAGCATTTTTTCTGTTATTGGGCACAGATAAGAAGTAGACCACGTGAAGGATCATAGGCTATTTTTTTGTGTACTAATTTGTCGGTAAAATAATCTAATTTACGCAGGCGAAGCCGCGCGGAACGTCTAGTTAATTATAATTTAAATTTTCACACAACCTTTAGTTTTGTATAACCAAAATGTGAGAGGCCTACGAACTAAATCACATTTTTTTATCACTTCTGAATAATTATTATGATATAATCTGTCTGACGGGCTCTTGGTTAAATTATAATTTTTATAGTTCAGAGTTTTTCGATGACAGATACGTAGTGTTTCGGCGAGATAGGAATGTGTCTTTGGTAGGTGCAGAGAGGGGCGAAGGAGTGATAAACATAATTGCTGTGCGACGCGATAAAAACCCGTTTTCGTGTGACGAATGGAGTACACTAGCATGCACATATTTAGTTCGAAGAGGTTACATGATCAATTTTTCATCAATCTGATCCATCAATCCGATCCAGATTGACGAAAAATTGATCGTCTAACCCACGGATTATTGGATTGATCATTTTTTTAATGTGGACTTTTTCATAACCATCAATATTCCGTCAATCAGATTGATCAAAAATTGATCGTGTAACCTCTCAGCGCTTCTGCTCCCGCCTTTTTACATATTTATTGTGTGTATCACCGCATAATTGTGACCGCCACAACACAGAATTGCACTCGATCAGCAATCTGATGCAACAAACCCCGAGTGACATATTTCTCATAATAGGTAACTTTAATGTTTCTCAAGGTGAATGGTACTATGATACTGATTTTAATTCTATGGTGATGCAGTCGAGTTTAAATAAATCAGTTCAATTATTTACTGATTTTATGAGTTTTACGATCTTAAGACAGTTTAGTTCATCTTTTAGTACCAATAATAGATTATTGGACCTGATTTTCTGTAACAAGGACTGCAATGTGACTAGTTGTAATGATCTAATGACCACAGAGGACGAGCATCACAAATCATTAGTTATCGAATTATTGTCTTTTGGACGTGTCCTTTCCGTTGCGTGAAAACTTAACAGAAAGAAAACTATTCCACATGGCTGACTATGATGCTGTTAGGTCAGAGCTATTGTCTATTAATTGGCAATCTAAGTTGGTAATAAGTACTATTATAAGTGTGGATTCGGTTGTGCAGGAATTCTATAACATCATTAATGATTTTTGGGAAAATAGGTTCCTAGGCGTAAAGTTATCGACACAGTCCGCTATCCCTCTTGGTATAGCGTTCCATTAATAAAATTAGGCAAAGAAAAGCGACAATTTCATACACGCTGGAAGCAGTACGGTAGTCCCTTAGATTACCTAACTTTTTCTACACTTAGAAAAAGGGAATCAACTCTTCAAAAAATCGAATATCATAAGTACATTAAAGTAAGTGAGGAAAGCATCATTAATAGCCCAAAACTTTGACGTTTTGTTAAATCAAAATTACCGTCTAATCATGTACCTACCTCAAACAGTCAAGTTTCAAAACCATGTCTCAAATACTGGTGAAGGTACTTGTAACCTCTTTAATGAATATTTCAGCTCAGTTTTTGTTAAGAGCATTTTACGACCTCCCGCTTATAATGTTAATTCAGTTTCATCAAACTCCCTAGTAAATGTCAACTCTATCTTTATTACTGAAGAAGTCATCCTTAAGGAACTCAAAAACATTGATATTCACAAAGGTCCTGGACGTGACGGGTTACGTCGTATATTTATACGTAAATGCGCCTAGGAACTAAGTTTGCCTTTGTTTATTATTTATAATAAATCTCTAACGGAAGGCACATTTCCCATAAAATGGAAAAAGGACCTTATTACACCTATTCCTAAAAATTAAAATAGAAATGATGTGTCTCAGTACCGACCGATATCCAAAACTAATTTACTAGGTAAAATAATTGAGAAAATTGTCACACGTGAGCTAATGGGGTTATTAAAAGATCACATTTCTATTAACCAACATGGTTTTTGTGAGGGCCATTCAGTTGAAACAAATATGCTTACTTTTACCAACTTCTTATTGAATGCCATGGATAAGAAGCTACAAGTAGACGTCGTGTATACTGATTTCACCAAGGCTTTCGATAAAATAAATCATGATCTACTTATAGAAAAGCTTTGGAACGTCGGTATACATAGCGATCTACTGCGATGGATAACTTCCTATATCAAAAATACTCCCAAGCAGTATCTATAAAGGATTATGTTTCCAGATTCATGAATATTCCTTCGGGAATACCCCAAGGTTCACATGCCGGTCCTTTGCTGTTCATTCTGTATATTAATGATATTAACAGGGTGATACGTTTTTCAAATTTATTGTTATACGCTGATGATGCAAAACTTTTCAAAATAATTACTAATTTAGAGGATTTCAAGCAACTACAATGTGATTTAAACAAATTATTTGAGTATTGTTTAGCAAATAAACTATTCTTACACCTTGATAAGTGTTCTGTCATGTCTTATACACGCAAAATGCAAACATAACCCATTTTACTTTGATTACCAAATTAATGGCAATAGGGTCACAACTATTTGTGACCTTGGCATAATCATGGATTCCAAGTTGTCATAATATAATTTTCACATCGACCATATTGTCAATAGAGCATTTCGTCAACTTGGATTTATATTAAGAATTTCTAAACCTTTTAAACAGCTCCACACGTTAAAAATCTTATACTTCAGCTTTGTTCGATTGATATTAGACTTTTCTTGCATAATTTGGAGTCCGTATTACGCTTGTCATATCGCCCGCATTGAGAAGGTTCAGAAGAAAATAAAGTCCCTTATTTTAAAATTAAGATTTTGTTGGAAATTATGAATATATTATCTCATATGAGACCTCATTCAGTCGACATTCACCAACGAGTCTTGTAAACCGCAGAATAATGTTTGACCAAATTTATCTTTTTAAAATAATAAATAACCACATCGACGCCTCATACATTTTGGAATGTATAAATTTTAAAGTACCTAGCTCTCGTTCAGAAAATATAATATTTACGTTACGTTTTCCAAAACGTAGCGTTAAGAGTTAAAACTTACAATGAAGAGAAGAATTTAAAGATCTTGACATTACTAGACTACCTACTTATAAGTTAAAATTACATACACAACTTCTTAAAAAATAAGTATTTATTAAAGCCGCATTTCTTTCTATAAAATTAAATTAAGTAGTAAAAATCAATTGAACTATTAGTTTTGAAGTAAAAATTGTATTAAGTTTTAAGATAATAATTAAATAAACTGTTTGTTTCCTTAATAAAATAAAAAAAAGAATTAAAAAATAACATCTACCTACATGCAAAATTTTTAGCCCGAATTCCGATCCGTCCAGTGGATTGGGCTGTGCGTTGATAGATCACTATGTCAGAGTCAGTCAGTCACCTTTGAGTTCTTGATTTATTTCTGTGAGTAGCGTGGTAAGTCAGTGGCAAGTCAGTGCTCTCGGCCAATCAAATTGTGCGGATAAAAACCAGCACCGATTGATGTGCCCAGACCACTATCTTGCTAATGTACTCGGTAGGTAGGTGTGATTATGACATTAGTACCTGGGGCCGTACAACGAAACCGGTTATGAGACTCAAACGATCGGATGAGAATGCCGCGTGCTACTATAACAAACGTGAAATGACGTTGTTAGAGCTTATTATTGTTAGTTACTAGCTCAGTGATTAACTCACAAAATGTATTCACTTGAATACAAAAGTGAGACTTTCCGTTACTCACTCCTCCGTTTCGTTACTAGCTCAGTGATTAACTCACAAAATGTATTCACTTGAATACAAAAGTGAGACTTTCCGTTACTCACTCCTCCGTTTCGTTACTAGCTCAGTGATTAACTCACAAAATATTGTATTCACTTGAATACAAAAGTGAGACTTTCCGTTACTCACTCCTCCGTTTCGCTACTATTACTCTGTGACTAACTCACAAAATGTACGATACAGAATCGGCCAGCTGGACGCGGCAGTCTCGTTCGATTGTTTGATTCTCAAAACGGTTTCGACTTTCGTAGTAGGCCTCCTGTAATACACGGTCTACCGTCTACCGACTAGCGGTAGCTCTCGGTACTAACAAACGTATTAAATGACGCCCGCAACTCCATGGTGCCAAAATAGAGTTTACTGTGAAAGCAGCATCGCTGAAAGAGCAATTTTTGTGATTTGTTGGATCAGCATTGGCGACAAGACAGCCCATACAAAAGTAAAAAAAAACTTCAGCGCTGCTACTTACAGTAAACTTAGTACCTAGGGGACTCATACAAGCCCTAAACTTAAAATATTAAGCTGATAGAAAAATTCCGTTACTAAGATAAATGTATGTTGAGAATGTTTAATATCTTTTTAATATCTTCTGGACGTTAGCCTCAAGTCTAACATGATATCCACAGAAAGTATTCTTTAATAAATAATTGAACGATAATTCCAATGATATTAACATAATATTACTCTTTACTGAAATATTAAAATAATAGCCAAGCCTTGCTTCCGCTCGAATAGGCCGGTTTGACCAAAGTAATCTAACACGATCTCAGGGAAAAGCAGCATGATTAATTAAATACAAGACCCTAAAAATTAACACTCACACACACTCACATCTAACAACCCTCTTTTTCAACGGGGGTTAAAAACATAACTCCCGTTATCGACTGTCGGGCAAATATTACAATATTATCATCGAAACATTTCTTTGAGATGGAGTTGTGTGAAGTGTCGTGTCGAGACTCAAGAGGGACAGGGTGTGACTAACGAGTAACGACTGGGAGATATTTACTTCATTTTAGGGTTCCGTACCCAAAGGGTAAAAACGGGACCCTATTACTAAGACTTCGTTGTCTGTCTATCTGTCCGTCTGTCCGTCTGTCTGTCTGTCTGTCTGTCTGTCTGTCTCCAGGCTGTAACTCAAGAACGGCCATAGCAAGACTTGTGCACAGATTGTGTATATCTGTTGCCGCTATAACAAAAAATACTAAAAATAAAATAAAGTTAATATTTAAGGGGGCCTCCCATACAAGAAACGGAACGGACGGTACGGAACCCTTCGTGCGCGAGTCCGACTCGCACTTGGCCGATTATTAAGTGAAATATAATATCTATATATCCCTAGTACCTACTAATATTATAAATGCGAAACTGTGTCTTTCTGTCTACCTACCTACCTAACCTGTGCGTCTGTCTATCTGTCTTTTACCTCTTCACGCCCAAGCGTAGGGTAGTAGATAAGCATGTAGGAGCATCTATATAATTCTATATAAAAATTTACGTAAGTTTCGCTAAAACTCGAGAACGGCTATACCGACTTGGCTTTTAGTCTTGAAATATTCGTTGAAGTCCAGGGAATATGTTTGTAAGGTGCGAAAATATTTTAAATACTATAATTTTATTTTCCAAAGTAAGACAAAGCTCACGGGTCAACCAGTTTTAACCCCCGACAAAAAAGAGGGATGTTTTTTTATTAAATAAGGGGGGAAACGAACAAACGGGTCACCTGATGGTAAGCAACTACCGTCGCCCATGGACACTTTCAACATCAGAAGACCTGCAAGCAATACGCTCTCTTCTTGAAGGTTTATGACCATATAGGTCCGGAAATACTGCTGGTGACAGTTCGTTCCAGAGTTTTACAGTGCGCGTATAAGTTTGACGTGTCTGTCTGTCTGTGGCATCGTCGCGTAGCATCCAAACGGGTGGACCGATTTTGACCTACTTTTTTTGTTCGAAAGCTTGTCTAATGTCTATATAAAGTTTAATCACCTCACCTTAGTCTTAAATCTTAATCCAATAGAGACCAGTAGGTCAGTTTTCAATGAGCTAGTGTTAATCCGTTTGATAGCTGCAGCTGACGTGTGAAAGCGTGGCAAACAGAAAATATTACGAGCTATAAACTTTAAGGCGCTATATCGAAAGTAATTTTACCGCAAGGGCAATTTTATACTTAATTTGTATGACTATAAAGTAGGGAATACGCTGCGGCCAGAAGTTATCGGCTCGCTCAGAAAACATGCGAAAAAACGTAATTATAATCATTTAAAAAATAACTAGGAGCATTTAAGCAAAATGCTTCTATACGATTTTGAGTTGCAAAGGTGTCTATCAATTAGACTAATTTACTACAATACATCTATTCTCGTTTAAAAATAATCTTCAAATTTCGTATTTTTAAGAGGTCATTTCGAAAATTAAATGTATCGAGGCAAAATACATTAATCGTGTTTCTAGTTCTTCTCAAACCTGGATAAGGCTATGAAGATAATATGTATATCTCATTACCAGATTTATAACATTTGTGAGGGTCCTACTTACGTCAACAAGGACATTTTTTCAATATAGCGGCTTAACGCGTAGCTCGGACTTCTAAACGAGTTGTTGATTTTCATAATCACTCGTTATGAACTAAAATATACTTTAAATTCTAATAAAATAATAATTAAGTACGTCTTTTTCTCTGATATAAAGTTTTCAATATGCTACAAAGACGCAAACCTTGCATTGTGATCCAATGTGTCAATATTTCTATTAGCGAGGATTATTACTTTTACTATTGCTCTATTTCAATTAGTTTTGTTCTAATCGAAAACAAAGCTCTTTATAGGCTGCTATAATGTTAACAATTTCAATGTCTTTAAATACAATAACATGAATTTGTCGAGTTTTTATAAATAACAACCTTTAGGCTGCGTCTCCACCAGAGATGTGCGAGGGAAATGTGTCGTGCGAGGATGTCTAGCTGTGCTATGAAAATGTGCCTAAAAATGTGTGCGGTGCAAACCTAGCAGTAGCAATACACTTGGGGGGAAACCCGGAGTGGCTACTCCGTTAATTTTGACTTAATGAAACAAAGTATTAAGTTACTATTAGCTATGTCCACATTATGCACTTTCATCTTCAATTTTCATCATCTTTTGACATTCAACTTTCATATTGGCGTATTCAATAATTGAATGCGTCAACGAACGCAACGCCACGAAAGTTTTGGATACGGTCAGAGGTCATGCGTCGTGCGAGCGTCACGTGCTCTATTGACTACGCTGTGATGCATGCCCTTAATGAACAAAAAAGGCACAGTGTGGATATAGCTATTTAATACGATTCAAGCTTCATCAAAACGTGTTTATTTCAGCATTAGTTTTATCCACATTTTAACTACAAGCATTATAAAAATTATAATATTTTTAGATAAGCGCCGGAACTATGGTGACGTCACGCTGTTGACATTGAAATAAGGAAACAGCGATAACTGCTCTTATATGGTGACAGTAATTTTATTAGTAGACTTTTGAAGGTACATAAATTGTCCTCGGCCTGGCCGGATCTGGCCATAAAAGTAATGGCCGATTCCAGGCCAAATGGCCAAACATCAAGTGCTTGTTAAATACTAAACACTTTTATTGTCACTATGAGATAAATTTGGCTTAAACAACAATCTTTTTAGCATATTGGGTTGCATTAGTACAGCATTTTCTGCAATCTGCTCAGAGTTGTACCTCTCAAAAAGTCTTTATTTTTATTGAAAATCTCTCATCCTTTGCGTTTATAGCCAAGTGGGTTAGTGACCCACACGACGGTTGGTCACTATCCCACTTGGCGGACCACGAAGACCACGAACGGGAAAGTTTTTTACATGCTCATTGATGCATAGTTTATACAGCATGACTGGTGAGTCAATACCGATATTTAAGGAGAGTATTCAGTACTCGATTCTCATTATAAACATGTAATAAAATTAGGTTCTTAATTTTTTTTTGAATTTCCCAAAAATTAATGAATCATGGATACTAAGTAAATTACGCGGCTAGGCAAGTAGGCATACTATGCGGCCGGTGCAGAGGCGTGCGCTACCAAAGAAACACCACACAACTACCCCTCCCGCTCGCGGTGTCCATGCGTTGGGTAAATGATTATTTAACTTTAAGCTACATTTACTCAGTGATCAATTGATATAATTTTTTTATATTATTTTTTTCCAACTAATATAATAGCCAAATATCACGTCCTCAAGTATTGAACATGTATCACCAGTCACGCAGTATTCTTGCCAGACTTAGAGAACCAGAGCCTGTAGCCAAGATTTTTTCTTTATCGCTTCTTCATAGAATCGTCGATCAAAATGTATGGAATTACTATGGACCAGAAGTAGAACTAAAATGCCAGATTATCAGTCTGCATTTACCTCCAAACTTCAAAACTACTTTGTGAAACTCTTTTTCTCCGAGTCGCTAGCCTTTGTCTTTAGCAAACATGTTTAGTGGACCCTCTGGAATCGAACCCATGACCTGCTCTGGTCTAAGCTGCGAGGTCAAAGCCTTTGAGCCACGGAGGTTTCAGGGTAGATAGTGGATAAGTAGCTCACTGCCCATTACGAAGATAAATGGTGCGCGCTAATTGCAAAAATCCACCGCCTGCCCGCTCTACTTCAGACATCATCATCGATCATCATCATCATCATCATCATTGACAACAACACGCCTAGGGAATAGGCCGGTGGCCCCGTACGGGGTAATAAAATATTTTTTATATATTTTTTTAAATAGCTATTTAGTAATAAATCATAATATTGTTTTAATATTTTTTGAAAAGAGTAATTTTGCATCTTTTCGGTGAAAGATGGCCCAGTGCGAGTTAATTCTTACGCCGGTTCTTCTTGCCGGGTTAGTTCCCGAACCGGTGGTAGGCACCGTGGTCTCGACGTTCAGGAGAGATTTTGTAAAAAAATATTATAAACAAAATTATTTTATTTGATATCAGCTCCACCACATCCACAATAATATGATTGTCTCTGTCCTCTCTACTTATTATGGCTATGGGTAATTCAAATCAGCTCACAGTAACAAAACAATCATGGCTGTGTATGTGTCCCTTATCTAGAGTTCACACTAAAAGTTAATTTTTGACTTCTATATTTATATGAGAAATGCCTTAGGGTGAATTGCACCAGAAGCGTAGTTAAAGTTAAGGTTAAGGTTATCGTCAAATATGGCGACTTTTGCTAGGGATTTGACAGTTCATTTCACATTTTGTTATATGGTTAAAGTTATAGGTAAAGTAAGCCATTGCAACCCACTCTTAAAGTTATAAATTTTCCCACTTAAAAAACTATAAAAATGACACTTTTTTCTGCTCTGCTACTTTCATAGTTGACTCTACATAAGAGACAAATACGCTCGCCAATGAATTATCACTTTATTTTGCTACACCTGTCGATCAGCACATTTTTCTTCACATACCAATGTGACCATACATAATTCTACACCTACATACTGCTCATTACATGGCCTTAATTATTGCCAAGTCACAATCAATTAATACATTCCACGAGACGGAATTGGAATTGTGGTATTCCATGGTTCCTTTATTTTGGTGGAAGCGGGGAGAGCGGGGAAATGAGGGCACAAAGGGAAAAATTCCCATTTATTCCCCAACCGAACATCTCACATCGTTTGTTTCGTTAACCATTTCCCTAAACAAAATATAAACCGATTTGTTATTTCCTCGATGTGTTCGCGATTGTGGATATTCACTGAGAAGACAATATTATGGCACAGATTATAGTCAGGGTGCCCTAGAACAATTTTTTTTGTGATTACTAACAAGCTAATTTTTTGTGAGTAGCTACATTTTGATAAGACGAACAACATTTTTATTTTCGAAAAATCTTGAAAGTGGTAGCTAACAGAGATAGAAAGGATTTCATACTTTGACTTGATGGTCCTAAAATATGGATTGTTTTATTTGTAGGACAAGGTTACTCTTAAATAGTATAACTATTAAAATGAATGAATGAATGAATGAATATGAATGAATGAATGAATGAATAATGAATGAATATATACTTTATTGTGCACACAGAACTTACAAAAATAACACACATACGACAAAAACAAATAAAATGACGAGTACACAAAGGCGGTCTTATTACTAAATAGCAATTTCTTCCAGACAACCTTTGGAAGAAAGGAAACAAACAGTTGCTAGAGAAAGGGCGTCGTGCTTAAAGTATAATATTCTAATAATTGTAATCAAAAGTAAAATATAAAGCTTAAAGACTTAACATTAAAGCACTACCTATATAATATATAAATACTATCCTATCAAACAAATACACGAATATAATATAATACATATGCAATACTACATACAAAATACAATTTCAAAATAAATATTTTATCAACAATATATATTTTTTATTACAATATAATTATATATACATATATATTATACATATACACATATATACACATATATATACACACATATACTAATATATAATACTAATATATAATACTAATATATAATGTCATGACTCATGCCATATTTAAACTATGAACACATATTGAGGTAGTATTCCTTAAGGGAGGACTTAAATGTATTTAAACTTTTAGAGAGTCTCACACTGGTAGGGAGAGAGTTCCAGAGTAGAACGGACTGTACGGAGTAAGAGGAATGGAAATATTTTGTGTGGTGGATAGGGATATCAAGGAGGAGATTTTTAGATGAACGTAGCTCATGTCTGTCGGGGCGACGAAAGTTAAAGATGTTCTTCAGGTATTTAGGGCTGTTAGGATCGAATAGGATGGTATAAAGGAAGGAAAGTGCACGGGCATTGCGTCGAAGGCGGATCGGTAACCATTTTAGTTTGTTGCGGAACTCAGATATGTGATCAAACTTCCGCAAGCCAAAAACGAACCTGATGGACAGATTCTGAAGGCGCTCTAGTTTGTTGAGTTGGTCTTCGGTCAAGTTGATGAAGCAGGCATCTGCGTAGTCGAGGAGGGACAGAAATAGAGATTCTGCTAAGGCTACTTTAGTAGGTACCGGTAGTAAATACCGAAGCCGCTTTAGAGAATGCCACGTGGAGTACACCTTCCTACTAATCTCCTTCAGTTGATATGACCAGGAAAGATGCTCATCAAAGTGAACGCCGAGATTCTTCACAACCTTACTGTACGGTATAATAACACCGTTAATATATACCGAGGGAAGAGTGGCCCAGTCAATTCTTGATACGAGCCCCGGACTGCCAAGTATTATTAACTGCGACTTATCGGGGTTAATCAGAAGTCCATGTTCTCTGCTCCAGTTACATATAATTGATAAGTCGCGGTTAATAACATCCACTGCAGCAGGTAACGCATCAAGAGTTGACTGGGTATATATTTGCAGATCGTCTGCGTACAAATGGAAATGGGCAAGAATAAACAGTGTAATAAAATTAATGAAAAGCGCAAATAGTAATGGGGAAAGGACGCCACCCTGAGGAACACCGGCAGTAGTGTTGGTCCAGTCTGAAAAGGATTCCGAAATTTTAACTCTCTGCCGACGACCCCCAAGGTAACTCAGGAGTAATTGGATTACAGAGGCAGAAAAGTTAAGAGTCGCTAACAAAGCAATAAGTATATCGTGGTCGATAGAATTGAATGCATTGCTAAAATCGAGCAAAGTTAGAATGGTAAGCATCTTATTGTCCATACCAGCTCGAATGTCATCTGCCACCTTAACCAGGGCCGAAGTGGTACTATGACCTTTACGAAAACCTGACTGGTAGGCGCTAAGGAGGTGGTTATCGGTGACATGTTTTATAAGTTGGTGATGTATGAGTCGCTCCAGAACTTTGGATAGGAAAGGAAGGATGGATATTGGACGGAAATCAGTGACAGCTTTAGGACGAGAGGATTTTGGTAGGGGGATAATGTGTGCAGATTTCCAAGTATCAGGAAAGGAACAAGTTGATATACAATGATTGAAAATATGCAAGAGGATGGGTGAAATTATGTCTAGGATTGGAATGATCATTCTGCGACTGACACCATCATCACCAACTGAACTCGACGTTATCGCCATGACGTGTCTCTTAACTTCGCACTCTGTAAATGGGACAAAGTGGAACTGCTCAGAGTTGGAAATCGGCATAAGTGAAATTTTATTTAAGGTTTGTAATTTGACATCTGGGTCTAAATTAGGGGTACAAGAGAAGTGTCTATTAATTAAATTTATATCAATATTACAAGACTTATTTGAGTTGTTATTTTTGCCAATACCCAGGGACTTCAGAAACTTCCACGTTTTCGCGGGGTCGCCATTCTCGATGGATGAATGTATATGTCGACGCTGAGCATCACGACACATAGTGTTGCACTTATTTCGCAGTTTAATATACCTATCGCGATGCTCAATGGTATTAGTTTTTTTGTATTTTGCTTTGGCAGCGTGTTTGGCGTTGATAAGAGACCTAATACCATCTGTCAACCATGGAGCCGGGAGATGTTTAATCCTAACTGGTTTTATAGGAGCGTGTTTATCATACAACGATCTAAGAAGGCTATTAAACATCTCTACCTTGGTATCAGCCGATTCTGACGCGTAAAGTGCTGACCAATCTATGTTGAGAGTGTCTTCCCTCAAACTATCAACATTTAAGGAGGAGAAATTCCGTTGGAGAAGCACTTCACGTCTTCTTTTAGATACGCGAACATTAAACGCTACATAAATTAAATCATGGTAAGAGAACATTTCGGCTGAACTCTGGCCATGTTTAGTGACAGAATTAGGCGATGACACGATGATGAGATCCAGCCAGGAAGGGCGGCAACCAGGAGAACAGTGTGTCGGATTGAGTGGCAATAAACTCAGGTCATAGGAGTCTAAAATAGACTTGAGGGTTTTTGATCTACTGTCATCTCTCATCATACAAGTATTTAGGTCACCCATTATAATTGTATTTATGTATTCGGGTTTGTATGATTGAAGTATATTCTCAAAGGATGTAAAATAGTTGTGATGCAGTGATGGACAGTAGAATACGCCCAGAAGTATTTTAGTGCTGAAGGATATTTCAACCTCTACAACTAAATATTCCAGCGCGTCCAGTGGCGGAGGCTGGGCTGACGAACTGATAACTGTAAAAGGAATGTCAGAACGTAAGTAGATCGCAACCCCACCCCCGACCCTTCCGACGCGATCGTTACGAATTAATTTATAACCTGGCAGACTGTAACAGGTTGATGGCAAGCATGGTTTAAGCCACGTCTCCGACACTAAGATAGCGTCAACATCAACTTGATCAAAGGCAGTCAACATATCTGAATAATGGGCCGGAATACTCTGCGCATTTATATGTACGGCCTTGAAACACTTTTTGACGGTTGAAAAATTATTTAAAATGGTATCTCTTAGTGGGGTAAATGATTCACTTAAGAAACTCTCATTACTACAGAGTGAAGACGCAGTAAAAAAGTCTTCTGAGGATGTGTCCAGACTGTTATTCATGACGAAGTTTTAATAATTTGTTGAATAATTAAAATAAAAATATAATACGAATAATAATACAATACTTATTTATATATACAATTAATAATATAACACTTTACACTACAATATAAAAACTTAAAGCGCTAAACACTATTCATAGAAACACCTTATACCTACAGTGTCATGTATAATGATTTATTTTAAAATAATATATTTAAACATGCACTAATTAACTTAGAAGCATAAAGCACCATTATAGGAATAAAATACAAAAGAATCAAAACACAACAAAAATTGTTCTTAACGTAAAACGGAGTACATTAAACTGACACATGTCACAGGTTGTCAATGTCATTGACAGCAGTCATATGTTTGAGTGACATCATTGACATCTTGATATTTGATTTTAATTTGACATACAAAAACATTAGTTTTACGTTAAAAACGAAGCGGTATTACTAAAAAATATTTGTAATGCGAGTAAAATTACCTACATTTGTAATACTACCCAGCATAATAATATATAGCAGTGAAATTGATATTAATAAAAATATTAACCTAACCAATATACAAAAAATCAGCTGGTTAGGGTTCCGTTTTAGGGTTCTGTAATCAACAAAACTTGGTTGATTACTGTACCCTAAAACGGTCAAGAGCCACGCTCTAAACCACTGGAATTAATAATGTTATTACTGACAACTGACTAAGGGTCAATTCAGACTGCAACGCGACGCGTAGATGCATTTCTAAATTTTTACTGAATTGACAGATTTCAATTGCGTGAGACCAAAGAGCAATAAGCGTGAGACGTCTTGCAAATCTGTCAAATCCATACAAATTTCAAAACACAGCTACGCGTGACATTGCGGTCTGAATTGACCCTTAGTCGCGGGCAGCAACTAGTTTCAATCCGGACAGTGTGTCAGCGACCAGCGTGACCTAATTGCCGCTTCCTGCTTACCGGCTTCCGGCCGCTGCCGGATCGTCTAGTCAACATTATTACTTGGAAGAAGTTGAAACTTAACTTAACCATGATAATACTGCTTGGAAGGAATCGTTGAAAAAATTACAAATGTAATTGTAAAGTACTAAAGGTGCTGCCTCACTGGGAGCATTTGCTTGTAATGTAACTTGTATGTAACGTTACAGAGTCGAGCATTACATCAGTGAGGGAGGAGAATCGAGCATTACAATGCGCCTTGTAATGATACAATGTGTAATATCTTGATACATACATTATCCCGAGATAAAAAGTATCCTATATTATGTCCATTCCCGGGACTCAAAGTAACCCCATACCCAGCGAATTCGGTTAAGCGCTTTGGGTGTGAAGACGTGACAGACAGATATACTATCGCATTCATATTATTAGTGTGAATAAATTATAACTTTGTAAATATTTTTAATTAAAAGTTTGTAATACTTTGTGATATTGTGAAGTAAGACTATTAAAATAATAAACAAGAATATTCTGATAATTAATGTAGGAAAATCCGTTTCAGGATTGTATCAGGATTTTATGCGCAGTAAAGCACTTCACTTACAGCCTTCTAAGTCTTTGTTATTCAACATCTTTGAAGCTAATTAAGTACATTATTTATAGACTGTAAGCTCTATACTAAAAGCTCTTAATAAATATACATTAATAACTTAATTATAAGCTCCTACCGCAATATATTACTTAAAAGCACTGCTCAGTTTTGTTTGATCCGCATTAGGGTACACTTCCATGGCCGACAAATAATAATAAATGTTATTGTTAACCGATTTTTAACCACCGACGAAAAAAGGGGTGCTATAACATGATGTGTCTGTTTCTGTGTGTGTATGTCCGTGGCATGAACATGATACTTAGCATCCAAATGGAATAGACTGATTTCGATATTTTTTTTTGTTTGAAAGCTGACGTGATCGAAAGTGTTCTTATTAGTATCATCAGCCCGCTCATTGCTGAAATATTTTTGTTCTACTACTTCATGTAAGGAACTTCTATTTTTACTGTAGGAAAAAAAAATCATAATTTATTATGTACGTACTGCTTATAATCGTGCAACGTATGTATCATACATAGTTGGCCAGAATAATCGTAATAGAACAATATAAAATTTCAATCATGCCCGATTTATCGGTCCTACAAAAAAGTATGACGTACCACCATTAGGTACAGTCAGGTGAAAAACTGGCGTAATTCACTTGTGAAGTACAGACAGGCCGAAAATAGATTATTTGACAATTTTCAAGCAGACGCTGGTGAGTAGCACACCAGATATTGATGTACAGTCGTGCTCTCAAGTTGTTATACATACTTATATTAAAATGATCAAGTATGTCTTTATTTCGGTTTATCGAACTGTCTATCTGTTCAGTAACAGATACTTACGCTTGAGCCATTGAGCCGATTTTAATGAAATTTGGTATAGAAACATTTTAGAGCCCGGCAAATCTAAGGAAACAAGATAAGTTGCATCACGAAAACATGTAATTAATTTTGTCGCATCGGGATTGCAAGCAACATCTGTTAATAGTATATTCTAAGGAAATCTTAAACAAATGTAGATAATATTTACGCTTCAAAACACTTCACAACATAATATAATCTGACTTCTTAATGTTTTTCTTTCATTTTTTAACATTGTCAGAGCCAGAACTCAGATTTATAATTATATTCTTAAAAACTGAGCAACCGTTTTTGAAATAACCTCAAAAACACAAATGAGAAACCTACAAAAGGATTCTAAACTGACAAGAAAAACGACCCACAAATAAAAAACCTCCACGATTCTAATCTTACAAGATATTTAAGCACTTTTGTGCTCGAGCGTAGCAATTCTTGCGTCCATTAGACTCGCCTTAGGTTTCTTGATTCAATTCTGAAATATCTCCCGCCCGTGATATTCTGTACACTCGAGTGAAAAAATGTTTTGTACACTTTTTCGTGGATCACTTGTAATACACTGCATATTTTTATGTGACAGTTAAGAAGGTTATGTGGACTCTTTTGTGGATCACGTCTTGTGAAGTTGTGATACAGTAATTTATATTTTTCAGTAACAGTGAAATGTACAGTGTGAACAGACAATAGTGAATACGAAGTGAGTTCTATAACATTTTTTCGCTTTTACTATTCAACTAATCTAGATAAATCTTCTCAATTTTTTACCTCAAGAAGATTTAGGCTTTTTCTAAAAAATACTACAGATAATACACAGAATAAAATACTACACAGATTACATCTGACATTGATGTAAAATATAATGACACAATGATTAGACAAGTAGATTCTACGCAATTTTAGGTATAGTAATAATCGATCAAAGACTTAAGTCCAAGGACCACATTCGAAACTTGGCGAAACGAATTAGTAGTACAACTTTTGCATTACAGTCATAAACTATCCCTAACAGTTAGCACCGATGCGTTAATTACAGCATATTATGGTTTGGTCGAATCATTACTCAGCTATACGGAGTTATTTTTTGGGGCAATTCCACTGATACAGATATATTATTTAAAGTACAAAAGCGGTGCTTACGAGCAATGTTTATAAAAACTAAAAGCCGCAAACCTCTATTTGATAAACACAAAATTCTTACACTACCATGTTTTTATATTCTAGAAGTCGTTAATTTTGTAAAGTGCAATCCTAATTTATTTCTTAAAAAATCTGAATTTATGAGCAGAAACAGACGGGATGATGAAAAATTATGTTTAGAACCATGTAAAACGGAACTAATGTCAAAAAGTATATTTTGTATGGCTCCAAAAATATATAACAAAATATCAAAACATTTAAAGGCACTTATTAAAGGCTTTCCAAATGACGGCTTAAGAAACTATTACATCAAAAGTGTTACTATAGCATAAATGAATTTTTTACTGTCAAGTTTTAGCTAATTGTGTAAAGGTGCTGTTATCTCATTGACCAAATTTTAAATTGATTGATTAAAATTATTACTTATTAGTTATTTGTATTTACATAAATTTTATTTATACAATTTTATATGAATCCAATTATTATTTTATCAAATCAAATTTGTAGGAATGGTCTAATATTGCATGCTCTGGCGGAATTTAGAGGAATTTAATTACTGTTTAATTAACATCTATGTATTCTAAATTCGCAATAAATAAATGATTATGATTATGACTACAAATTTTTTCTACTTCTTCTTTAAAAATGGCCTCCCATTAGGAATAGCCAGTGTCAGTAATTTGATGAGGTAAAAATTTGACTTTATTGCCAGTGGTAATAACTTTGCTTACAGATTTTTTTCCATTCAAACAGAAAGAGTGCAATTTCTTTCAGAATTATATAAATAAATTTGTGTGTATAAATAAATTAATGTTATCTAAAAATAACATTCAACGTGCCTGAATAAGTTTCACAAAAATAAAAACCTTATCTAATACACTTTTCTCTCTCAAGATTCACACAAATACACAAGATCGTCAAGAAAAGAGACGTCTTTGAAAGTATAAGATTGTGTAAAACTCCACACGGTTATACCATATTATATATGTTATTCAGTGTAGTACACACGCTTCTGAGAGACCTCCATAATATTTCATCCCCGACAGTCGACACGCACTTGTGGGGGAAGAATATATAGGGATGTAAGACTTTGTCGATAATATATTGATAAAAATATTTTATTACTATATTTTGAAGCAAATACTTCCAGAAAGTTTGGTGACCTACATCCGGTCCAGGAACTAACCCGGCGAGGAGAACCGACGTAATAAACTCGCACGCGGTCACTTTTTGTTCTTTTCCGCTTCTAAATAATGGAAAAGAACAATTTTCCACTTTTGTGTAAGACAGAGAAAATGTTATTCAATAGCTAAAAAATTTAAAGCACCTAACCATCACCTACCCTCCCTACCCTCCACCCATGCCCTCGTCAACGCTACACGCGGAGGAGCGGGATCGCTACGCATTCTACCGCGTCCTCCGCAGCGCTTGCCGCTTCCGGCACCACAATCACTGCAGCAGCCTACGCCGCCGCCTGTCTGCACCGAGAGGCTCCCCGGGCACCGGGAGAGCCTATCTCCTTGGGGCCTATATTGTGGGCGGTGATCATCCGACCACAGGCCAACCTAACCATCACCTAGCAATCACCATAAAGTAGGCTACTTGTCTTTTGGTTATAACAACAATAACAAAAAATATATTTTCTTTTTTCTCTGAATATCGCTTTTGTTTGTTATGATCAAAATCAATTTCGCTTGAAAACTACGCCACAACTACGCTGTCATGATCGTAGAAAGATACAGACCTGTGTCATAGACAGAGCGATCACACATGGAACTGCTATGCAACAGACGTATGACGGCAAATAAAGCGTAATATCTGGCAACTGTTTGTAGTTAGTGAAATTTTAACGATATGTTATCACTTATCAGTTATCACCCTGTAAGAAAAATGTCATAAGAATATCGTCTGATGTCCCATCACTAGCGTGAGAAATCCACACATTAAGTATTGAACGAACACGATCATTGTATTATTGATCAGGCAATACGGTAATGTATCCAGATAATTCAAGTGAAATTGATTCATTGGCTGGTCGGATTAATATCAATTCAATTCGGCTAGGTTTCACATAACGCGACCCAATCACGTAGGTCCGCTATCTCTTTAATGAAACAACTTCTGATAGAAACTACAACATAGCATGTTGAGGACAGCGGCCTCGCACCCGATAGACACAATAGTGAGTGCATACGAACTCGTTAACAGTGAAATGTGAGATATAAACTCAGTGCAAAATGAGTGTTTTTAAAAAATAAACTTTAGAAGTGAACTGTGATAAATCTGTGGCTCCCTAAGAGGTAAAACGTTGTCATTTTAATAAAGTAGTACGTTAGCTAATAGATACCGGAAAATTTGTGGTGGAAAATAGATAGATTTGGAAAATATTTGGAAAAATGTGCTAGAAAACTAAGTAAATTGTGCTAACTTTTATCTTTGCATAGCTATAACTGTGTTAAATACAAGTGTAAATACCTAGAATAAGTTGAATATTGTAGAACGATAAATAAAGAATTTCCCGAAATGCGTTTCAATTACCTTGGCTCATGGCAAATTAGGAAAAACTAGGAAAATAGCCGCTTCCGATAGTAAAAATGAGACGGAAGATATGCAAATCGGAGCGGCTCTCTATACGGCATTGCCGTGAGCCGGGTAAGCCAGATGCGTTTCGGGGTTAAGGGCCCGGGTTACCCTCGAAATTTTCATACATTCTTAATACCAAAACCATTTTCTCATACGAAAATATTTAACATGTTTGAGTTATTTTTCAGCTTAAGATAGTAATTACCTAGGGTCCTGAGCAAATTTTTTTTACAAAATATTTAAATACTAAAAAAAAATTTTTTGTGTTAAAATATTTTTTAGTAAATTTACTACAAAATATATTTTAAACACCAAAAAATAGACAAAAACACTAAAAAATATATAAATGAATAGTAAATTTACTACAAAATATTTAAATAATAAAAAATATTTTTTAAAGTTTAAATATTTTGTAGTAAATTTACTATTTGTAACAATAAACACAATACAAGTCTTGCCTACACGCACACATCGATGCCGATCAATGCTTACATCGTGATGGATGCCACTACATACGTCACAAACGAGTATAAAAGGAGCGGCGCAGCCAGTATCAGTTCATTCGCTCGCTAGACGGCTCCGAGTACGATAGCTCCCGCAGTCTGCTCAGAGGCCAGTGCTTTGCTTGATCGATGCCCCGCGTCATTAAGTAAAAGCTAGCTAGGAGGGATAAAGGTTGCGATGCCACGCGTCCTACCTGCGATCCCATAGTAGGGTTCCACATGTATGTCTACAGCCTACAGTAAATTATGTACATGTGTTTCTTAAAATAAACTAAGTATAGAAGATATTGAGAGTATTATTCCATGTGCCAACCCTACATTTGGCGCCCAACGGAAAAGTAAACATTTTTTTTCTCTGAAAAAGAGGGTAATCAAAAAAAAAAAAATGACGAATAACATAGTAATGAGTGATGATCAACTTAGTCGACTGATACAATCTATTGCGTCTGCAACTATAACAGCAAGTGAAGAACAGTTCGATAAACTAGCTCAAACATTCGTTTCAACATCTTTTGAAATGCCACGAAACAGTTTCTCAAAGTGCACCGCCCGTTTTGACGGTCAAAGGAACTACGAAAAGGTGGAAGAATTTATTAATATTATCAATACCTATAAAACTATTGAAAACGTGTCAAACAAAGATGCAATTGAAGGATTGTCTCTGCTGTTTACCGGCACGGCGTCTACTTGGTGGCAAGGGGTTAAAGGCGAGGTAAAAACGTGGGAAACCGCTATAAAATTACTGCGTCAAGCTTTTGCACCCCAGAGACAACCTTACGAAATTTACTTGGAGCTGTTCGCAACCAAACAAGGAGACCAGGAGCCACTTGACACCTTCTTATGTATGAAGCGCGCACTGCTGGCACAGCTGCCTCCGAAAAGATACAAAGAAGAGGAGCAGCTAGACTTGATATATGGTCTATTAAATATCGGTCTTCGCAAGAATATTCCTCGTTCTGGAATCAAAACCTTTGCAGAACTACTGGAAAAGGGTCGACATATTGAAAGCATCCAGAGAGAGTCAGCACCACCTATATATCAAACATCTTTTAAACAAAAACGCTGCACCTACTGCGGTAAGCGTGGCCACTTGTTAGATGAATGCCGAAGCAGGAAGAAGGATGAGATCGAGGCCGGAAAAAGCAACGTCATTAAGTGCTATGGATGCGGAGAACCAGGAGTATATCGTAGCAAGTGCATTAAATGCAAAAACAATGAAACCCCTCCAAAACCGGTTGCCTTCTATGCTGTTCAGTCAACACTGGAAACCACTAGCAAAATACCTACGATCGAAATCTCGATTAAAGGAGAAAAAGGTTATGCATACATGGATACCGCGGCCCGCACAAGCATAGCTAGCAAGCAGCTGCACAAAGTATTGCTACGACAAGGTGTTTTATTTACACAAGGATTGGCAGATATAACACTGGCTGATGGGACCATAAAAAAAAGTAATCTGTTGCTAGCCACAGTAGATATAGTGATGGGCAATAGAACTCTGCCTATTACGTTTTCCGTCATTCCAGAAGCATCGGACAATAGGACTCTGTTGGGAATTGACTTTTTAGAGAAATCAGGCATTATGTTGAATTTACCACAACGCACTTGGCATTTTATTGATGACCCAAACACAAAGTTTGATTTTCTTCAATTGAGAAACGACAACATTATTTTAAAAAACGCAAAGAAAATTTCATTTTCCCCGCCAAAGAATGAAGATTCATCGTGTTCGGATTTTTCGGACTTTATTAAATGGGCAACAAGTTTAGAAAATATGTTGTCACCAATTATGGATACCCCGTCGCCACTACGTGACAATGATGAACCATCAGAGCCCAAACGACCACGCTGGATGCTCAAGAAACTGGATACTCCGCCAAAACCGTCGCGCCCGCGTGAACCAGCTGACATAAATTCTTATGTAGATCCTCGCGTAGATTATGTTCCAATAAATCCTATAAAACTGTATTCTATAGATTTCATTTATTTAAATCCTAATGAGGGAACTCTTTTTACGAATGAAGAAAAAATAATATTCAATAACCTTTTGTCTGAATATGAAGACATTTTTAAAAGGAACTCAAAACCAACTACATTTGCTCAACACCGAATTGATACTGGAAATCATCCACCTATTAGCATTAAACCATACAGATTATCACCTACTCGTCAAAAACAACTTAGAATAAAAATTGATGAAATGTTGAGTGATGACATTATTGAAGAATGCGATTCCCCATGGTCAGCACCTGTAATTCTTGTACCTAAAGGTGAGAATGATGTCCGAGTTTGTGTTGATTATAGACGATTAAATGAGATCACTAAACCAGACAGATACCCACTGCCACGTATCGATGATTTATTGCATCAAGCAAAAGCTATGCCATACATGTCTACAATTGATTTACAATCTAGTTATTGGCATATTTTAGTTCATCCAGATGATCAGGACAAGACTACATTTGTCTCACCCTTTGGGACTTATCGTTTCAAACGTATGCCATTCGGTTTACGTAACGCACCAGCTACATTTCAAAGATTAATGGATAAATTCATTCAGGGTTTGAAAGCTGAGTGTGTGTTGTCTTACATAGATGACTTGATTTTAAGGTCATTAACATTTTCACAACACGTCAAGGATTTGCGTGAAATTTTCGAGAAACTCAGAAAGTATAATTTACATGCCAATAGGAAGAAATGTAAATTTGGGTGTTCTCAAGTAAAATATTTGGGCCACCTAATAGTGCCAGAAGGTATCAAAACAGACCCAGATAAAATATCAGCTATAATAAATCTCAAGGAACCTCGAACTCTGAAACAGTTAATTTCATTCCTTCAAACCGCTTCTTGGTATCGAAGATTTATAAATAATTTTGCTCAAGTTGCACGACCACTGACAAATCTAACAAAAAAGAATGCATGTTGGCAATGGAAAACAGAACAACAAGAAGCATATGATAAACTCAAAATAGCTCTCACAACTGCACCTGTGCTAAAACAAGCTAATCCCGATCAACCGTTTACCATAAAAACCGATGCAAGTCAATATGCGATTGGAGCAGCTTTAGTTCAGGGGGAGGGAGAAAACGAGCATCCCGTTGAGTATGCAAGTAGATTGCTTACAGCAGCTGAATTCAATTACACTGTAACAGAGAAAGAAGCTTTAGCAATTGTCTGGGCCATATCACGATTTCGAGGCTATATTGAAGGGACAAAATTTATAACAATCACCGATCACCAGCCTCTGAAATGGCTAATGGATCTTAAAACTCCAACAGGTCGACTTGCTAGATGGGCTTTACAATTACAACAATATGAATTTAAGATTCAATATACACCGGGAAAAACAAATGTTATAGCTGACACGTTGTCTAGACCTTCATGCACAGATCACAATGAAAATTGTAATATATGTCGTGTAGACATAGAATTCCCCAAACTAACCGAAAAACAGCTAAGAGATGAACAAATAAAAGATGAAGATTTAAAAGATATTATAAATACTTTAGAGGAAGAAATAGAAACAGAAAAATATGTCAATTTAACAAAGAAAGGATACTTGTTACACAGAGGTGTCCTATATTATTATACTGCAGATCAAGATGATGAAAATGCAAAACTTATGGTTCCTCGACATGAAATACCTAACATTCTAAAGGCATTTCACGATGCACCAACTGGTGGACATATGGGTGTAGACAGAACTTTGCAACGAATTACAAATAAGTTTTATTGGAAGGGCCTCCGCAAAGATATAATTAAATATATTAAAACTTGTGTTGATTGCCAAAAATATAAGCCCTCAAATCAGAAACCTAGCGGACTGTACCAATCTACACCAAATTATCAAAGATTTGAAGTTTTGTCGATTGATTTATTTGGTCCTTTGCCAAAAGGACAAGCTGGAGAAAAATGGATTTTTATTGTAGAGGATACAACTTCTAGATGGATAGAACTATTTGCGCTTAATGAAGCTACGTCAGAAAACTGTGCCAAGATATTATTAAATGAGGTATTCTTACGCTACGGTTTACCTCGAAAACTAATAAGCGATAATGGAGTTCAATTCGTATCAGCAATAATGCAAAAACTAGTGTACTGTTTAGACATAGAACAGATTTATACTCCTGTCTATCATCCACAACCAAACGTTGTAGAAAGGAAAAATAGAGATATGAAATCACAGATAGCTATAATGATCAAAGATAAACATCAAAATTGGCCATCGACTCTTTCGGCAGTACGATTTGCTATGAATACAGCGGTTTGTCGCACTACTGGCTACTCTCCGTCGTACTTAACATTCGGTCGTGAGTTAAGAACACCATATGATCTGAAACATGACCTTAGTTCAATCGTACAGTCTGAAAACTTTGTTAAAGAAATAACCCCAACATTAAGACAATTGGCACAAGATTTAGCCATCGCAAAAGAAAATATAGAAAATAATCTGGATATAAATAGAGAAAACGCCAACGCAAAAAGAAGACCAGATCCAGGATACAAAGCAGGAGACTTGGTACTTGTGGAGACACATCCAATTAGCAATGTTGAGAAACAATATACTGCAAAATTTTGCCCTCGCAGAGATGGTCCCTATGTTATAATAAGAAAACATGGAACTTCCACATACGAGGTTGCTCACCCAAGTACTCCAGATAAACCGATAAGCAAATACCATACTTCAGCAATTACTAAATTTCAAGGAAGGGACGAAACTCTACCTGAACCCGTTATTCCCGTTCGTCGCAGAGGAAGGCCACGAAAATACAATGATGCTGGCACTCCTGTCGGGACGACTTTAGAGTACCAGAGGGGGAGAATGTAACAATAAACACAATACAAGTCTTGCCTACACGCACACATCGATGCCGATCAATGCTTACATCGTGATGGATGCCACTACATACGTCACAAACGAGTATAAAAGGAGCGGCGCAGCCAGTATCAGTTCATTCGCTCGCTAGACGGCTCCGAGTACGATAGCTCCCGCAGTCTGCTCAGAGGCCAGTGCTTTGCTTGATCGATGCCCCGCGTCATTAAGTAAAAGCTAGCTAGGAGGGATAAAGGTTGCGATGCCACGCGTCCTACCTGCGATCCCATAGTAGGGTTCCACATGTATGTCTACAGCCTACAGTAAATTATGTACATGTGTTTCTTAAAATAAACTAAGTATAGAAGATATTGAGAGTATTATTCCATGTGCCAACCCTACATATTTCTTTATATATTTTTTAGTGTTTTTGTCTATTTTTTGGTGTTTAAATATTTAGTAGTAAATTTACTAAAAAATATTTTAACACAAAAATTTTTTTTTAGTATTTAAATATTTTGTAAAAAAAATTTGCTCAGGACCCTAGGTAATTACTATCTTAAGCTGAAAAATAACTCAAACATGTTAAATATTTTCGTATGAGAAAATGGTTTTGGTATTAAGAATGTATGAAAATTTCGAGGGTAACCCGGGCCCTTAATGTTCTCCTCGACTACTCGTGTTTCATTCACGCCCCCGCTCTGCAAGTAAGCTTGGAATCTTCGAGTCCGATCCAAGCCAGCGGCGAAACCTATGGGCGAATACTGTCTCAAATACAGCTATTATTACTTTAACAATTCGGGAGTTGCCAACTTTTTAAAAATAGTTTTAAGCGCTTCAGTCGTTATCAATAATTACTGTAAATTAATATTTTATTCATTATTATGCCCTTGAATGAGTTAAAAAATGTTTTAAATACTGAATTCAAAATATGTCACAAATCCTTGTTTGTACTACCGGCAGAGAACGTATTAAGTACCTCTCACAACACCCCACTGTTTCGTTAGATAACAGAATAACTAAAATGTAGCAATCAGCATGCACAGAGTAGTTTGTTTGATCAGAGATTGCAGCACACGTGTGTATTGTACAGTGTAGTAACTAGTTTCTATTGTACTGTGCATTCGCTAATTCATATGCGGTCTGTTTGAAATCGATGAAATAGTGAAATATAGATTCGGTGAACCACATTGTTGGGCCATGATGTCTAAAATTATAACATCACAGAACGTAGTACATCGAATGGGACTGTAAATTAATGAAAGATAACATTATTTTATATTTAAAAAATTCCATGTACTCATTGCAATTTGTTCCATGAAATATGAATTCCTTGAAGCACGTAAATAAAATTATAATTATAGTATTTATTTAAACCAGCTGTCACTGTAATTTACATTGATTCACAAGGAATGATGCTGTGAAGAAATTGACAGCTCTCTGTCATGTCACGTCTGACATTTCAATTAATCCTTGTAAAGCTGCATAAAGCTGATCGCACATTTGTCAGCACTGTACGCGCCATGCGCGCTGAACACACCGCATAGTTCACGAAATGCAGCGCGTACGGTGCAGACGAATGTACGAGGTTTCACATCATTTCATACTACGAAATACGAATTCTAAAATGCAGCGCGTACGGCGCGTGCTTACTGATAAGCCCATTCGTTGCCGAGCCGGCGCCCATGGGCGCCTTAGGCGGGCAATTTTTTTAAACTTGGGCGGGTAGATTTTAAACTGCACATACACGTTTTACGCACGATACAGTCATATAAACAGAGCAATTTTGACACGATTCATGTCGGAATCTGAAGATTCATGCCGAAAACGCCAATGGGCGGGCAAGAATACATAATCGAAATGCCAGGACCGCCGATGGGCGGGCTGCATAGTACAGTATAGCGGCACCTGGGTATCATCGTTACTTTTCGGAAAGTTAATGTGCGATCACCTTAAGTCTGCTCCAGACAATGAAACTTTATATTGTGAACAGTGATATTCGAGAACCTTTGACGTCCTGTAAGTGGTATATTATATAAGCGTATCATGTTATGTCTGGATCTCTCAAAGCGAGCTAGAAGCTAGGATATCTGTGTCACACCTTTGAGAATGTTCTCTTTAGTACAAACAGAGGCGAGGCTGAGCCTTTCACGAATATCTACGGACGCATCAGTAATATGACCCTTCTATAGCTAGATCCTAGAGATTATAAAAGGTTCATGGCAAAATTTAATATTACGTTACTGGCTTAAGTCTCAATGGGTTTAAAAAGTTTTTACCTGTCTCATTCACTCATTATAAGAAATTCTGAGCGCGATATTTTGTAAGTATGTGATTCGTGAATGAAAGATAATTTCGATGTTTTTGGTGGCCGGGCTATAATAATATACTTAATAATGATAATTATTATAAATATTATCATGCAAAGTGAAAAATGTTTGTTATAATTTATTAAACATGGAAATGTTGTTTGCCGAATTTAAACGACTGATTACAGCCATGAAATACCAAAATATATTTTCAGAAAATGGGTTCCCTCGGCAAATAAAATACACGTGTCAAATTAACAATAAAACCCGTCGTAAACAGTTTACGACGTGTCGCTTTAATTAAAACAACGTAGACGTTAAGGTTGTTATTGTTTTTGAATTTAGAGCAGAGGTTCCCAAACTATTTTGTTTCGTAAACCACTTTCAAAATTTAGAACTGGAGTACCCCTCCCCCCTTTCCTACAATAGTACAACTTACTTTTATTTTAGGTAACATTCGCTTTGCTTCTTAAAAAACTAATTGCCTATACTTTCTGATAGGAAAAATCAAGCTAACATTTCAGTTCTTAATAATTGCGAACCAAAATAATTTTCATGGACCCCCATGTGGACTCTTTTAGCGTAATAATATGTATGAATCCTTAGTTTACTGTGAATGCAGCAGCGCTGAAAGAGCATTTTTTTGTGATTTGAATAGGCAAATTCGTGACACTGGGGCTATTCCACACAAATCACAAAAAATTTTTGCTCGGTCTAGCACTGCTACTTTTATAGTGGACTCTATGTAAGGGACACCATAAAGTATTATCAATTAATTTTGTTACACCTTTTATGGGGCAAAATAATTAATAATGTTTTCCATATCACTGCTAGGTAGTCCATCTATTATTACTAAATCATAATAATATCTCTCATTCATTCACACACTATAATCTAACAGTCTATCTCTTTGTTTCAGAGTCACGATGCGTAGAAAGAAACCCGATTGAAATGGAGAAATGCCTGGTTTGCAACATCAGCGACTACTTCACTCTAAACTCGTCCAACTTCACTGACTTCCGGATTTCCAACGACACTTACACACTAACAGATGTGAATATCTGGGCGCTTTCCCTCATAGTGTTCCCTCTGCTGACGTTCTTCGGCAATGTGCTAGTGATACTCAGTGTGGTGAGGGAGAGGAGTCTACAGACTGCTACCAACTACTTCATCGTCAGTTTGGCAGTCGCTGATCTGCTGGTAGCGGTGGTGGTTATGCCGTTTGGAGTTTACTACTTGGTAAGTATATAATAAGGCTTTTATATACAAGATATTGTAACAAAACTGAGTAAGGAGAGACTCTTGACGCTGGAGCGCTTGCCCATACAAAAGTGAAAAAAATTGGTCTTTCAGCGCTGCCAGTTTCACAGTGTACTCTCTTCAAGGAACACGCTCAAATTCTAAAGTATTATCTTTAGTTTTATTACACCCTGTATACGTAGAGGCCGATCGTTCCGGTCTTACTGAGGGCAGACCTACCGGACTCGTTTTGCGAGAGTGTGTGTGCAGTGTGCACTAGTGGTCGCCGTGAGATCAGACCGACAGGTATGATAGGCCTCGTTGTATATTCCCTTCAGTAACACAATAATTTAAAAAAAAATTGTCAGATAATCACCCTGTAATGTGTTCTGATCAAAGTTAGAAGCAACATTAATTGGGGAATTGAACCTACGACATCTAAACCACTTGATCATGAAAACGTTGACAATGTGTTGAAATCTATGATTGTAGGCTAGGGTATGTCTCTGGCGCTAACACAGTATAGCGTATTGCGACTATTGTAATATTAATGATGTAATTACTGTGTGTGAGCGCTGATCACACAGCTTGCTCACGGAATTCCGTTTGGAATTGCTAGCTCACTACAAACAAGCAGAACATGATGGATAAGCATGATCGCCAATACGATGGCGCAGAGTTATCTACAGTATGCGCAATCGACATTGATCTAGGCATTTTTTTAATAAGGGGGCAAACAAGCAACGGGTCACCTGATGGAAAGCAACTATCATCGCCCAAGTGCACTCGCAACATCAGGAGAGTTTCAGGTGCATTGCCGGTCTTTTCAGACCGAATACGCTCCCTAATTGAAGGTTTGCAGGAATACGCTCTCTTCTTGAAGGTCGTATTTATCCGGAGGACTATAATTACTGGCGACAGTTCGTTATAGAGTCTAACTAAATCCTTAAATTATAAGATGTCTGTTTGTCACGCCTAAATCGCTGAACTGATTTTGCTGAAATTTGGTATGAAGATACACTGAGTCCCAGGAAAGAACATAGGATACTTTATATCCCGAAAAAAGGAACGGTTCCCGCACGATAATCAAATTTTGACTTCACTTAGCATTAGTATAACATTGATTTCGGCAATTTCAATTTATCATTATAGCTAGATATTGCCAGCAACACCGATGCGCCCAAATTTGTAGCTTTTAACTTTTACCAAGGCAAGTTTTTTTTTAATTAAATAAAAACGAGAAAAAGGGGTCACGTGATGGAAAGCAACTTCCGTCGCCCTTGACACTTGTAATATCAGAAGAGCTGCAGGTGTGTTGCCGGCCTTTTAAGAAGGAAAAACTGGGTAATCGAGTAGGGGAGGGTAATGATGGGAATAGGGGAGGGTAGGGAAGGGAATAGGGTAGGGGACTGGGCCTCCGGTTGACTCGCTCACTCGGCGAAACACAACGCAAGCGCTGTTTCACACAGGTTTTCTGTGAGCCCGTAGTATTTATCCGGTTGAGCCAGTCCATTCGTGCCGAAGCATGGCTCTACCACGTAAAATAAACTTTTGTGAAATTCAAAGTATCTTTATGCCAAAAAAATAACAAACGGACTTCAGACAGCAGTAATAATTACGAGTATAAGTACCTAGTTATGTCCTGTATATTATGTTGTTTTTGTGTCATAAAAAATCTATAATCCATGGCCTTATAAATTTCCCTCAAATAAAAAATCGATACGAGAGCCATTGGCGCGCAACATTTTTATCGCGAGTGCAATACGTGCAGCAATAAGGCAGCGTTGTCAAAGTGAAAAATCCCGGGCCCGCCTGCGACCGGGACAATCCCGGACACACGGACGCTTTTGTTGCTCTTATTTATGACACGGTAAAGCAGCGCTTATACCGAAAAATTTTAGGATATTGCAGCAACTAAATAGTTCCAAAGGAGTTACTGACTACAAGAAATATTTGGTTCCTCCATCAGTCGTCTGTCGCTCTAAATTTATGCATCAGAGTTTCTTTTTTGTACCTCACGTTGTGATAAAAATATAGTATTAAATTTTGGTGATAAATATTTTAAAAACTAGCTAAAAGCGTTCTTATTTTTGATAATTTTGCAAAAACTTTCTTCTAAGCAACGAATGAACTCAAATATCTAAAGCAAAATAAAAAAGAAAAGTCGTGTGTGCGGCCAATCTAATTAAGCTTATTACTTTTTTTTATTTCAGTTTCTCACATAAATAATAACACTAGCTAAAAACCAAGCTTTGTGAGGGCTCGCATCGCACACCTTGGCTGACTGATATAACACATCTACATAATATAAATAAAAATTGTATATGTTAAAGCACTAATCAATAGGCGTGACAGTTTTTACGTAAAGTGCACTACAAAATGTAAAGGTTGTGGGATATACTAGGGCTCGCTTCGCTCGTCCTGATTATGTCAGTATAATAGTTAAGTTCACTGTGGACGCAGCTTAACCTCATATCTCGGTGTCGGGTACAAATTACAATACACAATCCGCCGGCAATTTACATTTTTCAGAATATCACCCAAATGTTTAGCGCACCTGACCAAGTTTACCTACATAATATTAAGGTGCTCCCTCACCGCGAGCAGTTACTTGTAATGTAACATTAGAAATACGTTTTTGAGCATTACATTACAAAAATACCTCCCCGGCCGACGAGCATTAACATGTAATGTAACATTAAAGATTCGGCTTTGATCATTACATTACAATACTACCTCCCTGGCTGACGAGCATTCGCGTGTAATGTAACATTCGACTTTGAGCATTCCATAGCAAGCTGATGTTACAAGTTGTATTTAGATATTACACACTGTATCATTACAAGGTGCGGTTGTAATGCTCGGTTTTTACTCGGCTCTCCTGCCTCACTGATGTAATGCTCGACTCTGTAACGTTACATTACAAGCGAATGCTCCCGGTGAGGGAGTACCTTTACATTATTCTACAGATCTAGACTTTTTCTACACTATTAGAGATAATTTTCCCATTTATGTTCTATTCGTTGTCGTTAATCAAATTTATTGGTGCTGTATTTCGTATTAAGCTCTCTACGCTTAAAAGCTTCGTGAAAACAATTTACACTGGGAGTATAGGATACGTCTTATCCTTGAAATTAGTACAGAAGCAAGTTTAAGGATGCGTTTCCACTGACGCGGAGTGGGACGGAGAGGAGCTTAGCGGTGCCGGATTGACCAATCACCATGCTAGAAATCTCCGCTCCGCTTCGCTGCTATTCCGCTGGAATAGCACGATTGGTCAATTCGGGCACCGCTAAGCTCCTCTCCACCCCGCTCCGCTTCAGTGGAAACCCACCCTTAGACGTGACGTGACACCGCATTGTTTTGCTTTGTATCTAAAGTCTCCCATAAACATAATAATATTATGTTTGCATGTATCGATATTTGTAGATTGGTTTTTAATCAAAGACTATGTTTTTAAGGTTCCGTAGCCAAAATGGCAAAAAAGGAACCCTTATAGATTCGTCATGTCTGTCTGTCTGTCTGTCTGTCTGTCCGTCCGTCCGTATGTCACAGCCACTTTTCTCCGAAACTATTAGAGCTATACTATTGAAACTTGGTAAGTAGATGTAGTCTGTGAACCGCATTAAGATTTTGATGCAAAAATGGAAAAATTATTAAAAAATTTAGGGGTCCCCATAGGTACAACTGAAACAAAAAAAAAATTTCATCTAACCTATGCGTGTGGGGTATCTATGGATAGGTCTCCAAAAATCATATTGAGGTTTCTTATATCATTTTTTTCTAACCTGAATAGTTTGCGAGAGAGACTCTTCCAAAGTGGTAAAATGTGTGTCCCCCTCCCCTCTAATTTCTAAAGCCCCTAGCATGATAATTCTAAAAAATATATATGATGTAGATTACTATAAAAACTACCAACGAAAATTGGTTTGAACGAGATCCATCCAGTAGTTTTTTTTATACGTCATAAATGGTAAACCTTAATATAAATTTCATTAAATCGACTGAAAAATAAAAACAAATCAAAAACCTTTTAATTTCATAAAAATAAACCTTATTGCTGCTGCGGAACCCTTCATGGGCGAGTCCAACTCGCACTTGGCCGCTTTTTAATATATTGACACATAAGAATAAGCTGACTCATATAATTCCTATTGGGTTCACTGGTAAGTAAAAATAATGACCATAATATTTAACCTATGGAAAAAAACCAAGCTTTTTATTCAGGTAAAGTATATAAATACTGTCAAATATTAACTGCTATTAAATACATATTAAGAATCCACAAACAATATCCGCAAAAACATTTTATTGTTTTCGAATAAAATGTTTGTTACACTTTTACGCTACAAAACTACTTTTTACTTGTTCTCTTGATAAAGTTCAATTTTTAATCCTAAAAATGCAGCGTCATAATATTATAGTTTTTACCTGTGAACCGCATTTAAGCCCAAAGCATAACATTTAGTAATTTACAAAGCTCACATATTAAAACTTATCATCAGATGAAATTCAAAACATTGCGATTCCAGTTTCTCAGTTTGATGGAATGTATGGAAAGCATCCCCGTTATCGCTTCATACAATAATTTATCATTTCAATTTTAGGACCTGAGTCGTGACTGCATCGTCACTGTTTTCAAAAAAAAAACTTCGCAAGACCGACTTTTACGTGTCGACGCACAAAATATCATCTTTGTTGTCAATAAGCAATCAGTAGGCGTAGCATGGTCACCATAGAAGCGGTTTCTTTGTACGAAAGAATAGACAAAGTGGCAGATTGACGATCTAGGTAATCCGCCATTTTATCACTAAATTCTGTCAGTGTGTTGATTCTTTCCCGTTTCTAATGTTGTTAGACAATGCAGGCTGATCACCTGAGCAGCCTGCATTGTGCAAACTTGGAAATAATATTTTGCGACGCGAGATTGGATCCTATAAGAGTCAAGAACTACTCTCTAAGCCACTAGACCACGGAGGTGTAATATCACTTAGATATGACCTAGGTCCTAGATGGACGTCCAATATTCCATAAGTAATTGCTTCTCTACATTTATTATTCTATTTCTATTCATTACATTTACCATCTTGGGCGGCTGGTTACTGTCCTGTTTGCCCGCCATTCCATTAAAATTCTCACAACGCGATTACATTTGTAGGACTTCGTTAAAAACTACATTACCGACGACAGAGCCGCGAACGTACAATTTAATCGCAACAACAAAAGTAAAATTCCACAATAATTGAAGATACGAGTGGATGAATTGGGTAACTAACATTTTGAGAATTGTCGTGTTTTGCATAAATGGGGGCTATTAGGACAGGGCAAGAAATAATTGATTTTTTGCATAGGCAGTATAATATGTACCATATTATATTTGTATGAGCTAAAAA